>JAEQBH010000812.1:600000-947132 GCA_016808115.1 Tetrastigma voinierianum
TGTGTTTCCTTCAAACCCCCCCAATGCTTCCTCGCAGACGGCCATCCCAATCAAATCCTCACCTCCTTCCGGCCACCTGCCATAGCGCTGGGAGAAACTCAATGAATCTCCCATAAGCATTTGAACTTGAAACTACGCATTCTAAGACCCATCTCTCGGCCCAACCTAGCTTGCGCCACCTTCTTTCGTCCACTGACACGCCATGCTGTACCACGTGTCCCAAAAATTCACCTCACACAAAACTGCTCATTAAATCCTCAAGGCATAACCGATGGTTTCTCAACAATCGTAATACAATCCTCAAATGATACTCGTCTCCCCACCAATCAGAGTATCAAATGTCATCCACGGCATCACGACAACCGGATTCTGGGATAGGGTCGAATAATTTATGCATGAGATTTAGAATGACGCCGGCGCATTCTCGTCAATCCAGAAGGGTCACCCCGTAAACTCAAAGTGCCCATAACGCGTCCTAAACGCTGTCTTAAGGATATATGCCTCCCTAACCCCCTCGGCCAATGGTAACCAAGCATGGTTCATTTCGAGCAGACTCGCTCAACCCATCAAACAAATCATCAACTTTCTAATGGGTACCCCATTTCAGATCGTAACCCCCGCTCAACCGGTCAGAATCAATGCACGCCTAAGGGTTCTGGTCTCCTTCTTCTAAGAACAACCCGAGCGCCAATGGTATGCTCCGCCTAATGAACCCCATGTCCGCAAAGCTCAGAATGACTGGAAGTTCCTCGCACACAGGCAGCCATATCCCATGCGAAAGCCATGGAGATAAAGGGCAATTAGGTGTAACTCGATACCGAAGTCTACCACCTCTCGTGGAGGCAATCCCGATAGCTCATCCGCAAAAACATCCACATACCACTGCAAACTACTCGAGGCGATCTAAGTCCGGGTCTCCTGGGCCCTTCAAGGCGGTAAGGCTTCTCACAGCCAACCCGCTAACCATCCCCGACACCGGACTCAGATAACGCCCGGGGCAAAATGCGTCATTTCATTCCCCGGGAATACCACACAAGTACTGGTCTCGTTGTGGTAAAGCAGAATCTCCACGCCACAATCGGAGAACGACCGTGGGGAAGTTGTCAACCAATCCATCCTCAGGATGACATCGCGCAACCCGACATGTCCATGATCCTCAAGTCCACCGCGGAGTAGAGTTCCTCAGATCTCCAACCCGCAACCACACGACATATCATCCCGGCTCCTCGCCTTTAATCCCTGTGGGAGAACTCACATACAAAGGTTCCTCTACTCAGAACCCCAAGCCCATGTCATACTCTAAGTCTCAGAGGTCCCGCCCACTTCCACCACACCAAGCCTCACCTCACCGAACGCTAACCCCGATCCCGCCCATCAGGTAATCTCCACGCTTCTAACACCTCTCAATCCGCATGAACCACGGCCCAACACCTGACTTCCCTCCCCCGGTGAAATTGAGGATGATGCGCCCAAACCCGCTGCAACTCTGATTCCAGACATTCGCGTTATACACCGTATGAGTAGCAAATGCCGCGAATACCTAACAAATTCCCTCAACAAAGGCTCATCGGACAATATGACTGGTCAATGTCGGCAGGCTCGAGACCAAGCACTCTCGATGACCCCACGTCCTTCGCCTCAACTAGCCATCTACACGCTCAAATGGCGCTAATACACGCAAGATTCTGCTGCATAAACACACTCAGACACTATTCATACACATAAATCAAGCAGATATACTCAAGTCCTCGTATTCATAAGCAATGCAAGACCATTTATCCAATATTTTAAATCATATTTATCAACACAAATTTTATTTTCGAAAATTTCATTTTTTTTCAAATTTTTGTCCCATTTCTTTATTTTTTTCAAAAAACTCGTGAACAAAGGTCACTGGTCAAGGTCCAAACAAGACTGTAAACAGCATACCTGAAGTCAATGAGAACGTCCCAGCCAATGTATCAACTGTATTGTAAAATAGCAACTCCTTCAAGAAATACTGTCACAATAATCGCAAGGTATCAGGATAACCATCCAGCCCACCCATCAATACAATTTTTCCAATATCGACACCCCGTAATACAATTTCTTCCCTATCGCAATGATCATCCAACCCACCCCCCACTACACTTCCAAACACGCACTCTGCAAACATGGTTCTTCTCATCATAACAGTATCATCCAAACACCCTGATGTCAAGAACACACTCGCCAACGCACACCTCTTTTGCAATACAATTTCTTCCCTATCGCAACACCACCTCCAACCTACCCCACGTCGCAACACACCTCCAAATGCACGTACCACCTAAAGCCGCTCATGTCAACAATACAATGGTGTATTGCAAAATACACCCACAAAGCCTCGTCAAGCTCTTCTCTTACACTACAATTTGTTGCTCATGTATCAGGCTCACACAATTTTTTTTATCGCAATACTCAACCAATTTTCCGCGCACCTTTTCTGCTTATTTTTTTTCATATCTTAATTATTTAGCCATCGAAAATGCTCTTAAAAATACATACATACTTTTTTTTTTTTTCATTTTCCAGAACACTCAAAAAATATTTATAAAAATTTATTTTATACAATTTTTTTTTCAGTTTTACACCCTGTAAAACCTTAGAAATTAATTTTCTTCACCTCTTTTTTTCTTTTTTTTTTTTCATTTTCAATAACCAAATAAATTTATAAAAATTTATTTTATTTATTTTCTTTTCCGCTTTACCACCGTAAAACTCCATACTCCCATTTTCTCTACGCACTATGTGCTAATCACTAAGCACACAATCACTCACAACACATAACACTTCATATTCACACAATACCATCAACCAAGATCTGGCAATTCAAACACATGCATGCGTATTTACGGCAGTTTTGTCCCGCGGATTTCCTAGGTAATCTCGCATCTCCAAACTTAACATCGTAACCACACCAAGCGGTGATGGATACCCAAACCGAGCCCCTAGGCATTCGTATATCTAAGCTCTCCGATACCGCCGCGGACGCCAAAGGGAGTGTTCGCCGATCACCACAACCCACGGAACACTTCTCGCGGAATGCCCGGGGTAACCCGATTATCTTCAGAAAATCTACAGCCACTGCGGGGAGCTCTGCACTCCAAGAACAAACATGTCTCAACAATCCAATATAATACATAACATGACAAAGGCCACTGGGATCCATACACTGCACTCATCAACATATACCAACTATATGTAATAATCGTTCCAAGAGTTAAAATTTATTTCGATACAACATAAAATCTCTGCATTCTAATACATACTATTGTTCAACACAAAGCCACACAACCCGCTTCAAGATGGCTCTAGGATGAAATGTTTCCGCGCCTCCCCGTATGAAATAATATATTCCTCGACAAGGCGAACAGACGTCAAGAATGGACTCCACCCTGTAACGGCTATCTCACCTGGGCGCATATGCAATGCTCCCATGTAAACACATCCAAGCAAATACGCGATCCCACTGAATAGTCTAAATTACTAACTCATACCCCTAGTCTCATCGACCTTCCTCACACTCGCTCTAAGCCATGTGTGTGTGAGAACCTTATTTTCAAAACAAAGATATTTGTTTTTAATTTGTGACAACCCCTCCATATAAGTAAGGGACCACCCGATCTATTTAGTGGACAAATCCTCTGATGTATCAATTGTGGCCGACTGGACGATTGATATTTTATATATGACTACCCTCCGATATCGCAATGGGACACACCATAATTATCATTATTAGTCAACCCTCCAAACAATTCTTTCAAGAAACCATCTCATGCACTCACTCCTATTGCTCTGGGGTGCTCCAAGGCATGCTAACGCATTTACGCCAATTCCAATATATATAACACATGCAAATATATATCATGATATACATTTACATAATTTAATCACATAAACATATTATAATTTCACAATCCATTACACTCAAAATTAGCTCACGCTGGATCATCATCACACAACAATGGCAATTCACTGGATTTACTCAACCAAACACATTTTTCTCACAAATTTTATTTCGTGAACACTATTCACACATGAACGCAAAAACCTCTGCCGGTCTCACACCACACTACATCTGTTCCCACTGTGAACCCGAATTCTCATCCATTTCCGCCTCATACACATCAAAAACATGATTTGGCGGCATAATTTATACCATTGAGCACCAAAAGGCTCTTGGCCAGTCACTGACCGTCCAATGGGCTCCCAAAATTTCAATATTCGGGTCACAAGTTTTCGGGACCGATCAAACGGCCGTGCCTCAATCTCACCCGAATCATCAAAGCAAATAAAACCAACCAGATAACCCCTCTACCTAGAGCCACGAAACTCCCTCAAACCGAAGCTCACGCCGCAGGGCTCCTCGCCGCGCAGGAACAGAACGCTTTCTCCTTCTTGCCCTCGAAGAATCTCGACCCATCCGATCATCGGTAATCTTAAGTGACTCTCTCTAAAAAAAATAAAAAATCTGCACCTACTGTTCAGCCCTCCCCAAGCCTGTTTTATTCTTCTTTTTAATTTGGGGAAGACAACACTATTCTTAATTTTGTCTTTTTCTTCATTCTTAAACAAATTCTATAATGTCATTTACGTCCCAAATGATTCGACATTCAAGACTCATTCTGGCCGCCTATTTCATATCATCTCTATACTCACATGCAACATGTAGTCAGACATCACGAAGACGCGCAGCTATTATAAAAGGATCACACATATCACAAAATGCTTTCTCCCCATGACTTCACTGAGACTCCTCGAAAACTGTAAATCCGACTGGTCTTGACCGATCACAGAGCTAGCCCTGCGAGACTATCTAACCAAATTGCCACATCCGAGATCTGTAGAATAAATTTCGGATTTTTGACCCGGGGAATACGATTTTATCTTTTCCAAAACAGCCCATCGTGCCTACATACTCTCAATCCATCAGAAGCCAAAAGGTGACAGAAGATGCACTAATATAATTTTCTTTAAGAATGGATACTTTATCAAGCTTCGCTTTTTTTTTTTTTTTTTTTTGCTTAAAGCTCGTAAATAATTTCTTAGCACATCACCTACCCATATCAAAGTGAGCAATTCCTTCAATAAATGAAAATAATTCATTTTCTACTTTTGAAGAGTTTTATTCTTGAAACTAATATTCAACAATGATAAAAATTATCTAAAGTAGCCTCTTAGGGTATGTTTGGAACCCGCAAAATATCTCCTGGCAAATTTTCATTTCACATCAAGCACCCAGCCAATAAAAGGTTTGGCTTCGCTTAAGGCCCGGTAATCCGCACAAATTCGGTGACATTTGTTCTAATGATTTATTCCATACTACTTTAATTAATGAAATTACTGAAAAATAGAAATACATTTTCATACATTTGCTCAACCATCAACAAACACATTTATAAATCTAACAACACAACACTCCAAAACATCATTTTCATACATTTTATTACTTACGTAATTTAAGAAGAAAAAAAGTTGGTTAGAATACATCTACATGTTAATCATCGATGCACAACATATAATTAAAGGAAGAAAATGCAAATTAAAATAAACATACACCGCAAAAACTCTGCTCCTCCTCTTGAACCATTCCTCCCTTTCAAGATAATCAAAAACTCTCAATATTCTTCTTTGAACCATTTATCGCAACCAAACAAGATATCTCTCCACTAAGCAAACTCATCCAAAACCAACCAATACAAAAAAATTGAATCAACTAAGTAGAACTACAATATAAGGCTAACATCACCCCACCAATGCAAACGAAAATGGAAATAAATCAAATGGGATAAAAACGAATGCAAATATTTCCCATTTAGGGCACAAAAACGTTGAGGAAAAAAATATACATCCAACAAATAAATAAATGCAAAGAGACGCTGAAGAGGAAAGCATACCGTAGAGAGAGAGAAGAGGAGGAGGATCGTAGTGAGCAAAGGAGAGAGGAGGAAGACCTGAGCAGGAGCACAGAGGGAGTGGGGAGAAGAAAACCCTAAGTTATAGCAGACCAATTGCCGTCATTCTCGTTAGCGCATTATCACTTTCTCATCAAATTGCCGCTGCTCCGCCATATGATTTCCGACACCCAAATATCGTTGTTCCGCCAGGCATTTCCCATCCAAATCATTGTTTCATAGATGTTAACATTAAACATTACTGCTATCAGCTACATTTAGAAATTTAATAATTTTTTAGACATTTCATACGCGCATTACTTTGGCCAAAACCCTCATTTTTCCCTCGTCTTCACTCTCGGCTTCCCTGTCCACCCATTCCGGGAAACACATGATCACTCCCAAAAATAGTTTTATATTTTTAACACTCTTTTTTTAATTACATATCATTCTAGTATTATGTTTTTTCGATTCTAAGTTTGGGATTTCTTGTAAACTAATCTCACCCTTACCATTTAGTGCTTGTTTGATTTAGTTGATAGTTAATAGTTAATATTTGATTATAAATCATTGTTATAAAAATGTGTCACCTTATTGGAAAAATCTAGTAATACTAAACCTGATTGATCGAAGATTTCAAGCAACATACACATTGCATAATAATAGTTAGTCCTAACAAAAATAATAAATAAATACCAAACAAAATTATATAGAAAGATAGGAATATAACCAAATTAGGAGAAACAATGACTCTTATGAATTCGTAATTTTCTTTAGACATATTCGCCTTTTTTTACTGTTGCTTTGAGATTTAGAAGACGTATGATTCTCACGTCTTTATATAAAAGGAAGATCATACCATGGACCTCCTAGAATGCCAAAGGATTGGGATTCTCAGACTATTAGAATTTTGAATGAAGTTGGAATTTCATTCACGGAATTCCAAACATTTTACTAATTTCATTCCCGGAATTCCGAAACCTTTACTAATTTCATTCACATTCTCCAACAATTACAATTTGGTAAAGTAATTTATTAGTAGTAACTGATTTAAGGTTAATTTAGGTATAATTGTAATTTTGTCTTCGTTATAGTGGAGTTTTAGGTCTTGCCATAGACGTTTCCCTCGTAATTCAGAGGGTTGGAGTTTTTCATCTTGCCATGTAAAGGCCCTTCAATTTAGAAGGTTTACATATTCATATCTGCTTTGTTTATTCATTACTATATTTTTTTATTTTTTTATTTTTTTATTTTAAAGTAGTTACTGCAGTATTATTTCACAACACATGGGTGTTGTTCGAACAACAATAAATTTGTTCTCTGTGATGAATCAGTAACGTATGCAAAGTATGATTGTATTTTGCAGAGTTGAATTGAGCTTTTTCTGTGTAATCTTGTCTGTGTGTTTACCCTAGGCAGTAACAGTATTCCCTTGACAATGACCAAAGGAGAGGGATATCAGTAGGGTATCTTGAAATCTTTGTGGGGTTCCCACTGCCCACATGAATCTAGACACAATGAGTAAGATATAATCTGTGATATTATATTAGAAGCAATACGTACTATGTTTTGTCATGTAATAATTGTTACTCACTACTTTACAATTTTGATTGTAAAAATCTGACTTTATTAAAGGATTCTACATAGAAAAATAAAAATGGAGTGATAATGATCCATGAATTTGTTGAGTTTAAAGCTCAAATCAAATAGTATCATGTAGTAATTGAAGTGACTGTTGGTGTTTGGAGGTTTTGAGGTTACACATTCATCCAGTGTTTTCTTGGCTTGAAATGAAGCTGAATTTTGACTTGGTACTTTGAACTTTTGGATCATGAGACATGTGAGGCCATTAGTAGTCTCCATAGATTGCCTTTATCTGCTTGGTTGTGTTCTGGTTGAAGTCTAAAACAGACGGAACCAGATGTTCTTTCTGGTTGATCTATTTGGATTGGCCTGCAGCAGTAGTTAAGTGCCTTGTATTCTACTGCTCCGTGCCTTAAAGCTTCAGTTAATCCAACTTATTCGATATCATTTGTCTAGGATCGGAGAAGACGCACAAGATTTCCAATCAACCATCCTAAACAATAAGTAGCATTACCATGGTCATAAATTAAGACGAAGATCATTTCCTACTAAATGTTTTTTCTGATTGATCTATTCTTGTTAGGCCTACAACAGTAGGTAAGGGCCTTATTGTCATTATACTACTCTAGTACCTTAAATTTGTAACAATTCAACTTGTCGCTCGATAGTATCCAGTTTGGAGTTGTAATGCCGCACACAGTTTCTCACCAGCCTCACTCCCAGATAATGTCGTGGCAGTTAGCTCTGCCTTCTCTTTACAAACTGGTGATCAAAACCCCATCTCTATTATAAGCTGGGTCAGCGGAGGACACTGAACCCAAGAAATGTGCAAGGCAATGGTCCATTCTTGAGGGCATAGGCCGAACAAAGAAGTAAAACCAGATTAGTGAGGAGAGGGAAAAGGATCTATGAAAAAGTCACTTGGTTAAGTGATGCATGTGAGAATGTGTCTCTAGTGGGATTAGAGAGGTGTGGAAAAGGACCCATGTGCTAGTCCATTGTTTAAGTGCTCTCCAGGAGGCTTTTCATTGTTCCATAATTAATCAAATAAAGAGGTGTACTGCTAATGGGATTAGTGACAGGACTGAAAAGAACTTATCTGTAAAGCACTTGATTAAGTGTTCTTTGCTCAGCATGTTCATAAATGCCCTCCTTTTAGTATTTCCAGCATGATCTGAGTTGGTGAACATACCTGCCAGCTCTTGAATTTTCCACTGGCTACAGAATTAAGCTAGCTGAACCATAAAGAGTTGCTGAAACTGGTTCAGAATTCCTGAAACCACATTAAATGCACTGAATCCAGGAAGATTGGCTGTTCTTCCAAATAAAATACTCAAGGAAGAGGCCAAAAATATTCTGATGTTTTGAATCTAAATGAATTTTTGTAGTTCTTATAAGCCTTTCTTTAAGCTCCATTAAGACATTTGCACATCATTTTCCTACCAAATTCTAGAGTAAAAACCATGCATACTTCTCCTTCTAGTACCAGTCAATTGTCTCCATGCATTTTTTTAAAAAAATTGCATTATTGGAACTTAGTAGAGAAAGAATATTTCTGTTAGATTTCACCAAGTTTTTTCAATACTAAAGGTGCCTTAGTGGATCTTAAAGATTGAGTTGTCTGGTTCATGAACAGAACTGCTCTTTAGTCCCGTCACTCGGATTATAAAACTGATATATTTTGAGTCATTTCCTACAAATACTATTTCATCTTGAGCTGATTGCGGTCCAGTACCAAGATTGAATGCAAATCACATGCAGTGTAATTATGCCGAGACTTCTATTTCCCAGTCTTTTAACATGAATGACTGAAGCTGCATAGATTAGTTTGATCTCTCAACATTTACATGTTCTTATAGTATAGTAGTTTGCTGCTCAGCTGCTTAAACTTAAATGATTCTTTTGTTGCATGTATGCACATATTATAGCATTATTGTAATGTTAGATGCTATGATATTCAAAAGTGGAGTAGAATAATGGATACTAGAATCAGGAAACCTGCAACTAAATGACATTCTTTTCTGTCACCTTGTCTTTTCTTTCATGCTTTCTCTCTGCATTCAACCGACATAAAAATTGCCCCTGCATGAATTTTTTTGGGGTTTCTGGGCCATGTGCTGGCTTTGTGGGACTACTAATAGTCACGTCGTTGTACATTATCAAGAGGGGACCCTGAATTGCTAAATCTTCCCAAGAGAAGGTTGGTATTTCACATCATCAATCAAATGAATCCATAGTTTATATTCCAACCCCATATAAAGTAGTTTGTGCTGCTTTTGCCTTGTTTTACTCAGGCAGACTGATCAAACCAGAGCCAGCTTCTGTTGCTTGGCATAAAAAAGCTTAAGCTTGACTTAAAACATAACCAACATGAACAAATGTTTTCTCTAATGATTCCCTTCATTTGAAGTAAATAGTTGGCTCCCCAAAGTGAATTGAGTAGTGGCCTCGCCCTGTGCCTGTGGTCAGAGCCATCTCTTTTTCGTAAATTCTTTCAAGCTCAAGCACAACAGTTTCCATCCTCTGTTGCCATTTTCCTGAAAGACTCATGCATTGCAGCATAAGCCTGATCAAGTCCTTCATTCCCTCCATGGTAAAGCTTCCAAATAGCCGACGGTCCACAAAATCGTTTATACTCAGACGAGTTTCCACCTTCACAAAGTTAGAAAAGTAATGAAAGCCCAAGGCTACTGGTGTAATGTTCTTGAGTACAAGTGTGATAAAAGCAGAATGCACCAGACAACTTTGTTCAATGCCTAAAATAAAGCAACTTCATAAAATCCTAAAAGAAAATATTGAAAAGAACATCTGAAATGGTCCACATAACACTTAAGCTCAGCATCTAATATTTGAGCTTCTTGCATCAAATACCGACAAATTGTCTTTTTTTATAGAAAATCCAGAAATGATATGGAATTGATTTGAAGAGAAAACACTATAGAAATCATTATTACATACCCATTCAAATAAGCTTTCATCAGATCGAAAAGAGTCATCATAAAAGGCCTCCTGTCCAGTTATAAGCTCCAAGAGGAAAACTCCAAAGCTGTATACATCACTTATCTCAGAGAAAGTTCTTGATTCTCCTATCCTACGTATTGACATGAATGATAATTTAAGTATAGGCGAAAGCTATGTTTTCTAGATTAAGTGAATAAAATACAGTTAGAAGGAATTAATTTACTCTGGATGTTGGAAAACATTGACTCTGCTTGTTTGAGACGGACCTGCATCTTCTATTTTTTCGAGTAGTTGTGATATCCCTGCATCTGCAATCTTGGCAATAAAGTTCTCATCAACCAAGACATTAGCTGTCTTGAAATTCCTGTGTACTAGGAGAGGTCTAAGAGTATGCAAATGATGTAAACCTGCAATACGAAACATTCTTTCGTCAATTATCTTTCCTTAGCTCTTAATTAGTTCAGCATACCCCCAATCATTTTCTTTTGCATCTACCTTTGGCTGCCCCTAGAGCTATGGACAGCCTACGCTTGAACTCTAGTTTTGTTGTTGTATCTAGCCCGGTATCTGCCAACCAGGGAACTACAGTGAGATGTCTTGCTGATACTACAGTGAGATGTCTTGCTGATACTACAGTGAGATGATAATTCAGAACTATTTTTACCAAATGGATCATACCATACAAATGATTGCACATGCTGCCATTGGGTAGATATTCAAAAACTAACATTTGTGATCCACTTTCCTGGCAGTAACCCAGAAGAGTGACTAGATGACGGTGCCGAATCTCTGACAAATTAGCTGCCTGCATGGTAACATGAAACCGTTAGTCATAATCTAGAGCTCTTGCAGTTACTTATTTGGTCAGCTTGCTACTAATTAACATGAAATGAAACATTGAAGAACTATATGAGATAAAACTAAACTAAAAGATGTACCTCCCTTTTCCCCTTTTCAAACAAATTGAAATGCAATGATTGAAGTTTTTCGATTTGGAATCCTCTTAGGTCTAAACCCTATTACTTTGGCTGGATTATTCGTAACTGCATATTTATAATACAAAGACGTGATGATCAGTTGGACCTTTGATTAATTAGCATCTCTTTTTTTTTTATCTTCTCAGGGACAGAAAAACAGTTCTTTTATTTTTTATATCAAAAAGGATTGACAAGTAACTGGGTTTTGTGCATGCAAGGAGGCCTCCATGTCTAAGGGAAGAAATAATGTAGGCTCTTAGTTGATTTGGATTTTCCTATTATGAACATTGTGTGAAAGAGAACATTACATATCACAATGCACATAATATAGAACTAGATCGATGAATTGAATTTGAGTTGTATTTTTTTTTTTTTTAATTTAACTATACCTCTGCAACAAATTCCCGTCTAGGAGGGCTTGGACGCCTCTTGATGGCCACAATAGTCCCATCAGAAAGGAAACCTTTATAAACCAAACCAAAGCTTCCATAACCTATTAAATTGCTTTCATGGAATTGCTTGGTAGCTTGCTCCAGCTCTTCCATTGTGAACTGTCTTCCTCCCTCTCGTTGGGATAGAGGCAGGTCTGCAGCCGAGCCGGGCCCACCTCCCCTATCCCATTCCACTTTTTATGTTGAGGAGAAAACTAGTAAATGTTATCAAGATATGCAGAAATATAATATATCTTCCATATTTTAACTCAGTGAATAACCTCACCTGGTGCAGATGGATCTGAGGAACCTGTGTCTGAGTTCTTGTTGAAGTTTTTACACTGTAACTTGCAAAACCACACAATTCCAACGACTAACACTACTGCAAGCACTCCTGCTGCAGCTCCCACTATAGCTGCATACGGCCTCAACATCGGGTAAAAGCTTTGTGTCTCCTTCAACAAACCTGAACATTGAACCTTTGATGCAGAAGAACCATATAGCCTGAAATATGGTATTTAAAGAAGCTTAATTGAATGATTCATCACATTCATAAAATGCCAACAATGATGACTTCAATAACTTGGGACCAGAATTTGGAGAAAAAGGATCTCAGGATTTCAATACCAGTAAAGGAAATCCAAGATCAGGTGGTCTGCTTGGTTGAAAATCCTCTAGCGTGTAATGACATTTCAACAGTTTCTACTATTTCAATTGTGTTCTGTGCCGACAAGGGCTCAGAAATGAGAACTGGTTGATTCTAAGTATCCAATTGGGAGACAGATATTGTGGTAACGAAACGATCGATGCTGCTGAAATTTAAAACCAGAGATCAATGGACAACTCATTGGCTAGTCATGGTACCCCACTTAGCTGTTCAATGCCCAGCATCTTGTTGGACATGACAGTGAATCTCTGTAGACTCCATTGCTGAAGAGCAAGCCGTCCTTCTTCCAAACTTACTCAGCTTTGTGTGAAGGGGGGCAGAAGGTGATTCCCAAAACAAGTAGAAAATTTGAACTAGAAGTTACTACACTATCACTTACTGCTGACAGAAACCATGTTGATTATGTCCTGGCATTCCTTCCACATAAGTCTCATAATTAGTCCCTTGTACTTCAATTTGTGGGTACCTCAGGCATAACAGTGGTAGCAAGAACCTGGACGGGCATTTGACTACAGCAAGTATTTCTATTCTATCAGGTAAACAAGAGCATTTCATATGCATAGTTTCATAAAGATGTATTTGTAGATAAATATAGACCAACTCTGTGGAATCTCCCTACCAAAAAATCAATGCCCATGTGAGCTGGTGTTACGAACTGTAAATGAGTGGATTTTACTATCGGGGTGTGGACAGGAGTGAAAGTGACCATAATTTGACAAGTACTGGAAGACATCATTATTGAGGGGGGGGATCAAAAGAAAAGGTAGTTATCTGTCTATCAATTCCAAGACTCTTCCTTCAATTCATCTATCTTCCTTTTTGCCTCTTTTTTGTCATCTGATCTGGAAAGAAGAGAGTGAATTCCCATTCTTGTATATAGAGATGGGACTCTTCCTCATATGGGGTCATGACAGCTGAACCAATGATACATTGCCCCGGCCCATCCAGCAGGTCCCCAGTTTATCTGGTTTATATGTTCTTAGTTTTCTTGCAAGAAAGATAAGTTTATCTGTTTTGGCAAAATGGGCATTTGCATTTTCCTATCTTCTTGCTTTCTTTTTGTAGTTATGCTACTACTGCCTACTGGTTGAGCTCTGATAAGGAAGAGATGGTTAGTGCTCTTGAGCTGTAAGTATTATCTCCCTCCCTCCCTCTCTCTGTCATATTTATTTTACCTTGTATGTTTTCTGAGTTTGTTCTGTACTGTCTTGTGCTGTAAAGCACAAGAAGATTGGTGGAAAGAAGCTTGTCATCTTGTGCAGTTCTGAATGCTGGATCCAAGAGGCCCATTTCAGAGAGATAAATAGAGGTTTTGTTGGGAAATGTGGATTTCCAACACCATGTTGTTTGTGTCTGCTATCTTTGACTGTCTCAGCAATTAGCAATTGGGTGATATTCAAGCTTCACCCCTTCCATTTATTGCTCTCTTTTTTTTTTAATCTGAGTTACAACTTGCAACCTTCTTCCTCTTCATCCTACCTCTTGATAATTTCTTGTAAATCCCTCTACCGACAAAACCTTGATTTTCTCACTTATCTGCAATTTTAGCTGGGGTCAAATGCCCATAATAAAACCTGCTTGAGCATGTGTGTTGGATCAAAGCAGACCAGATATGCAATGTGCATTTGGCCTATTAGCTGCTGACCAATACACGATAACAAATGAGGTGAAGGAACTATTGAAGATTCCAATTTGATCCTAAAGGAATCAAAGAAGTTTATCAGCCTTTTTCTTAAATCTTACTATCATATCTCTGACTGGCCTAATTCAATCTTTCATTTGTTATTCAGATTTCTATTGTCAAAAGGTTTTCTGAAATTTTAGAATAGTTTGAAAATGATTTTTATGGCCATCTCTGTTTGCCTGCCTGTAATTAACATCAAAATTTATGACATTTCATTCTCTGGTTCATAAACTGATACATGCTTTGAATCTCTAATTCTTACTGTTTGCCCTATTGAAGTACTTTTTTCATTTGAGTTTTCCATGAAAGTAACCTTAAGCCTTGTTTGGACATCAAGAAAAGGAACAGGTCTTTTCTAAGCCAGAAAGAAACATAAAAGGAAATAAAGTAGCAGACAAAAAAAAAGGTTTTTGATAATCTATAATATTTTTATTAACAAATTGAAGATGATGATTAATAAGAAGTGTACAAAGCTTCATTATTAAAAGTATGTGACCATTTCCTTTATCTTATTTTAAAAGTATTTTAGTAGTTGGGGGAAAGCCCACCAGGAAAGCTTATTTGACCTGAAATGGTTAGTATCCATTTTTCAACCCTACATATTAGCATTATGATTTCTATCCATTGTGGTGTTTTCCCTATTCTGAAAGAAAATGTCCAAAACTAAAAGCACATTGAACTAAAGGATATATGTTTGGTTCCTATTTTTTAAAATTGTTTATGATAAAAGTTTTTGAAAACATAAACAATATCATTTTGGTGTTTTTTATAACTTTTATTATTCTCTTAAATTAGTGTTTTTAATGTTTTTCGGGACAAAAGAAAAATAGGAACTAAACATGTTCTTCATATTTTTCAGATTTTCTTTGTTTTTTTTTAAGAAAAAAGGGTTTTAAAAAACTAGAACCAAAGCTTGTTTGATTCATATTTTTTTAAATTATTCTTGATAACAGTTTTTAAAAATATAAAAAATATAATTTTTATGTTTTCTAAAAATTGTTGTTGTTGTCTTTAAATTTAATGTTTTTGGTGTTTTATGTTTCCTATGTGTTTTCGTAACAAAAAAAAAACCCGAACGAAACCAGAAAGTGTTTTCACTGTTTTTTCTTGCTCTCTTTGTATCTCGGGAAAAAACAATTTTCAAAAACCGAAATGGATAGGGTTTGTAAAATAGAGATAGGGGATGTTGGATTAGACAGAGCGCATTCATTAAGGAAACAAAAATGGAATTTTCTAGCTGTGTCTGAGAAAAAATGGAACAAGAAAAATAAATGAAAAAGTTTGTGAGCGGTGAAATTTGACCGTTGGCTGTGTAAAAAAATTAACAAATGGTAGGGGTGATGCTGAAACGTAGGCCATCTCGCCTTACCTGCCATCCAATAAGAGAGCCCCAAAATGATCTGTCTTGCCAGTCTTTGTGTTGGGTTCTGTGCCGTTGCAGTTGTAGGCCTTTTGGCTATGTTTGGTTCCCCCGAAAATCTCAAGGAAAATAAAACAGGGGAAAAAAAATAAAGTTTAATATATTATGCCGGTGGAAGGTGAGATTTATGATAGTATTATTTTTTGTTTTGATAGCTAAAACCATATATTGCGAAATAATATTCAGGTTAATAACATAATAAATTAATTTAAAATCTATAAATTCCGATAAAATAAATGACATTGTAATATCATATCCCGTCAATATACCGGATAATCATTATTCGGATATTTTCTAATTAATTACCATGTTGGTCCGCCTAAATTGCCTCATAGATAAAATGTCGAACGCAAGACTTAACGCAGTCACACGCCAATAAAACGACGATAAACAAAACATCGATAAAATGACGATAATATAAAAAAACAAAATAAAACATAATCTTTCTGGGAAACCACTTTATTGCAATAAATGAAATAAAAAATCTTGCATTTGCATGATTTCCTGCTCGTTAACGGCAAAAATCACTTCTTCTTACTTGAGGAAAATAAACTACAAGAGAAAAAGATTTGAGAGAAGCAAACACCCTTTAGTTAAATTACACAACCAATTATGCTGCTGACACTGACTTGAAATCTCTCATATGTCCTTCATTTTGAAGATTGAACATTCTATCATATGAGAGAACTGGCACAATTAATATATATTAATTACAATCATAAAATGATAAAGTAATCTTAATAATGATGCAAAGCAAGATTTTAATATGGTGCTAACCTAGTAATCTTTGTATTATACATTTATACTATAAAAAATATATTATAGATAATAGAACAATATACAATTGGGTGTCCAAAATATCTCACACTTTTTCATTTCTTGTATCCATATTATGGGTGAAATCTCCCGCTCTATCGAGTATCTCACATTCTTCCTCACATCTCTACACATCTTATATATTCGTTTCAAGCTTGTCTCTCTCTTATAACCCTTTCATCTCATGACCGAAAAATATTTATAGTGATATCATTAACAATTTTCATAATATATACTAATAAAAAGATTTGAAACACATTCTAACAATCTCTACTATTTATCAAATTCATCAAATCAATTATCTATCGTATCATGATAGAAAATCAATTGACTCCATAGTGAACATGAATTATTGTTGTCTTCACATTGTGTATTATATAATCTTTTCCATTAATTACATAGATGCTGTCTCAACTTTTCAAATATTTTATATTTTGTTGTTTCAATTTTATTAATGAGTATATAAACTCCTTATTTTTGCTCGGTCACGTGCTTCCTAATCAATCAAAGACTTATTAGGATTATGAATCACCAAAAATTGGATCCACATAGCATTCCTCATTATATATGACATTTTTATAAATTGAATAGGCAAATTCATTTACTCGTTAGAGTTTTTTTATAGTAAAAAAAAAAAAAATCATAAAATTGCCTACAAGGAAATTTAGATAAAAATAATATTTTTATTTTATTTTTAATATAATTTAAATATCCAATGTTTTATTTCTAATTATCCATTATAATTATTTTCGTTTTCACCTATACTTATAAAATAAGTAAAAATAATATAAGACAATTAAAAATCATTTTTTCTTTAAAAAAAATAGATATTTTTCTAATAAGAAAGTTTTGATTGTTATCTCAACTCGATAGTAGTAAAAAAAAATTTCATACAAACAAATAGATAGTAAAAACCATAATGAAAAAAAAATGATAATAATGCAATTTCAACTAAGTAAAGTCATTTAAATAATTTTATTATTTTTATATGGGTGTACGTTATAAGTGATTCACACTTGTTGATTCAATGTTCCTGTGTTACTGGACTCGTCAGTAAGTACTGCTTACAAAAAATAAAATTTCATACACTTGGTTGAATAAAAAAGCTGAGTTACTAAAATATAAAAAAAACAAAAAAATTGAGACAACATTTATGTAATTAATCATAAATTTTAATATATAAAAAAATTATTTAAAAAACGGAGAAAAAAGTTATTGTTTGTTTTTTATAAGCCAACACAACTTCATTTAAACCACTTGTAAGAAAGACACACTTGAGCCAAATACAATAATAGTTTGCTCAATAAATTTGCAACTTATTTAATTTATTCAAAATTTCACACCTGGATGAGTTGTGTGTGTTTTTTTAAACAAGTTTGTTTTAGAAATTAAAATAAACAAGTATATTGTTTAATACCTAAATACTTTAGTTACAAATTATAATGTAGTAAATTGTTCATCAAAACCCCTTCTTATGTCATACATTTTGAAAATGTTTTACCGTATAAATTAAGCACAATAGGCTAATCATACATGATTTGATTACACCATAATCACTCAGTGATTAAATTCAAAATTTACATATAATTTGTAGATTTGTGAAAGGAAATAACAAATGAAATAAATAATAAATACAATATTTTATACCTTAATTTTAATTTTAATTTTTTGTCAATTTTCCCTTTTCGTTTTGGTTTTTTTTACGCATATACACTTTAGGTATAATATAGTAAAACATTTGAACTTAACTCTGACCCCCTTCCCTTTCATATGCCCTACCTTGAAAACGATGATAACACATAAATAAGAAGTTAATGATGAATCGCTTATGAATTAGGTTAATTTTATAGAAACTGTAGCAACCCCTGCTTCTGACCTAATTCCTGTGTCATGGTCAACTAACGGGATTCTTTCCATCAGTTCATTAATCAACTATTTAAAAGAGCATTTTGTTACGAGTAACAGCTGCTCAATTCGCGGTGTTGATTTCAATTTGGGACAAACCCATAAACATTTACAAATTCAATGTAATTTCTTTACAAAATATGAATTTTTCCAAAATGCCAGTATTTGTCACATGAACATATTGATCCAAATCATATTCAAATATAGGTACAAAAATACTGAGTTAAACTCCTTGTTCCAAAACAATGTCATGCTCGAAACGATGAGAATGCATGTGACTTTGTTAATAATTCATTTAACTTTCCGGATGACTCAGCCTCGACCTCGTGGCCCCGCTTTGATCCCCGTTATCACCGGCACTAATGCATCGGGACAAAAACAACACGCCAAAGATTTTCATGCTTTACTACCATACAATTTTCTTATTTCGCTTAATCAAATCATGCAATTTCATAAGAAAATGTTTATACTTTTCTTAATGATCACGTGTGGTATAATACATACATAAAGATAGAGCCATTTAATCAATTACACCATTGTCATTCTTCAAACTATGCATTTTCATGTGCAACAAATCATTCAGATCATAAATCATCAATGTTTTAAAAATCGGACCGGATCGTCGCATCGCCGGACACATCCCGGCCTGCTCAATGCAAAATCGTTGATCGAACCGACGGTCAAACCGGTGGTCGAACCGACCAGTTCCCATTAATTTTTTTTTTTTCAAGTTAAAACGATGTCGTTTTGATGCTTTTTACATCGAAACGATGTCGTTTTACTTAGAATTAGAAAACTTGTAGGGTTAGAAGATTCTTAAATTCAAAAAATTCAATTAAATACGCTACTTATAGATTTAATTATGGGAAAGGGAAGTTACAAAGAGTCACTCTAAATTTCACTCTTGTCAGTCATCTGTGATTATTTTATATATGCAACAAAATTATATATTTATATATAAAATAAGTTTATTCCATTTTTATTATAAAAGCTATTATTTAAACATTATACATATTTTTAAAATAAATTTAAATTACTTTATTTATATAAAAATAATAACACATATCTTAAATATTATTAATATATTTAAAATATGTAATATATTTATATGCTGCTCTGTCACAACCATAATAATTAATCTATTCTGGCCACAACCATGAACCCAAGAATCCTTCTCCTGCTCGCTACCTATCCTGCTTAAAACATTGTAAATCATGCACTTTTTCATTCTCATTATCATTTTGCATTTTAGCCTCATCGAATTTAACTTACGCTTGATGCACAAGAGATCAATCACCCAGACCAGGCTCTCACTCGGGCTGCAGGCCCGCATAAACATGGCATTTATATAAAATATACTCTGCTATGTGTACACCACCGATACTCTCTTGTTGGGCTACTTGACGTAGATGCTACAATAAGATGTTTGTTCGACTCTTATTGCATACCAATTTATCTCTTAACTCCTAATTCTACCGCTTAACATTCTTTATACATTAAATCATTATTCAATACACTTTACAATAGTGTATATATATACATTTGTATACAAATAAAACATTTTCACATTCATGTAGCCTTATGCAATTTTGTTTCACAAGCAATATTCTAAATTACTTAAACAAATTATTTCAAACACAAATCAATACGCATCTTTTCACAATCATTTCCGTAACCAAATCATTTCTCGTACTATTCAAATATTTTAGAAATAGGAGAGGGAGTGGGCTTGAGAACAACCAAAAATAGTCGCTTTGATTCCACCTTCGAATACCTTAACTTCACGTGCACTTGCCCTCCCTCGTCGCCCTGGTCTCAAATACAATGACAATCCCATATTAGTTGTCTTACATAGCTTTGTTAGGCTGATGTTCACCAAATACTCCTTCACTTGTAAAATTTTATATAGACACAAGCCATATTTTCTTGTTCATGCTTCCTTCAAGAAAATTATATCTCTGCATCTTTTTTTTGGGCAGAGGAATTGAAGATCACACAACACAAGTTATGGCATTTTATGCCAACCGGTCTCGTATGCCCGCCTCACTCTAGTTACCTTATCGTTTTCAACTCTCAGGGTCTTTAACTCACAAATTGGTAATGGCCCTTCTACTCATTTAAGATATGGTTCTAAGGCTTATTCTCCACCAATAGAATCATCCAATTTGCATCAACAAAACTCGTTATCGATTTTAATCCATACTACTCCACTTGCAAATATGACCGACTATTCTACACATACCCATCTTTGACAAATTTATGGCACTTTGGGGTTACAATTTATACATATACTTCCCTAAAGTAAATTATTACCCCTAGAAGTATTTTCTAATTAGAATTTTAATTACTCAATTTGATGAGTGAACTCAACTTATGGCCAACACTATAACAATAATTCAAAACATAGCATAACCCGTGAGCTACTCTAAGCTCACTTTAAGTCCAGGGGGAGCCTTAGAGCCACAATTTTCCTCCTGGTCCTTCTATATAAATTTGTATCCTATCTCTTATGGTTCTTTGTAGACTAATTGAATCACTTTATTTGAGATGATTATAACTTTAATTATAGCCAAACAAGAACATGGGTTTTGACAAAATTTTGACAAGATTTTCAAAACCCAACATTTTTTCCTTTACAAACACCTCCCAAACCAATCCCTACCAACAATACAAATCAACCTCAAACTGTGAACTAAATCATTCAAGAACACTTTTGCACAAAGTTAGGTTTTTTCAAACCCAAAAATAAATAAAAATGAAGTTAGGTTTTTCATCTAGTTTCTTTAAATCTTCTCTTCCATGTTGCTTGAGTCCTTAGAAGCAAGAAATGAGAAACAATCCCACCAAATCTGCTCTTCTTGCTAACTCTAGCTTTCTCCTACACTTTGCTCTCATTCCCTCTCCTAAACGTGTTTGCTCAAAATGATCTAAGACCAAATTCTTATAAATCCCCTATCTCCTCACAAGGCCTTGTTTCACAACAAAAATGCATTCTTGACTTAAGTTTCTTTTCACTGTTATATAGCCCATAAATCTCTCTAATTGCACTCAATTTTCAATATTCACACACTTAGACTCCACATATTTATTTATATATGACCCTTAGTCCCCTTATTTTACATACAATTTTTCCAAATTTATTTGGCTTCTTATAAATTTTCCTGTTATATATTTTTTTGTTCTTAGATTTAAATTTATACTTCATTTATTTCTTATTTTATACCCTAAACATGTTCTAAAAACCGTTAGGTATTTTTACATGCTATAAATGTTGTTAGATTTGAGGTAAGTATTCTTTACTCTCATTGGTTTTACATTTTGTCAATTATCATCATTCTAAATTTAATCTATTTATCGAATTAGAGAAGTGTCAAATATTTATTTGAAAATTATATTTTATATTCTAAAGATTGAAATTTATAAAGACTACATTTTTTTTTACAGTTAAACATTTTAGTTATAAGTTAGGCAAGGGAGGGGAGGGACTAGGGTTCGAACTTCTTGAAAGCACATTACTATAATGTTATAATTCCAAGTGAATAGTTGTCAAAAAAGAAAAAAAGAAAAAACACTTTAGTTACAGTGTAGTAAAATGTCCCCTGAAAAATTACATTCTTAAAAATGGTGTTAATTGATAAAATTTAAAACTCACGATGATTTAATATATTTATGGTGTTGATGAATTTAACCCTTCTGAATTCTATGGCCATATTTGCTTCCTTTTTTTGAAAATTGTTTGTAGTTCTTAAAAACATAGAGAGTAAGGAAAACATAAAGAACAAGTTTAGTTCCCTTTTTTTTTTTTAATGAAAAACACAAAGAACATAATAAACAATAAATTCAGGAGAATAAGAACAATTTTCAAAGAACACCAAAGGAGACTTGCAAGAGGCTAAGGAAGAGTCCATAGCATGCTACCTTGCTGGTATGAGATTTGAAATTGCTATAGCTATTTATTTACAACCATATAATACTCTTTCACAAGATTTAAACTTGTTTCTTGGCTGTCAGAGGCTCTAAACAAGTATGAAATTTATTACAACTAAGAGTACAACCAAGGAAGGATTTTATCAAGAGTTCCACTCACATGGAGTCCTAGCTGGCATTAAAAATACCTCAAACCTCAGTAAAAGTGATGCTTACATCAAGAGTTGACTTCTAAGTCAAGGAGGTGTTTTAAGTGCCAAGTATTAGGACATATGACTTCTGAATGTCCTAATCGAAGAGTGGTTGCCATAGTTGAAGAAGAAGAAGCTGAGGAAGATGTTGAAGAGGAAGCCGATCTGACTGTAAGAAAGCACTGTTAGTGAAGATATCGTCATATGCAATGTTTTTCGTCACTAATAAAGATGCAACATCAAAGCAAAGTTTGCTTGATGATTGTTGATAGTGGGAGCTTTGAGAATTGTGTTTCCATGAAGATGGTGCAGAAATTGGACTTGAAGATTATTCCACATCCAAAACCTTATGATCTTTGTTGGCTTCAAAAGGGAACTGATATCAAAAGGTAAAGCAAAAATGTCATGTTTCATTTACAATTGGAAAGCATTACAAGGATGAGATATGGTGTGATGTTGTTCCAATGGATGCATGTCACAAGCTACTTAGGAAGCCATGGCAATATAATTGGAAGGTAATCTATGATGTGATGTGAACCCCGTATGCTTTTGTGGGATTGCGGTGATCCAATTCAACGATACCATCCCCGTGACCTCAACACATGACTGAAAATGACCCCATCCCCTTGATTATATTGAATCAAGAGTTGTAAGTGTAGTGTAGCATCCCTGTCCCCTTGGTTATAGGCAAAACCAAAAGACGTAAGAGCAAAGTAAAAGAACCAAAGAACCATGTCCCCTTGATTATGGAAGGATTAAGAGTCGTAGGTTTGGCACTACAAGGATTAACCTGATAGGCCTGCCAAAAAGTTCTCACAAGCAAACTAAAGAAGAAAAACCTCACAAAAGGGTATTGAATTCATCTCAAGTTGTTTTTGAAAGCTACATCAACAAAGTGCCCTCATATAAAAGCTCGATAATCAAGGACTGCTAGAAAAGGAAAAAATTGCTGAAAATTTCAGCATTGACAATCCAACTTACCTAAATGAAATTGGAAAATTACCAAACCAATATGGAGGTAATTATCCCCAGATCCATGGAAACTTACCCTTGATATAACCAAAGTTATATCATTTTTGACAAAAAAAACAACCATAAAAGAGACCAAATTGATAGTCGATGATTTCAATTCATAATGATAAGCTATCAAGCTTTTAATTCAAAAAGTCAATTATTCAAAATAAGCCTTTGATTGAGCACATACTGATGAAACACGAATTTACTTGCTTCTTGTCTCTTTTTATTTCACAAAATTGCAGGATGATCAACATCAATATCCTTGATAATATGATCTTTTGGACTTCTTTGTCACCCACCAAGTCAGGGTTTAGACTTGGCCCAATCAACTCTTCTTATAATGTTGGTCACCCAAACACTCCTTCATGAGCCTATTTAGCGCCTTGAAACTTTCGCCCTTGCTCGCACAGGCCCAACCCATTCGTAGGTTCTCTACACTCAGCCCAGTTTATGTTCTCATCATTCCCTCTTTCCTCGAAAAGATTCGTCCTCGAATCAGAACCTACATCAAAAGGAGAAAGATCAGATACATTGAAGGTTGCATTAACATTATACTGCCTCGGGAAGGTTCCATGCATTGTCATTACACGCGCTTCCAAGACGGAACGGACCATCTCCTCCTCATGATTTCTGAATGCCTATGAGATGGAAACCTTTCCTTTCTCAAATGCACCCAAACCCACTCTTATGGTTGGAAGACGACTCTTCAACGCCCTTTGTTGGCTTTTGTTGCGTAATGCTCATTCCTTAGCTGAATTTGTTGTCGAATCATCTCATGGAGTTTCTTCACCATTTATCTCTTTCAAGTCCATCTAAACTTTCCTCGCTATCGGGTAATGGGCAACAAGTCTAAAGGAGTTAGTGTGGATTAAAACCATAAACAATTTCAAAGGTGAGACATGTTAGTTGTGGAATGAACAATCTATTATATGCAGATTCAATGGCAAAACAATCCAAGTCTTAAATTCTTGTGAATCATCGTTCTTAAAGAGCAGAGACAAAGTCCTATTAACTACTGCTCGTTCATCAAATAATGACAACTTTGTTGGAAAACAAAGTTTAGTTCCCAATTTTCCCAACAAACTTTCCAAAATAGCGTTTAAGAACTTAGTATTTCAATAAAAACAATAGTTCTAGGAACACCATGTGCAAACAAACAGCTTCTTGCAGTTATTATAAACAATCAGCCACATTAGTTGCATCATCAATTTTATGACAAGCAATTAAATGTGCCATTTTAGAAAACCTATCTACAACTATGAAAATAGAATCCTTACCCCTCTTTGATCTAGGCAACCCTAGAACAAAGTCCATAGAAATATCTACCCAAGATGCCGATGAACAGAGGTGTATGGCTGAAACCATGAGGCATGTCCTAGACGGCATTCCCTACAGTAATCTTAACATATTCTTTTCCACATTCTCCTCATTTTAAATAAAAGAAATGTTATTTAAGGTGTCATGTTTTCTTAACACCAAATGTCTCATTAAGTCCCCACTAATCTTAACAAGCAACCTCCTCATAGAACTATTTGGGCACACAAAAGTTTATTCTCTTTTAAACAAATACCCATCTAGTCTATAGACTTCCAAAAGTAGATTTTCACATTTACCACATAAAGAGTTGCAAGGATCATCATTCATATAATTCCTTCACATGCTCAAAACCAAGCACCTTTGCCTCAAGAGTAGAGAGAAGTGTGTACCTTTAGGATAAAGCATCAACCACTTTGTTGTCCTTACCTTTCTTAGATCAGATGACAAAGGGGAAACTCTCAATAAATTCGATCCACCTGACTTGATGTTTGTTCAGCTTCACTTGTCCTTTCAAGTGTTTTAGGGACTCATGATTCGTGTGAAGTACGAATTCCTTTGGCCAAAGGTAATGTTACCAAGTCCTAAAGCCCCTCATGCCGCAAAGCTCCTTCCACAGTAAAGGATACTTCAAGGCAATACTACTGAGCTTTTCTATTAAGTAGCAATCGATTCCTTTCCTGATTCAAAACAACACCAATACCAGTATTCCCGACAGACTACATTCAATTTCAAAAGTCTTTGAAAACAAATTCCCAGAAACAAGTAATGGAGCAAAGGTAATAACTTATCTTGCCAATTGAAATGCATCTTCATGCTCAACCCCCCATTTAAAACCAATAGTCTTATTTATTACCACCGGTGCGGCTATCATATACAAAGTCTTTAATGAAACAACGATAAAAATCCAGCCGCCATGAAAACTTTTACCTCGATATGGTTCGTGTCGACCATTCCTGATAGCCTTTACCTTTTTTCTCATCCACCCTGCCCATTTGCACCAACAACACAATTCTTAGAAAGAATTTTTCATTACAAAAAGAGCACTACTGGAGCTTTCTTTCCTTAAAACCTCTCTCAAGAACATATTTTAAATGTCAACGCAGCCTTCCAAACTTTAAGGCACCAAAATGTCACTGTGCTTAGACAGCAAACAGCTTCAAGGAAAGCTCGTAAAACATGATTCATCAATCTCATGAATTTACTTGGTGAATTTGTAACACCCCAAATTATACCCTAACAGTTTTATAAAATGTTTTGGGTATAATAAACGTAAAAGTATATTTTTCCGGAATAAAATAAAGATAAAACAAAAGTGTTAATACGCATAAAGCTAAATTACAAATAATGTTAAGATTAGAGGCTATTGTAGAAATAACATAAATTGATTTTTGCAAATAGTAGGAGAAGAGTCAAGGACCAAAGAGTAATAATAAAAGAAAGATATTAGAATGAAATAAGGATGAAATTGTGGAAGAGACAAGTGGCTTAGAAGAGGAGGAAGTTTCCTCCCTGATTAGAAAGAGAAATGATAAGACCAAAATAAATACATCTTGCTTTTAGTCTTGGAGAAAGGAGAAAATAATGAATGATAAGAGAGAAGAAGAGAAGAAAGGAAGAAGTTAAGAAGAAGAAGATCACAGTATGGAATTTTGAGTAATGGGTACATGGTACATGTCTGTAGTGAATTATTAAATTTGAGTATTGGTGGCTAACTGATTTGAGATAAAAGTAAAGGATCGTGAATATTTATGAATACACCGTCTTGCTGTATAAACTATGAGCAGTGTTTTGTCTAAAAACTAATGCAACATTGGGAATCTACAAGCTTGTAACGCTTAGAAGGGCATGGAGCAACCCTCATTCTGTCTATGGCGGTTTAGTTTTAGAACCTCAAAATCATTTCTTGTAGGTTGAGTTAAGAAGAGCTTTCATGTTTCTAAATATGTGTTTGAGAAGGTCTAGTTGCAAGTTAAACCGTAAAATTCCCCTATTGTCGACCATATGCAAGAAATGATCTTAGAACGGGTTTTTGGTCAGAAATAGCAATTAGAAGTGTCCTTCACTGTAGGTGCCACATCAATGAACTTGATGTCAAGCTTTTAATTTCATTACCTGACCCTTGTAGACCGTTATGGTTCTTACCCTAAACAACAACGGGTAAGGAGTTGCCAAACAAGACTTCATCAAACAGATCATTATCAAACAAGACTTCGCCATCAAACAAGATTTCGCCAAACGACTGCCATCAAACAAGACTGTCAAACAAGATTTGCCATCAAACAAGATTGCCGCTAAACAGTACTTTCATCAAACAAGATTCGCCTGTCGCACTCGTCATCAAACAAGACTACACCAAGATTGGCCAACAGTTATTTCGTCGTACTGTCAAGATCGATCACAAGACTCTCCAACTTAAGGTCATAACTCCTTCAACTCCAATTTGCGTTTTGACTCTATGGAAAAGCCTTATTAGAGCTGCGAAACACATTCATGCTCAGAGACAATAGATGTCGGCATCGAGGTGTGCCAGGAGGAGCTTTTCCCATGACAGCTCAGCTCTCGGTCACCAGTCGGGCCATGTCAAGACTGATCACAGATGACCAACTTCTGGGCGCTAACTCCTTCTCGTCAACTCCGATTTTGGCTACTTCGGGACTTATGGAAAGCCCATTGAGTCAAGAATCCATCAACAAATTACGCTTGATAAGATTGGAACTCATATTAGTTCCAGAAAAACATGGAAAACAGTAGGTAAGACAGGTAAACATAGTTATTTGTATTAGAATGCCTATTATGAATTCATAACAATAACTCATAAGCATACATGGTACATAGTTATTTTATGCATGTAATGAGATATGAAAAAATGAAAAGATATGAATAATGATTGTATTTATGAGTCACATATACACTGAATGACAATAATTATTCTGTGAATATGAGATATATAATCGAAAGACAAAACACGTGATTGTCTCGTTTTAATCCCTAGAGGATAGATGGGCATGCCTTATTGTAGAAGAATAAGTCTGGCAAGATATCGCGAGAGCTCGGAACGGACTCCGTGTAGGTCACTGAGACAGATCCCGCTTGATCGGGTGGCTCTGGTGGTCACCACGTGGCCGCTCCGTTCACATGATAAAAGCCACCGCCTGCACAAGATTTATACCGGGTATATTATATCACACACGGCTCTCATGGACCACCTAAGTTTATTACTGAATATACGCTTCAGCCCTTCTGATTGAGGTGTTTCGTATCCACTTCTAAGGTTTATGCATATGAAACATGTAAAGAAAATGACGTATATGCAAAGGAAGTGTAGAGATTACACGACATGATATGAGAAGACAGCACCATGCGATAGTGATACGCTACAAGAACAAGAAGTAAAGTACAAGATTACATGAAAAGTATATGGAAGATGATAAGAAATGAAATCAAGTTATGAAAAGATATATATATATATGAGAAATGAGAAGAACTGTAGAATCTATATGTGTTATACGCATTTGTATAGAAGTGTGGTGACTCTTAATGTCATATCTCTACTAAGCCGCAGTGTCTGTTCAATCCGTAGGTGTTTAAAAGGAAATCGAGAACGGGGGGCAATCCACATCATCAAAGCAATAAAGGCCACACACAGCCAATAGGTGCCCACCGGAAGACTTTAGGTCTACTTTGTATATGAAATTTTGTGTAAATATTTGTAAATGCTGAACATTTCCATATACTATGGAGCTTGTATTTATATTTCATAATCTCACGCGCGTATCGTAATACAAGTTAATTGTTTAACATTATAGGAATATGTAAGTGTAAAAGTGTTATGGGTATAGATCAAAAAAGAGTGACCACTGACATCCTACGAGTCAGCAACACGCTTTAGTGGTATTAGAGTTATCCCCGATTTGTTCTGACCGCCTGGGCACCTGCCCGATCAAGAGCGGCGTCACGCTTAGTGGTATCGAGCCTGGGCAAGCTAGCGCGCCGAAAAGCCTCAAGCCGGCTCGGGAATAGAGTATATAAAAATGTAAAAGCCCGTGTTTAGTAACAAAGGGCCCGATGTGATGTCCTTGCTTGTATAGATGGACGTCTCAAGAAGCCGAGTGTCAACCCAATGGAACAAGGGTTATCACTTCAACCTTCGTAGTACGTACCTAATGAACTCACTAGCCTTGCCGGTATCATCGCAAAGACATGGCTCGGTTTCGATAGATCGATTCTCTCCTCAAAGCCCACGTACACAAAGAAGATATGGAAGGTGAGGACCCATGGGTCGAAAGCATGGAAGACGCAGAAAGTCAATTTCGCTACTAGGTTAAAGGGTATTGTAAGGCGTGTTCGGGATGCCCTCCCCACTATTTCATGTGCGCTCACCATCATAGAGTGAAGCATACGATCGTGGAAACTACCAAAACCAGACTCAGTCCCCTCGACATGGGGAATTCTTTGTCCAAGAGTTCAGACAAAGTATGTTACCGAGATGGCAGGATTCCAAGGAAACAAGCTCCACCAAGGCAAAGAGCTTATCTATATTTATCATGAAAGAATTAAAATATCTTAGTAAATATGCACCTGACTGTCCTCACCGAGGCATTTCCTGTAGGCAATTTGAGATGGACTCCATGATTCCAACATAGTATTTTCGTACCCATGACTTCTCTCTCCAAACAAGGGATTTCACTAATGTCCAAGTTGCAATGAAAGCAGAAAGAGACTGAAAACCAGCAAAGAAGAAAGATTTCCAAAGAATAAGTTTTCAGATGAGCTTTCATTCTTCTGAAAAAGAAGCTAGAGAATTTCCACCAACGTAATATAGTTCCGCCAGGAAGGCAGTCCAATGTAACACGAGTACTGCAGGTGCTTCAGCTGACGTGAGAATGCCCCTCACGCCATAAAAGGCATTTGGGAGTTTGTAGGATATCGATCGTGAGGGTGTTTTCTGTAGCTTCTTTGAGAGAGCTACGCAGAACCCTGAAAGTTGGTGACAATAGAAGTCATGGTGGTAGAGAAGACTACACACCACTCTTCACTCATGATCGTGGTGATAGGTCGAGCGTGCTCATTCTAAAGATAGAGCATTTGCGAGGCAGATATGTGTTTTAAATGATCGTCTCTATGTTTGAAAGACCAAAGACGAAAGCATATATGCTATGAGAAGGCTCATGAGAATCGCACGCCTGGGTTATAATGTGGTATATTTTCTTTATATGATATAGAGACGCATTTATCGATCGATCCCGATCTCACTTATCTATATGTGTGTAATGAGCATGTATTCGACAAAGTACCAAAGAAAGTGAGAAAATTTTGTAGCATGGCGACAACATGCATGTAACTAGTCCGTCAAGGCACAACGTTAGCGTGAATAGCATATACGTAGATCTGCTCCATTGTTATGCTGCAAAACCAAATACTGATTGATAACCCAACATTCGAGAGTTCACTTGATTCTAGTGAATGGATTGGTTGCCTAAGCACCGAGCTATCGTGGATTTGCGGGACAAAAGACTGTGAGTGTTGAAATGCTCCACTAAACCGGGAGGGTAATAATAGTACAAGGCATCGATCAAGTGTAATGTCTAATGTCATCTCCACCATGCAAGCTAGAGAATATGAGGAAAGGATGTGAGACATTTCAGCTTTGATACTGACTCAAGAGAGGTCAAGTTGATGTAGAAAACATCCCAAAGAGGGAATTTCCGCATACTCCCGAAGAGTTACTGTGCATTCCATGGCGAGAGAGGTGGACTTAGCCAGAAATTGTACCGTAGAACGCCTCCCATGTCAAGGGCACCCATGATGGCTCCAAATCTGAGTCAAAGAGTTAAAGAGTCAATCTGCAAACTTTTAGATAAAGGATTTATCCCACTCAAATAAGTGTCCCCTCAAGGTGCACCCCGGTTATTTGTGAAAAGAAAGATGCAGACTCACGATGCATCGATTATCTACAGACACACAGACAAGGAAAACAAAACACCATTGCCAGAATTGAAGATCTTTTGATCGGCTTGAAAGGAGCTGGTGTCTTTTCAAGATGTGACTGCGATCGTGGTATTACGCTGAGGGTGTGAAGGAGACGTGTCAAGATCATTAGAACCCGGTTGTCATTATGAGTTTTTGGTCATGCCATTTCAAGCTGACTAATGCACCGGCAGTGATTCATGGGATTTGGATGAATAGTTTTTCCACCATGTGATTCAATTTGTCATGGTTTCATCGATAGACATCCAGGTATTCCTAAGGATGCACAGGAACAGAACAACACCCGAGAACAGTCTTAGAGACGTTAAGAGAAAAGAAGTTATATGCTAAGTTTCAAGAATGATTTTTACAAAGGAAGTCTCATTCTCAGCTATATTGTGTCTCGTCGAGGGTAAGAGTTTCGATCCTGCTAAGATCAAGCGGTCATGGACTGGAAATCACCTCAAATGTAATCGAGGTGAGAAGTTTTAGGCTTAGCATTTAAGTATTATAGAAGATTTGTGAGAGGCTTATTGCTAGCTTCTCCGTCACCTGCTACTCAGAGTGAATAAAGTTCGAGCGCACGTACAAATGTCGTAATAGTTTTGAATCAGCTGAAAGGGATGCCGGTCAAGACCAAGATTACGCCCTCTACTTCGAGTAAAGAGTATACCTGTATAGTGATGCTCGCGCATCAAGTTTAGGATGCGTGACACGCAAGATGAAAGTAAGGCTATGCCCGTACATTGAAGCCACATGAACAAAATTATCCCACTCCATGACTTGGGAGTTAGTCATGCGTAGTGTTTACTTAAAAATATGGCTTACACTACTATACGGGGGAAAAGTGTAACTTACTAATCGATCATAAGAGTTCAGTACTGCTAACGTTAAAGAGTTAAATTTGAGACAGCTGAGGTGAAGTTAGAGTTATTAAAGGATTATGACTGCAGACATATAGATTAACATCCCCAAAAGGTTAATATAGTACGATGCTTTCTTGGGTTTAAAGACAAGGGTAGCAATGTACTACAAAGACAAGTATTGATTGGAGAGACAGTGAGGAGCTATGTTAGTCAATTAGGCTGAACTGCTTTTAAATGATTAGATATAAAAATGATGAAGAGTTACTTGGGTACTCTTACGATGGTTAGAGATGGTGACAAGACCTAGCTTTCTTTTAGATAGAAAAGAATAAGTTTATATTTCGCATAGATTATGTAAAGCGATGATAAAAGAGCCAAAGAAAAGTTGCTATATGAGGCTCATAATACTAGCATTTACTATGCATCCCAGAGGGAATAAGATGCACCCAGACTTGAAACAGCTTTGATTGGTGGAAAGGAATGAAAAGAGATGTGGATCGGCAGTGTGTGTGTCTGCGTTTGACATGTCGCAGTCAAAGCTGAACACCAAGTGCCCACACAGGTTTGTTAAATCCTCCAATTCCCTCACAATGGAAGGATACGATTACCATGGATTTTGTGTCGTATTTTCTCCCCTCACACAACAAAAACATGACTCACCGGGTGATTATAGATAGGCTCACAAAGTCGCCCATTTATACGCCATCACTGGATTATTCGGCGTGGATCGACTATTAGCCGAAAGTTATACAGACGATTAAAGTACAGATGAAAATGCTGTTTCATTGTGTCTAAAAGAGATCCGCGATTTACATCAAGTGCCTGGGAAGGAATTACACTCACTTAGGCACCAAGCTGAATGAAGACGGCATTCCATCCGCAAACGATGACAAATGGGTAGATTGATCTGTGTATCAAGATAAGGCTTCGAGGTTGTGTTATGGAATTTTCTGTGAAGTCGATGTGATAGAATTTTCTCATATCAATAGTTTTCGGGCCAAGCACATTGTATGGCACCATATGAAGCTTTATCGGAAATGTAGATCCTGCAGGTCGGGACATAATTGAATGAGCATAAATCGATAGGTCCGCACATAGTAAAGATATAGAAGAAAGTACAAGTTATTCTAAGTTAGAGGTTAAAAGGCTAGTGATATTAGACAAAAGTCAGATGCCAACTCAAAGAGGAGAGATATTGAATATAAAGTGGGGACAAGTCCTTCTTAAAGGTATCACCACATGGAGGAAAATTCTAGGTTTGGCCTGAATGCAGCCAGTCCACAAGGTCTCCATAAAATACATGAGATTGAACTGATTACACTTCAATATCGATCGACACTCCATGAGGGAGTCACAAATTACATTATAACATGTGTGTCATTGTTTGAGATACCACTTATTGAGTCATGCTACTACCGCATAAGAAAATACAAGTACAAGAAGATCTCGTTATATGATGAGGAGCCAAAGACCATTTTGGTTCGAAAGAGGCAAACAGCTTATTGTAACAACAAGTACACCATTAGTTCCTCCGGCAACACCACTGTAGAGAAGAAGCTACTTGGGAGCCACAACCATGAGAGCACAAGATCCGCAATCCTTCTCGACCGTGTATGAATTTCGAGATTAAATTCTTTTATGGGGAGAGTCAATTCCCAAATTATACCCTACGCTTTTATAAAATGTTGGGTATATAATAAACTGAAAGTATATTTTTCCTGTGACAAAATAAAGATAAAAACAAAGTAGGAATATGCATAAGTTAAATTACAAATAATAAAGAAGATTAGAGGCTATCAGAGAAATAACATAAATTGATTTGCAAATAGTGTAAGGTTTGGGAAGGACCAAAGAGTACAAGAAAGATATTAGAATGAAAGCAAGGATGAAATTCAGGAAAAGACAAGTGGCTTAGTATGAAAGAGGGAAGAAAGCTTCTCCTTGATTAGGTGAGAAATGTGGATAAAAGACCAAAATAAATATCTTATTTTGGTTTTGGAGAAAGGGAGAGCAAATACGGATAAGAGAGAAGAAGAGAAGAAAGGAAGAAGAAGAAGATCACAGGTATGGAATATGAGTATGGGTACGGATACATGTCTTGGGTGGTATGGAATTATTAAATTTGAGTATTGGTATGGAACTATGATTTGGTATAGAAAAGTAAAGGACTGTGAATATTTCTGTAGCCATGAATACACCGTCTGTCAGGTATGGAACTGGCGATACTGTCTAAAACTACCGTGTAATGGAAATCTAGTTTTGGCTCGTAACGCTAGAGATACATGGTTATGAACCCCATTCACTATGGTTTGGGGCTCAACTCCTAAAAATCATTCGTAGGTTGAGTTAAGAAGAGCTTTGCTGCTCAAACAGTGTTTGAGAAGGGTCTAGTTAAAAAGTTAAACCTTAAAAATTCCCTATTGCACTTCATTATGCAGTAGTTTATCTTAGAACGGGTTTTTGGTCAGTAGAATTAGTAAAACACAGGAAATTGTGGAATATCAATGTAACTTGATGTTAGCTTTTTGAATTTCTACTTGACTCAATCTCAAGTTATGGTCTTTTTAATTCCTAAACAGTTTCAATGGGTGAGGAGTCGTCAACAAGATTTCATTAAACAAGATTGCCACTAAACAAGATTTGTTATCACATTGCCAACAAGATTTATTATCAAATAAGATTCGGCTAAACAAGATTTCAGTCAGTTAAACAAGATTATCAAATAAAGATTAAACAAGATTCGGTTATCAAACAAGATTGTTAACAACAAGCATTCGCCAACAAGATTTCACAACAAGCGTTGCTACTGTCAAGATCGACGCTGACATGACCTCCAACTTCGGAAGGTTTACAACTCCTTCGCTTGAACTCCGATTGGGTGTTCCCAGACCCATGGAGTCTCAATATCGGCAACACACTATATGCCTGAGGAGGACAATATGCTAGAGCGAGCTTTTCCATGACAGCTCAGCTCGTCAGCCCAGTCGAAGGTCAAGATCGATCAAGACCTCCAACTTCTGTTGTCATAACCTTCGTCAACTCCGGATGCAAAGGTGTTCTCGACTCGGAAAGCCCATTGAATCAAGAATCCATCACTAGAGATAGCTGATGGATTGAAACTCATATTAGTTCCAGAAAACACGGAAAAACAGTAGGCGTAAGACAGGTAAACATATTTATTTGTATTAGGAATGCTCATTATGAATTCATATAAACAACTCATGTTACATACATGGTAAGCATAGCTATTTGCATGTAATGAGATATGAAAATGAAAAAGATATGGTTGAAGATTGTATTATATATCACATATGATTACCGAACGACAATAATTATTCGAATATGATATACCGAAAGACAAAATACACAAGTGATCGGCTCCCATGAACCCGGTAGATAGATGGGTACGCCTATTAGAAGAATAAGTCCGCAAAGACATCGCTATATTCGAACCTGGGACCTCCCGTGGGTCAATGACATAGATGGATCGTGGCCCCAGTATCACCACAAATACCCGGCCTCATGGCGGAATAGAAGGTCACCTGCCTCGCATGCTGATGATACCTTCGTGCATATTATATCACGTCACGTGTCTCTCATGACCACTCACATACAGAATATAGCGCTTCTCGCCCTCATGCTTCCTGTATCCACTTTAAGGCGAGCAAGACATGAAACATAAAAGAAAATGACAAAGGCGTGCAAAGGAAGTGTAGAGATTACACTACATGATATGAGAAGCATAGCACCGTTATGCGATGATAGTATACGTTGTCAAGAACAAAGAAGTAAAAGTAAGATTACATGAAAGTGGAAGGATAAGAAATGAAACTGGTTATGAAAAGCATATATATATGAGAAATGAGAAGAATCAGAATCAGTATATGTGTTATATGCATTTCAGATAAGTGTGCGACTCTGTAAGTCATATTCACCAAAACAGAAAGCCTGAAGACGTTGTTTCAACCTGCAGAGGTGATGCAAGCAGAGAAATCAAACGGCATCCACACGCTAGCCAAAGGCCACACGCAATAAAAGCTCACTAGAAGACCTTTAGTCTATTTTCGTATATGAAATTTTGTAACTAATGTAAATATCACGTAAATGTTGAACATTTCATATGGAGCTATTTATATTTCTGTACGCTACGTATCGTAATACAAGTTGTTTAACATTATAGGAATATGTAAGGTAAAGGGTTATATGAGGATCAAAAAAGAGTGACCACTGACATCCATGCCGAAGTCACGTCACGCTTGCTGTATCGTGAGCATCCTCGATATGTTCGACCGCCAATCTGCCTATCTGAGAGAAAGGGTGTACCGTAATTAGTTGTCAATGACCACAACCATTCATATAATCCATATTTAGTTTTGAACGCATATTTCCACTCATCTCCTTCTTTCATTCTAATTTGATGATAACCACTTTTCAAATCAAAATTTGAAAACAAACAAGATCCATACAACTCATTAAATAGGTCATCTAACCTTGGTATAAGATGACAATACTTTATCGTAATGTTGTTAAGGGTGCAACAATCAACACACATCCTCCACGAACCATCTTTTTTAGGTACAAGCAAGACTGGTACAACACATGGACTAAGGCACTCTCCGACATGTCCTTTAGCCATTAATTCTTCCACTTGGCGTTGTAGCTCCTTTGTCTCCTCAGGATTAGTCCTATAAGCTGGTCGGTTGGGAATTGTAGCTCCGAGATAAAAGTCAATCTAGTGTTTAAAACCCCTAAAGGGTGGCAAGCCACTAGGACCATCCTCCGGGAATACATCCTCAAATTCCTGTAACACGGAAGAGACCACACTAGGCAAAAAAGAGTTAAGATCAAGTAAGGTTAAAAGCGCCCTTGTAGAAAAAAGCACAAACATAGGCTTGTTAATAAAAGACACTCTCATATCACTTCTTTCGAATAAACTTTCTTTTTATTTTCCTCTCATTTTTCTATGTCCACTGTTTGATCTTTTTCTCTCTCAATTCCTTTCATTTTCTCAGTCTCTCTCATTCTCTCAATTTCTTTGCCTTCTTATTTTGCACCCTATTTTTCTTTTCTCTTTTTTTCCTTCTTATTTTATTTTATTTTATTTTTTGAATCACACTCTTGTTTTAACCTCACTTGATCTTCATATACTTGCTTTGGTGTCAATGGTACAAGAGTTATGTTTGCTTGCTCATAAGAAACTAAAGCTTATTCCCTAAGTCGTCATGATCGGGTTTCTCTTAATAAATTCCGCAAGGCCTACCGAATAAGATGCGAAGGCTGGCTACATAGGACAACATCACTTAGAACCTCATCATGATACTTCCTTATGGAGAAAGATACTAACACTTGCTTTTCCACCCCCACTTCCCTACTATCATTCAACCACAACTTATTAGGTCTAGGGTGTTTTAGTGTTGGTAATGTGACGCCCCAAAATCTGAGGGTCCGTTGATCACCCATCAACCCGCGGAATGCTTGTGGATATCGTGTAACTCGATACAACACTGTTGTGTCCCATTTACTAGGATCCATAATTTAACAAAACGGACAAAAGCCCTCCTCTCGATTTGGTGAGCTCTACCCAAACTTAATTCACATAACATACAATATGACCCATCCGAGACCCAATAAAACATAATAACCGTACTGGGTCCATTTATGAGTAAAAATTGACCACACCGGGTCCATTTATTCATATGCATACAAAACATGCAAGGCTATTTTAAAAGTACATGCCAAAACTAGTTTCCTCCAAAAATTTTACAAAAGGAGTTATAAAAGCCACAAGTTGGCTTTCTTCACCCTTACGGCCCTGAATGAGAGTCGTTCATCGGCGCATATCTGCTCACCTCTTTCTTTGATGGACCAAAATACCTATACAAATTTATAGCGTTATTAACCAAGGACTATTATCTCCAACTCAAAGCACAATGCCATGAAACTCGTTTCATGTGTTCCTTATTTATCGACCGATTAAAGTCGTTTCCTTAAGAGTAAATCGCTTTCCGGGCTCTCGATCCAGATGTTCAAGTGTACAAAGCTGAACAAGTAGTGTAAATCGGATTTAAGTCCAGATATCGTAATCTTACGGAGATCTCATGTGAATTCTCAATCAACTACCGACTACCGAATTTATACTATTCGACTTTGATAAAGTACACTGAAATATTCTTAGCAAACCTTAAAATAATAAAAACTAAGAAAATGATTAATAACAAATGAATTAAATCGAAAAATCTAAATAACAACTTTAATTCCATCGGGCTATCTTTAAAGGAAGCATCAAAATACGCTTATCATAGAAACATCAATCTCTACGTAATTAACTGTAATCCCTTGTTTCTCGTGAACCATGATTTAAAATCCAGCCCAAGGAATACATATGGTAGTGCGCTTGATCTCTCCTTATGACATCGTTTCATCATCATCTAATCTTCCCCTGATTCTTTCAAGACAGGATTAGATAACTACTTTTAACTTGGCCGCTTGCTTTCGTGATTTTCTTCAATACTTCATACCCTCGACATGATCAAACCTTAGCTCCTAAGACATGTATAGCATGGGTTTACACTTTGATCGGGGTTTCTCCTCAAAATTGGAAATATTTCATCCTTTCCTTGATTATATATTCTTGTTAACACGGATTGAACTTACTGCTCGAATCGAGGAATCCTCTCCTCGCTTTATTTAAATTGATGTTAATCAACTCAACTTTGCCAAGTGAGAAGACGATGATCGCCTTACATTCACGTAGCTCATTAGGATCTCCATTATCAGTTCGCATACCTTTGAGAAATTGTCTACTACTCAAGAATGCCTTTTCGTGTCACCGTGAGGCCTCCCCGAAATCGAATATGAAACAATCCTATCGCAGACAGATAATCGATATTGGGATCAGACATGTATTATCTGTAACTAGCAAGTAGATTTATAAATCAAGTTCAAAGAGTTTCCATAATTTACAGGAAAGATAAATTCTAACAATGTGAGTCTTATCTAATGAAGCCGTAGTTTCTAACATTTTATTACACCCTACAATGGCTTTCTGATCAAGAGAACCACTGTAGATCGGACACTGGAAATCCGAATTCCAAAATTTGTCTGAATTTAGACGATCCAGGCAATAATTTGAAAGAAATAGGAATTTCGCATTCAAATTTTCGACTTTTAATAGCCTAACTTCCGTGAGATCCAAAATTTGAAAGAAATAACAATCTTAATCTAAAATAACAACAAAACAAAAGAAAAGAAAAGAAAATTAAAATACGAGCCTTAAAGTTACCCGCATCTCTCTCGCTCGAAGTTAATTAAGAGAGTCGCTTCCTTCAGTGAGGCAAACATATTTATGTGGTTCTCAAGTCAATTCTAACTTTGATGTGCCTCTTGTGGATTTCAGATTAATCGCCCATTTGGTCGTTAATGTCGCGACCTCGATTCTTGTCGCGACATCATTGCCTAAGCACTATTACGGTTTTTAATATTCGTCGCGATCAGCTTTAGCATCCCTTTGGCCTCTTCTTATGTCTAATTTCGATTCTTTGTCGTGAGACCCGCCTGTCTCAAAGATACGCCGCAGGCTTTTGTTTGGTCGCGACCCTCGATTTTGTCGCGACCCCAATAATCCCAAGATACGCGCAGGTTTTTATTCGTCGACATCACTGCCTAATCACTATCCATTCTTCCCAAAGAAGAGCCTGACTGTCACGACTCTAAAATGACGCATCTAGTTCCTTTGCAAGTTGTCTCGATAATCTACACTCTAGGAACAATCCCTCGATTCAAAGGTTGATGTCGCGAATTCTTTCTAATTCGACTCGATGTTCACTTAAAATCTTTGTCACGACTTCATTCCGTGTCACGAATTTCCATATCTACTCGTTTCTACTAATTCTATCGTGACCTCCAAATGGTGTCGACATCATGCCCTGCTCTTCATTAATTTATGGATGCCCGACTTAGAGCTCAAGGTAACCTTCGTTCTCGCCTTCAATTGCCCTTATGTCGCGACCGGAGTTTCTCAGGGTTGCACCATGTGAGCCTTCATTACCGCCGCGCGACATCGTCCTTCTTCCTCGTGCACCTCTCTCTGCGACATCATTCAACACTTGTCATTCCGTCAAACATCAGCTTCCTCTCACAAGAATATCCTTTCGAATTTCCCGTCAGGAGGCACTTGGTGAGTTATTCCACATTTCGTGAGATATAAATCAGTCATTTGGGATAGAAATCAATCGAAAAATGGTCCAGGATGACTTTAAGCTCATCATCCCACACTTGAAATGTTTTCCCGTGATAGAAGTAGGGGTATGCCCATCAGAGTAATCTACGTAGGCTACTCCCCACCTAAGTGCACATGTAATGTTTACACTCGACAATTCACATTCACATCAACATTCCAAGTGAGAATATGCATATTTTAGGTTGGAATTCTATATGTCATGCCATTCACTCATTCACCATACCCCGAGTCTTCACCGACTCCCAGCACACAATGCAATGCCAATGTGTAACAAAATCTGTCATTGATGAATTTCATCAAATGATCACTTTATAAACAAAACCATGTGTCTTTGTGGGTAACTGATTTTGGAATCACACCCCCGGCTTTGCACGCCTATTTACACTTTTTGGACTTTCACCGTCGAAGTGTATGAACCAGTAACCGGGTCTTTCACCTGAGGGATTATCTAGCCCTTCTTGCTATACCCGACACAAATTTTCAATGTCATGCGACCGTGTGACTTTGTTGAGCTTGGTTCAACGGTATCGAGCCACTTATCAATCATCGAATGTGGTGTTTGATTTCAACCATGCACTCACACCCATGAAATGCGATGCTCCAATGCATATGCAATGTAATGCTCCATTGCATGTCAATGTCATGTCACATATGTAATGAATGCCACATGGACAACTTAAATCATACATTTCATCATGTATCATGGAAAATCATATCATATGCACACCTAAGTAAACACTCATTCCAATGTCAATATATTAATGTATTATATCAACATTTCCATCTAACACACAACTACATGTCATTACAAAATCAAGTAATAACACCCTCAATCCTCAAGGACAATTGTGACATATAATATGCCCACAAAACAGCCCCTTAAACAAGCCATAAAAACTGGCCCCAAACATCCCCTTAACATGCCATAAAAACCGACTTCAAACAAGCCCTTAAGCAGTCCAAATTTTTAACCCAAGCAATCCCTAAAACAATCATTTGAACATACCATTAACAATCACAAATCAGCTCACAAAACCAACCACAAACATGTCATAACAATGGCCAACACAAATTAAATGTACTCTTTAATAACCATAACCTACTCTAAATAAGCCCTTAAATGTATTTAGATTTTAACCCAAATGTAAAACAATCCTTTGAACATTCCATAAACAATCACAAATCAGTCCATAAAACCAAACACAAACATACCATAAAAACGACCATAAAACCATCCAAACATAGTCCAAACAACCCCTAAGGTAAAAGTAAACCAAAATAGGAAAGAACTCTACCTCTTAGAGTGTGGTAGAAAAGGTAGGAAGCCTCAAGAACACCTTCTAAGCCCAAAACCTTTGATTTCCCTAAATCTCCTCCTTTGGATCTTCAGTGAAATTCCTCGTTTTTGGTACACAAGCGTAGCCCTCGTCGAGGAAATAAACTTTAGTTCTTAGCTCGACGAATTCCAACCGACGGAACTTCGAGGATCGCCGAAAGAAGGCTTGGATGCTCTCTTTCTCTCCCTCTTCCTCTCTCACGAAAAAACCAGCAGGAAAAATGAGATATTTCTCCCCAAAACCTATTCTTTTAATCTTATCTTAAGTCTTAAAGAATTGGCCCATGTCGCGCCACGTGTCTACGCCTTGTCTAGGTCCGTTTTTGTCCCGAAATGATTAATTTCGTCGCGGCTTAAGTTCAAATTATTTTATATGAATTTTATTTAAATTATTTTTCAACTGCTTAAAATTTTCGCTGGGGTCACTCAAACACCCGTCACTTCTAAAACATGAAAATTCTTGACTATCTCGACCAATAAATTATTCTGGTAACTAGATTTCGTGAGACGAATCCAATGATGAGGTCCGTTTCATCACCTGAGACTTATAAAAAAAATTTCAGGTTTGCAACCCGTATCGTAGTGGCAAATTACTTTTTTGCCATTTTTTGGAAAAAATCAAATTTACCAGAGTTTTACATTCTTCCCTCCTTAAAAGAATTTCGTCTTCGAAATTCGCACACACGAACACATACAATCACATGCATATGCAACAGTCATTTAATATCCAATAACTAAAAAAAAGTACCTTCATCCTCAAATAAGAAAGGATAATCGGTACGTATAGTGTTGCCTCCTCTACCCTTCGGTGCTGCCACAATTACTTTACTAGCCTCACAGTCTTGCCTTGCAAAACCTGGACCCGGCTATCCATGATACGTACCAGTCTTTCCTCGAAGGTTTCATCCGCATCAATGACAAGCTCGCCCCAATCCACCACTTGAGTCGGATCTGGAGTGTAATTCCGGAGCATTGAGACATGGAATGCTGCATGAACACCGGATAGGTTTAGCGGTAACGCCAACTAGTAAGCAATTGTACCTACCCTCTCGAGTACCTCGAAGGGCCCATATATCTCTGGGCTGGGTCAGCTTTCCCGCTTGTCGAACTCCTGATCACCTCATCTCAGCATCACTTCGAAGACACGATCCCCATCTCAAACTCCCCTAAAGAGGTCACCGTCGCTTCATCGACGTAGTTCTTCCGCCAACTACGAGCCGTGGAGGAAGACGCTCTCAGATCAAATCCACCTTCTTAGAGGTGTGTCCCTAACCAAACCCGGACCCATAGGGTCCCTTCCCAATTCCATCCAACAAACCAAGATCGATATGCCTTCCATATACGCCATAAGGTGTCATCCAGATGCACGCTTTAATAACTATCATTGCAGCGAACTCCACCAAAGGTAAATGCTCTTCCTAACTACCTCGAGATTTGTGGACGCATGCCCGCAGCATTTCTAAAGTCAATATCATCTCCGATCGACGCTCTGTCTGGGATGAAAAAGCAAGGCTCATCATCAACCGTGTCCCTATGACTCACTGGAAACTCTTCCAAAAACGTAGTCAGAAAACCTTAGATCCCGATCCGATAACATAGATACCGGCACCCCATGCAACCTGACAATCTCTTATGTATAAATTTCTATCAAATTCCTCTACTTAGAGTGAAGGTCATCCGCAGACAACCAAAAAGTGTGTCTAATTTCTAGTGCTCTGGCCCACTATCACCCACACCACGCCATGCCCTCGACATGTTCACATATGGCAAGTGAGTCACAAATCCATCGTGACATGCTCCTACTCTGCACCTCCGACTTTCATTACCTTCTTCAAAGGGCTGGAGTAACCCCGTTGGTCTCTGGTGCTCATCCTTTACTTGCTGACATGTGAGACATCGACGAACAAAATTCCCAACGTGTTTCTTCATCCTAATCCAATAATACCGGCGACGTAAGATTGGTGGCACATCTTCAAGCACTGGATGCACAATACTTAAAACGGAGCACAAACCCTCGAGATCTCCTCTCTCAGATCTGCCGACTGGAGAACCACAACCCTTCTCCTATACCGAAAACTTCCATCCTCGTGTGAACGCCCGTACCTTCACAAATGTATCCGACCGCACTTCGTCCCCCTCATGGACACATTCCATGTCCCGTCCCAGACTCATCACTCCGTCGGCAGGAAGGCATAGCCACTAAACTCTCCAAAGTACCTTGAGTCTAACCCCTGTAGTACAGCTTGAACTATCCCACAGTCTCGAGCATCTACCACTCCCGGGAAGCCACACTTACAATTTAACACTCGCGATCAACAGTGCATCAATCCACCACATTTCGCTTTACCAGATGGTAGAATTTGAAAATGAAGTCATAGTCTTCCATATACTCCATCCACCTACGTTGCCTCATGTTGAGGTCCCGCTAGTAAAATGTACTGACTCGTGGGTTCGAACAATTCCTCGAATCGTCTTCACCATATGATAGCGTGGCAATAAACCTTCAAGGCAAAGACACGGCCACTGCCTCCATGTCATGTGTGGGGTAACTCCTGGTTCTCAGGGTTCTTGAACCCGCCGAGAACCATGCTTGGCTACTCCCTCGACTACACCAAAACACACATCCAAGTCCCCGCTCTGTGAGGCATCACAATACACCGTGTACCTCAAGGTCTCCTGAACTATCGAATATGAGTCGGCGGAGCTCCTTCAACTCCCGAATGCCTTCTCACACGAGTCGCTCCACTCAAATCCTAGTCCTTCTTCCGGTCAATCTCGTCATATAAGTGCAAATGCACTGGGAGAAATCCAACGAACCTTCTCCTCGTAATACCTTTGCCAATCCCAAGAAACCGTGATCTCGAAGAATGACTTTAGCCTCCCAACTCATAACCCGCCTTCAACCTTCCGAGTCCACTGACACACCAAAGCTCGACACCACATGCCCCAAGAATTTCACTTTCGTGAAGCCAAAATTCACACTTACCGACCTCGCATACAATCGTGGTCTCTGGCCCGGAGAACAATCCTCGCGACCCTCATGTTCTTCCTCAAACTTTAAAAGATCAAGATGTCGTCAATCGACGACCAAACGAATCGACCAGGTAGGATTGGAACTTCAACACCCATGCATGAGATCCGTGAATGCCATTGGAGCATTCACACAATCCGAATGGCACTGGGCCAGAACTCAAATGCCTATATCGTGATCCTAACGCCAGCTCTTGGGATATCCGCCCCTAACCTCAACCTGATGGTGACCATGCGTAAATTCATCTTGCAGTAAACTCGTGCCCCTCTCAGCTTGTAAAACCCGGTAAAATTGAATTTTTCTAAAAAATGACAAAACGGTAAATTGTTGAAATAATACAGGTTGAAAACCTGGAAATTTTCTAGACCTCGGATGATGAAATGGACCTCACCGTTGGATTCATCTCGCGAAACTTAATTACCCAAACGAATCTCATTGAATTCAGAGATAATCGGATTTTCACGATTTTCGAGGCATCAGGTGCCTAGTGGATTCAAAAAAAAAATGAGATTTTTGAGAAAAAAACTCGAAAGTGGAAAATAAATTAAGTAAAGTTCACATAAAATATGATTTGAACTTGAACTGAGAGGAAATAAATTGTTTTAGAGCAGAAACGAACTCGAGCAAGTTGGACACATGGCACGACTTGGGCATCTCCCTTAACTTAAACATAAGTTAGAACAAAAGGGGACTTAGTGCAGAAAAATGACATTTTTCTGCTGTGTTTGACGTGAGAGAGAGGGAGAGAAAGAGAGGAAACAAAGCTTCTCTCTTTGATCCTTGGAGTTCCATCAGTCGGAATTCGTCGAGCCAAGAATGAAAGTTCATCTACTTGACGAGGGCTACGCGTACAAACCAAAAAGGAAGGATTTCACCGAAGATCCAAATGAGGAGATTTCAGGCTAGGGAGGGTTCCTACCCATGCTACTACGCTTTAAAAGGTAGGGATTCTTCCTACTTTGGATTATTTTGTAACCTAAGGGTTGTTTGGTTGTGTTTTTTGCCCTAAGGGGCCAGTTTTTCTCGTTGAATTTTAGACTATTAAATGCCAGCCCGTTGACCCTACACATTGTCCATAATTTGGGACTGGTTTTTGGTTGGGAAACGGAGGGAATTTGGACTCGTGTTCTTCATAGAAGTTGTAGCTGTAATTGTGAACTTGATGTTAAGCTTTTGAATCACCCAAATTGGACCTCCACAACTCAAGTTATTATCCATTTCATTCCCGAGATTGTCACAACTTAGGTTGTTTAATTGTTTCTATCTAGAATTCGAGACTGGTTTTCGATTAGGAAACGGAGGGAATTTAGACTCATGTTCTTCATAGAAGTTGCAGTTGCAATTGTGAACTTGATGTTTGACTTTTGAATCACCCAAATTGGACTCCCGCAGCTCAAGTTATGGTCCATTTCATTTCCAGGACTGTCACAACTCAGGTTTTTTAATTGTTTATGTCCATAATTTGAACCTGCTGATTGGGAACCGAGGGAATTTGATCTGTTCATAGAAGTTGTAGCCGCATTTGTGAAATTGATGCTGTGGTTTTAATCTCACCCAAATTGACTCATACTGTTATATCCATCTCATTCCTAGGGCTGCCACAGCTTAGGTTGTTTATTTGTTTATGTCCAGATTTGGGGACTGACAGGACTGATTCACATCAAGCTTGACTATCAGAGTACAATGTGCTGTAATTATGTGAAGAGGGTCGTGATCGACTCTTGGTGGACTCACATTAACTATTAATTTCATATTTTTGATTTAATATGAATGAATGGGTCCTTAAAGGACATATTAAGGTGAGCTTCTAGTAAACTATATTAGAAGAAGCTATTTTAATATATGTTCTATATAAGAGTGTTGGAAATAAATTCTTATGGATTTGGCTTTTATTGTAAGTTGTATATCAAGTAGAGTCTCGAACAAATGAGACTCGCTCCGATATTTCAGGAAAGTCATGGATCTCGATAAATGGGACACAACCATGTAGGTATCAAGTAACTGAACTGCATTAATCTCAGCAGGCCGACGGCCACAACGGCACTTCTGGATAGTGTCACACTACTATGGGACTGAATTTGGGACTGTTTTCACATCTTGTTTAGCGCATGATTAAGGCTTGTGGATGGCTAGTTTGATAAATTCGATTATGGGCTTGTCTCTAATGCTTTAGTGACTATTTTCATGCAAGATAGGATATGTCAAGCACTTAGTCCTCAAGGATTGCGATGCTGTTGCTCGTTTCAATAACATGCTTCGTGATAGTCAGGTAGGATAAGATGATATATATTTGTATAAATATATTAACATGGAATGTGTGATTATATGGAAATTACATGCAATTAAGATAGTTATCCATGGAACTTGATGAATTGCGTGGTTTGAGTTATCCGTGTAGCATTCATTATACATGTGGCACGATATAACATGCAATGGCGCATTGCATTGCATATACACAGGGACATTGCATTGAATGGGTGTGAGATCATGGTTGAAAAATCAACACTACGTTTGGTGTTTTATTAAGTGGGCTTGGTCAAGTAGGACGAAGTCCAACAGAGTCGCACGATTGAATAATGTGGTAAAGAAAACTCAGATCGGCACAAATAGCGCAGATGGGACACCCCACTCCAAGTGAAAGACCCGTTAGTCGTGGGTTAGACATAACTCCACAAAGGACAAATTAAAAGTGTCAGCGCGCATGGCTTCGCTGACTCCTCAAAATTGCCACCCACAAAAAGACACATGAGTTTTGTATACAAATGATTATTAAGGTGTAACATCCAAAAAGATTTTGGTTTGAAACAAATGAATTTGTTTTGTAAAATGTGATCATCGGACGTAATCCAAAAACGATGGATCTTATCACGCATAGGCTTTGGCTTGTGTGTGATAGGAGCCGTGAAGGACTCGTGTGTGATGGAGCCTGCGAAGGGCCTTTCAAGGCATGGTACATGTTTGAGTCTTATCTCATTTCATGGAATGTAGGATTCCATGGTAGAAATTATATTTTTTCCTTGAATGTGAGTGTAAATTGTGAACATGACCATTGCATGTGCACTTAGGTTGGGAGTAGCCCTTGTTTGAGTTTTCTCTACTAGGCGTGGCTCATCCTATATGTGAAACATCTGTGCTGACAAACATCAAGGGATTCAAGGCCCATCTGCCGTAATCACAAGAAAAGTTCTGATCGCTGGCTGATAGCTATTTTGTAAAATATACTGAACAAATCGCTTTATATATATATTTCTAGATAATAAATGTTGTATTTAAACTCTTAAGGACTATTGTGATATGTTCTTGTATATTTTTTAGTATGGATAAAACGAGTCCGATAGTAATGGGCCACTTTACTCAGTAAACTGACCTTAGCCATGCCAATGATATCAGCCTTGATGGGTCATGTGATTATATATTGTACAGGTTGGGTTTTGAATAGAGCTCCCCGTAGAAATGAGACTCTATCTGGTTTCTTTTTATTAAATTATGGATCAAGCAGAATGAGATAAGATAATAAATATGTATCAAGTCACTCAATATTCATTTAGTTTTCCGCAGTCGACTAGTCAATAGACCCCTCTGAAGCCTGGGGCTACACAAATGATCAAATAAATCATCAATCACTCCAAGAAAGGGCACCTATTCCCGATAGTAACCCTATTCAACTATCGTGCCTCTATGCATAACCGAAGGGTCTGTCTCTTCTTCTTGGCAAACAACACACTGGCTGCCCAAGGTGAAGTGCCTTGCTAATAAACCCATGTCCAACAATTCCTCAGAATTGCACTTTTGAGTTCTACAACCTCAACATGCGCCTTACTCTACAAGAGTCATGTAAACAAGACGCACTGTGGTGCAACTCAATAGTGAAGTCTACATCCCTATGTGGAGGTAATCCTGATAGTTCATTCGGAAAAAAGTCCTCATACTCACAAACCACCCGAGGTAGATCAACTCATATCTCGCCTCGTTCTCTGCAAGGAACAAATACTCCAGAATTACGTATATATCGCACTGGATTTTAATGGAATATAGAAATATCAAAGTGATATTTTGACGAAATATCGGTGGATATTTCACAAAAATATCCGTAATGCAAAAAATTAAAAAAATACTTTGGAAATTCATGGAAATACTTTGTCAACTATAAAAAGGCATAAATAAGCAAATATACACTTGTCAAGACGATATTCATTATAATTTATCAAGAAATTACATCACAATACTATTTAAAACCAAATTAATCGATGTGGCTCCATTACATTATTTGACTAAGGACTTATCTTGATGAAGACAATATTCATACCAAGACATGGTGTTGCAATAATATCGATTGTGTAAATCAACATGCCATGCATAAATCATGACTCCTACCCACAACCTCTCCATGGATGGGAAATCTGGTTCACCCATACATGCCTGCTTTTGAATCCTTCTCGTGATTTGATATGAAATTTGGAATGACATTTCCTTTGATCAGGAGGATAGTTAATCCATTCTATATCTTCACCAATAACTCGAAGGATGGAAGAAGGTCGAATTCATAACTCATTGTATAAGGAGGAAATATGTTGTCCTCATTCGATGAATCAACGAATCAGAAGTTCCAATACTCATGACTCCAAACGGTTTAAATGAACTCCCTCATCATGGTGTCACCTTCGTTGTCTCTATATGGCTTTACAATGGCTCTAATACTGCCTCGCCTTCTGTAATTGGTCTTCATCTTGTGCATGAGGAACTATCTTCACCTGAAACGGGTTCAATGGATATTGACTTTGTCGTGGATCCGCACATCCCTACCATCATTTCCAATATCACTACCACTATCGTCCCCTCTCCTCTGCTTCATCATAACCCGTAGTGAAGCACACAATACTGGTCTACTACTATGTTCAACACTTGAATCAAAAGAGGGTCGAGAAGTAACAGCAGGTTGAAATGAGTCCCTCGTGTCTTAACTAAAACTTTCACTATGAATTTCTTCGAGCAAACCTACTAACATTAACACCGCTTTTGAACATGTGCAAGAATTGTGATCAAGATTTCCATCTTTATCATCCAAATGGAGAGGTCTAACCTATCGAAGAAGCCGATTATCTTCTTCTTCACCAAACTCAAATAAAATTTCAAGTAAATCGAGAAAATTATTTCTAAGTAACTTTATCTGCCTCGCTTCCACATATCACTGATCTTTAGTTTCATGTTGTAATAACAAAAACCAATTGCTTGAGCCACGTATATGTCGATTTCTTTTGTTTATGAATTGTATAAATGTGCTCCAATTTTCGTAAGTCAAGATGATGCAATTTGGGAAATAACCTTTAAGGCCAAACTCCCATCGTCGAGCGTGATTTCCATACAAAACCACAATTTAGCCGCAATAAAAATTACTTATATTCAATATATACAATAAAATATTTATAAAATTTAATTATAATGAGAATAACACTCACCAGAACCATTTTTTATCTTGACGCTTATTGTTGCCCGATCACCAAATCCTTGCATCACTGAATAGTATGTCGTGAATTCAAAATGTCAAAATCTAAAATAAAAATCAAATCGAATAAATTGAATCAATTAATTAGAATTATAAACTCATTAATTTACTCCTCTATCCAAAATTACAAAGGCCTCAGCATTAGGATCTAATTTAGAAACATCATGAACAAATTTAAGTAGTCATAGTATACAAACTAACCCGTGCCTCATATTGAAATTTTGGATTTAGATAGTATGTCGCAATAGTTATTAGAATTAATACGCGATAATAATATAAACATAATATTATTAAATGTGAATACTTCCATAAGAGGATAATTCAGTTACCCGCCGTATGAAGAGGATGCTTAAGAGTTCTATCCCAACGACCGCATGATAAGTTTCATCCACTCTATAGCTTTGAGTCGATCTTAAATTTGCCTTCTTCACTTCAACCGAATCAACTCTCAGACAAATGGAAGCATGGCTGGGACGACTTCCGAATCAACAATGCGGCACCGTGTATAGTGCCCTCAGTAGATGGACACTAGCTTCTCCACCTTCTCCCAATATTGATGATCAAAATATGAGTCTTTCAACCTTATGTCCAACTTCATCCTATTAAGCTTGTGAGATTTAATTATCTCATTACTAATAAAGACTTTCTTCAAATCAACCCTCTTTAGGAAGACTATCATAATATAGTTTGTTGAAATCTTGTTGCCCAGGACACACAATATCTCCACCACATACTTGTCGTGATTTTGCAAGTAAATCAACCATGATTGTAAATAAAGTTAATTATCTTCACTTATCTCTACTCAACTGAGCAACACTATCCCTTTACCAATGTCTTCAAACATTAAATCAATGCGCAGGTGTCGCATAATGGAGTCCAATACAAATTGTATTTCTTCATCAACAACTTCCCGTTTCACAAATGTTGATCCATTATCTGTTATACCAACCACACTTCGCTTCTCCAATTTCCTTTGATAACGTCTTCAACAAACCATATATTGCTTGTTGTCTTTAATCTTATCTCACGTATCGTATTTGAGGAAAATTATGCTTCCTTTTGAATATACCATGAAATTAATTATGCCTAATTTAGTTGGTCTTGCCTATCCATCGCACATAATTGTACATCCATATGTCTCCCATTTCTCCCTTTGTAGGTTGACATAAGCTTCCATGTCTTTATACTCCATTTCCAAATACTTTTGATTTCATACAGAGATGGTGGTTCGATGCCCATCCCTACATATAATAATTCAAGGAAAGCTTGTTATTAAAACATATTTCATATGGAGATAATAATGTCATTATTAAACATATTTCTCATATGGAATCATAATGTAAAATATATTATATAATTAGACAAACTTCGCTTGTTGTGCACTAAAATCATGTTCTTAAATGAAGTAGTCCGCAGGTGTGAACACTTTCATATGAAGAACTTGCTAATTAATCGCCTCATTGTTTTTGATTGAAACCACCTTCTTTTGAATATTTTAGGCTTTTTTGTTTTATACCAAGACTTGTATAATGATGGTGCAATCAAGGATGATCCGTATGCTTTAACGCTTGTGATCTTTGTATACGTCTTGATGTATCACCTGGTTGTGAAGACTCGCCTATTGCACTATGCAAAAAAATAAAATCAACTTACATTATTTTATACATAATTATGTGAAAACTTAATTAGGTATAAAGATTTCACTATTTTCTTTCATTTCCTCATAAATCCTCCCGTAACCCGATCTCGTTCCATTCACTAGCTTTGACGCACGCATCGCTTCTCAATATTCATATCACTCATCTGGCATGTCAACCTGATACATATATGCATCCTCATCACTCCCTCCTCCCTCCTCATCATCATCAATGAGATCAGTGATGTTTTCCTCCCATCAGGCCTCGTGAATTCAACTCGACTCTTCCATATCACCGTTTTCACTTTTGATTTACTTCTTTTATGTTCTAAAAAGTTGCTTCATTTCTGTTTTACTTCCTGTACATTCGACACTTCTTAGAATTTGAATGGGATCCAGATGTGATGATGAAATTTTAAGCAAGTAATTCCACCACTTTTACGTTTAAACCACAATAATTACAAATTGCTCCATTTTTATGTCCCTCTCCAAGTAATACCTCCATGCAGGATCTCGGCCTCCACTTCCACTAGCTATTCTATAAACACGTGATTTTATTGAAAATAAAATTCAAATCAATGTGATCTTTGTATATGATATCATTATAATAACATTATATATATGTAATTTAACATAAAAGTAAGACCTAAGTTTCTAACATGATATCTAGCTTAATAATATCATTAAGATATTCAGAAGATCTAAATTTCCTAACATTAAATATGTCTAAGATCTAAGTTTCAAACATTATATATAAGTATAACTAAAATTTAATAAGTAATATGTTTAAATTATCAAATAGTAGGATGTTTAATATCTAAGTTTCAAACATTATATCTAACTTAATTTATTATTATCAAATTAAAACCAAATTAAAACTAAGATACATTAAAATAAAATATGCATGTAAGTAATATTTTCAAATTACTAAAATAAGATTATAGTATAAAAATGTTTCAACATTATATAACTAAATAATATTTATATAAATAATCTAAGTTTGAAACATTATATAACTAAAATAACTATTAATTCAAATAAATAATATAATAATTAACTAAAATATATATTATCAAATGAAACTAAAATAAAACTATAGTATAAAATATAGATTATAGTATAAAATGTTTCAAACATTATATAACTAAAATAAGATTATAATAAATAACTAAGTTTGAAAACATTATATAACTAAATAACTATTATCTAAATAATCAATATAATTAATTAACTAAAATTATATTATCAAATGAAACTAAAATAAAACTATAGTATAAAAATATAGATTATAGTATAAAATGTTTCAAATACTATATAACTTAAATAAGATTATAGTAAATAACTAAGTTTGAAAACATATAACTAAAATAATTATTAATTCAAATAACTAATATAATTAATTAACTAAAAATTATATTAATAAATGAAACTAAAATAAAACTATAGTATAAAATATAGATTATAGTATAAAAATGTTTCAAACATTATATAACTAAAATAAGATTATAGTAAATCACTAAGTTTGAAACATTATATAACTAAAATAACTATTAACTAAATAACTAATATAATTAATTAACTAAAATTATATTATCAAATGAAACTATAATAAAACTATAGTATAAAAATATAGATTATAGTATAAAAATGTTTCAAATATTATATAACTAAAATAACTATTAACTAAATAACTAATATAATTAATTAACTAAAAATTAAACTATAGTATTATCAAAGAGAAACTTAAAATAAAACTATACTATAAAAATATTTATTATAAACTACTTCAATACCAAAATAAAATTAAATAAACATGCATTAAAACAAAATTAATGAACAAAAACATACCTTAATTCACAAAGATCTTTCCAAAAATTAGGATAAAGAACAAAAAAAAATTATTTTGAGAGTGAAATGGAGCTTAGATGTGGGATGGATGAGTTTTGTAATGAAAGTGTATGATTTGGGGTGGGTATTTATAGAATTTTTGGAGTCAAATAGCCATCGATTCTCAAAACTGCTGTGATTTATTTTCCTAACCATTAGATTTGATTTGGGTTCAAATATGACCGTTAGATCATCATATATCCGTTAGAAATCATTCTGGACCGTTAGATCAAGCTTTAGATTTAAAATCAACTGTTGGATTCTTCTAAAAAGGCGAACGAAATCTGGACCGTTAGATCAAAAACAGGAAACAATCTAAGGGTCAGGATCATCACTTTTTTTTTTTTCGAGAAATGACAAAATTCTGCGATTTTTCATTTATCTAAGAATAAATCGCCGATTTAGTCCCCTATGTGCCTCCTGTAGCACAAAGATAAGTGCCAAAAATCCCAGAATTTTTTTCCAATTTTTCGTCGATTTTTTTACTTCCGATTTTCTTTTGCAAATATCTTTTCGATGTCGCTGGAAAACCGATTTTCTACTTATAATCGGCCGAAAATCGATTTTTTAGCTACCGCCTGTGGTAAGTCTTGCTAGCTAACCCATCAACTCGCCGTGCTATCTAGAGTCAGACACTCCGCCAGGGCAAAGTATCGTGGCTTATCCCCTTAAACATAAAACAAATACCATATGGTGTGTAGGCAGTAACCCTCATACGATCACAATCAATGACGATTTTGTGTGCCGTCAACCAGTCCATCACAAGTATGACATCAAACTCCGACATGTCCATCCACGGTGAGTAGAATTCCCGAGATCTCTAACTCACAACCCTGACATATCTTATCAACTTTCACCCTAGCTCCTAAGGGAGAACTCACATGCAGTGGCTCTTCCAAGTTTTCAACCTCTAAGCCCAAATCTTCCACACATGATGCAGTAATAAAGGAATGAGATGCACCATATTCAAAATAATACTCTTGCCCATAAGCTTAGAGAGTAGAATGTGTAATTCAATGCCGGCAGTTCCTGCCCGAGGTGTGATGGTAAACACGCCCGGGTCTCTAGTCCCGCCATGAGCCTCGCCTCGACCGACCCATGCCTCGTCCCATCCGACCCCATCAGGAAGCAAGAGGGCCATGCAAAGACTCCTAGGATCGTATTGGCTCCCCACCACATGGTGGGTAGAGGAACAAATTTGGTACGTGAACGTCCCACCGATGATTGGACCTAGGGTCTCCCATAAACTAGGATCCCCCGCCTCTCAGGGCAATCCTTCGCTTCATGTCCAAATGGTGGCACAGAAACATGTTCTCTATCCTAGTCAAGCCAGACATGTGTCTCCCACTGATGATCGAATTTCGCCTTCTCGCCTCGATAGCCATGGCCCCGTCCCTAAACCCCTGCGGGAGCTCCAAGTCCTCCGCTTCTTCGAGCTGAAGAAAGGCATGTGACGCCCCAAAACCTGGGGGTCCGTTGACCAACCTTCAACCTACGAAAAACTCGTGGATATCGGGTGACCCAATACCGCACTGTTATGTCCCATTCACGAGGATCCATAATTTAACAAAAATTGGACATAGTCTCCTTTGTACGAGGAGCTTTATCCAATTCCCAAACTGTACATTATACAACAAAATGACCCATCCGGGGCTCAATATAACACAATGACCGCGCCGGGTCCATTTATGAGTAAAAGTGGCCCTACCGGACTCATTTATCCATACTAAAAAAATATACAAGGCTATATCACAATAGTCCTTAAGAGTTTAATTACAACACTTTTATACCAAATATATATATATATATATACACACACACACACATATCAAAACTGATTTGTTCCAAAGATATTTTGCATAAAATAACCATATCAAACCACAATCCGCTTCTTTTCTTGGCCTCGAATGAGCAAGCCGCTCCATCTACACCTTGTACTTGAAATGTTTTCCCATGAAGGGTGACCCATGCCCAATAGAGAACCCTCTACAAGAGATTCAATTCCCACCTAAGTGCATACATGCAATGGCTATGTCTACAATTCATCCACATACCAAGTAAAAACATGCAATTTCTACTATGGAATCCTACATGCCATGAAATGAGATGAGACTAAATCATATACCCTGCACTCGAGTCCTTATCGACTCACATCTTACCCGAGCCCTTACCAATTCCTACCACACAATGCGATGTCAAAGTGTGATAAAACATGCAATTTCGAGGTCTCACCGCAGGCTTCGCACGCCTTCCTACACTTTCACGGGCTTTCACCGTTGGACACATATATATAACAAAAAATACCGGGGCTTTCACTGGAGAGGGTATCTATCATTTCTTGCTATTACTCGACACATATTTTCATTTTCATGTATACAACAGTGAGACCCTGTTGGACGTTGTCCCACCGTACCGAGCCCACCTAATCAAACACCAAATATAGTGTTGATTATAACCATGCACCCACACCCATGCCATGCAATGTTCCCGTGCATAAATGCAATGCGATGCGCTATATCATGCCACATGCATAATGAATGCTACATGACGCCATTAATTCACAATCTTACTCAGGTGTCACAGACAATCACATCAATTGCATGGTGACTTCCATACATCATTTCATTCATGTCATTATATCATGCACGCATATATCAACATTAACATGCAACATGTCATTCTATATTCAAGCAATGACACACATACAACTTCGCTTCATGTAATGGCCATTTTGGCAATGATAGAGAATCCATCACATGTCAATACGCTAGAACAATACATACCGACATCAAAAAACACCACTACTTAGTCAAGCAATGACACTCTAATCCGAGGCCAATCGTGACATACTTGCGCCCACAAAAAATCCAGCAAACGCCCTACAAGTAGGGTGTTAATGATGCGAGTCGAAATTACCAACTCGAAACTCGAATTCGAGCTCACTTGAGCCTCGAAAAGCCCGTGATCTGAAAATGAAGCCTGAATCGAACTCGAAAACGAAAACTGAACCTGCCTGAGCTCTGAACCCGAGTCAGGCCTTCCTGAACTCAATCCCCGAGCTTGAACTCGACTCAAGCTCGAACTCGAGCTCAACCGCCGCCGAGACCGCCCCAACTACATCGACGGCCACAAAATAGGGCCTTCGACGGTACCCCATGACGGGGAAAACGGTTTTTCAGAACCAGAAAGAAAAAACCAAATATGGAAAACGCAAAGTAAAATGGGAGTCATTGAGATCTGGGGATTCACACCTTCGTGAATTCCATGCTTCACCGATGATGAGAGTAGAATCACCAAACCGCCACCGCCATCAGAAAGTCGAATTCATCCTCCGAGTCGCCCGTCTACCCCCAGAACGATTCCTACAACACCTAACCGGGAGGCAATTGCTTCTTGTCAGCTTTCATGAAATTCTCAACCATATTCGCCAGTGCAAACAGCTGGCTCGAACTCTGGATGCTCCATCTTCGTTGAAATACCCTCAACGCCGGTATTTTCCGCCAGATTGATTCTCGAACGCCCGGAATTGCCGCCAAGCAACCGCCGAGCCTTCGACTCACCACCATTTAACCGCCTCGCAGACTGTAGTCGACTCTTCACATGTGTAATTTAGTCGATCAGCCGGATCTCATCAAAAGGCATGACGACCGGAGGATGAAGCCCTGGTCGAGGCCGTGATGAGGGCGATGTTGAGATGAAGATGCAACAGCCGCTTCAGAGCATCCGAGCTACTGGATCTACTGGAGGAGGAGGCATGAGCTGGCGATGCAGGTTGTTTTCCTGCCGATTCGTGGAGGGTTTGAACGAGTTTTGTATTTCATCAAAAGGCAGTGTGAGTGTTGTTTGGGTTGAGAAATTAGTTTCTCGAGCTTGAATTCTCTTAAATCTTTTTAAGAAAATTAATTATTTTTAAAATAAATATATTTATAACTAAATAAATAATGAAATTTATGATTTTTTAAGAATACAAAATAGAGAGGCTATTAAGTATCCCCAGAAAGTAAAGATATCAAATTTAAAAAAAAACTGAAGCCGCGAGCTTTCGAGTCGAGTTACGAAGGCTCAACCCACTGCTACTTCGAGTCGAGCTCACTGAGTCGAGTTTTGACCGGAAGTCGAAATTGACAGCTCACACAAATGGGTTCTGCCTCATTAGTACATCCCTACTCCACGCTTCATATGCTACCAAACCAGCCATCCACATGCCTCAATCATGCCCTAAATAGGACGTGAAAACAATCCTAAATTCAATCTCATAGTAGCACTGAATTCAGTCCTAAAATCTGGACACAAACAATTAAAAACAACCCACTGGCAGTCCTGAATGAAACAACCATAACTCGAGCTATGAGGTCCACCTTGGTGGATTCAAAACCTAACATCAAGTTCACTAATGCATCTACAACTTCCATGAAGGACAATAGTCCAATTTCCTCTTTTCCTAACTGGTAACTCATCAAATTCCAAAATTTTGACATCATGTGTGGTCAAAACAGTATGCCTCAAGCAGAATACGAAACTGCACCATAACTCGAAAGCTATAGAGGTCCACCCAGTGGATTCAAATCCTAACATCAAGTGCTTAGATGCAGCTATAATTTATATGAAGACACTAGTCCAATTTCCCTCTTTTTCCTGACTGAAAATAGTCTCAAAATCTGGACTGTATGTAGGGTCAAAACAGACAACTCAGGGCGTCCCAAAAATGGACTATAACTCGAAGCAGTAGGAGGTCAATCTGGTGGATTCAAAGTCTAACATCAAGTTCTCAATTGTACCTACAATTTCCATGAATAAAACTAGTCTAAATTCCCTATTTTTCCAATCAAAAATCAATCCCAAAATCCAAAAAGTGTGCATGATCAAAACAGGGTAGCATCCCCACAACCCCAAAATTCAGCCAAAAGAAATTTCTAAGGAGCCATAAAACTGATTTTTCAAACCTGGGAACAAATTTCTAAGGATGGAAGAGCGTGAGAACCTAGAAGTCCTGCGGATACTCCAACCTAAACTCTTCGATTTTTAACCTCAAGAATCCTATGAAATCTCAGTGGTTTGCATCGGCGTAGCGCCACGAGTAGATGAACTTTGTTCTTCGCAACGGACTTTTCGGCAACACTAACCAGATCCTCACGGCGGATCGAGAGTGTTTCTGAACCTCTCCTTACTCTACACATTTTCTCCAGGTAGGAAAACCCGCCTCCTCCAATAATATGATTTTCTTTTCTATTTAACTTAAGTCTTGTGAAGAGACTTGGCCTACACAAAATGGCATGTGTCCATGACTTGTTCTGATCTAGCTTCGCCTTTAAAATGATTTATTTCATCCCACTTAAAGTCTCAAATTATATTTTAAATGAACTTTCATTTAATTTATTTTTCACTCTTTAAGATTTTTCTCAAATCTCATTTTTAGTCCACTAAAAATCTAACACCTCAAAATCATGAAAATCTATCGTCTGCAAATTCAAATCAAATTCATTTATGAATTATATTTCACGACGCAATCCAAATCAGGAGGTCCGTCATTATCTGGGAGGATCTAGAAAAATCTCCAGGTTTGCAACTCCGAGACCGTGAGCGCAATTTTACTGCTTTCCATTTTGAAAATGAATTCTATCGTTTTATGTCAAGTTTCTTCTTCCTATTATCTTTAAGACCCGCCTCCCTCGAACAAATGTTCCTATGGCAGAACGATCTCCTCCACACCCGCGATAACCTGCAGCCTTCATCATCAAGTCCGTTCGGTAAGAGGTCCTGCACACCTTACCCAAATAGATAATTTTGACCATCTCAAATTTACTGGCCATGCGTCTCAGGCCATATAATCATCAAACGTTAATCTAATAAAACTAGCATGATTCAAGCAATCGTTAATATCCTGTTCTCAGCCTAGGAACCTTTGTAGCTTTATTTGTTAGTGATACACAATGAAGTATATCCCATGAAAAGCCCATGGAACTCTTCCATGTCTCGCTCCAAGTTCCCTTGAGGCTCGTCTCTAATCCCACCACACTGGATTCACCTTATCCTGGAATGCAGCCATTTCTTTATCCCAGTGGCATTTAAGGTGATCTCTATAATCAAGATCCACCTACTCTAGTCCGTAACAGTCACGTGATCACCATCATTCGGTCCCCCTCTCCTCAAGGCGCCGGAGGAGGATGGTGTGCCTTGAACTGGCTGGAGGTTACGGCCCTCCTTGGCCTCCAGCAATTGCATTGGGCTTGGCAATGGTGGTAGCCACAACACTCGCATGTGCAATAGTAGCAATCAGCGCCCAGCCAGCTCCCAAGCTTGTCAGTCACAAAGGCCGGTGGTAGTTGGTTGGGTTATGAAATCACCCATCACAAGGCCCTTCCCCGATGCTAGCCAACCGAGCATGTCAAAAGAGCAATATTAGAGTCTAGTATAGTATCCAAAATAACAAGCTGGGGTCCCTTTGAGATTTCTCACTGGCTCAACTAGCAGCAATACAGGTCCAATCACGTGACTCCTCACATCCCGGAATCCATCTCAGTTCATTCTTTTCCAACTCCCTAAGGTGTATAGTTTTCTAAATCCTAGTGTGTTTCTTTCATATACATTTACTTCATGTATATAATTCATATAATATTAGCAGTATATAATCACAAGTGTAGCATATTAGATATAAAACAAATGCACAATGTGAATGGTAAATGGCTTGAACATGCCTACTAAGCCCTAGGTGGATTGGGCGCTCCTAAGCTCATACTGCCAAGGATACTCTAAAATCCAGATCCGCTGATCACTAATCAACATGTTAGAATGCCAGGATACTGCAACTCGACACCAACCCCCTGCGCCCCACTACAGATCCAGCACCTAACAAAAATCTGATAAGAGTCCCCGGTACTGGGAGCCCCAACAAAACTCACTTGTACAATACATGTACAACATGACCCATCCGAGGTCTAATATAACATACAATGACCGATCGAGTCTATCATGAGTAAAAAATTGACTAACACACCGGATCCATTTATCCACATTCATACAAATACGGAAAGGCCTATTTTAAAAATGTACCCATGAGTTCAATGAAACCCCTATACATAAAAAGTACACATGCCAAAATTAGTTTACTCTAAAATGTACCTTATAAATGAGTTATATAAAGCCACAAGTCGGCTTCTTCTACTCCTTGCGGTCTTAAATATAATCATTCCACCGTGTATATCCTGTGACCAAATGTTTCGCTCTCTTCTCTTCCTCCTCCTGTGATAGTGAGCCACACCCAGAGAGTAATCTATAGAGGTGCAATACCCCCATCTACATATACATGCAATGGGCCATACCTCGATAATCATCTTCACATCATTGATTCAAGCAAGAGAATATGCAGATTTTGAAGTTGAATTTGTATGTCATGCCATGAAATGAGATGAAACTCACCTTGCACCATACCCCAGTCTTCATTGACTCACCACACAAATGCAATGCCAGTTTATAATAAAATCAGAGCAATCCTTTGTCAACCATCCGCCATGACCAACCAAACGGGACGCTGCACGCAAAAGCCGCCACGTTATAATCCAAATACATCCCATTAAGCGCTCGCTCACCTTTGGGTGAAGCTTATTTCAATTTGAGGCATGCCTATAACATTTGTAATCAATGCAATTCCTTATAAAATATATTTAATCGTCAAACAGGAGCATTTTATGCCTTTACAAATATAACCAAAATTGTATCTGGATACATAGGCATAAAAATAATTCTCGGTTGAACCTCCTTGACATGCAAAACAGGTCGTCGCGCTCAAAATGCGTGGAAGATGCAATGCATGCAGTACACCCGTGAACTTCCAACGACCAGCGCTCCCACCGGTCCCCATTTCAACTCACCACATCATCGGCACCGCGCATCGATCACACGCTTCAAGCATTTTTGCTTAGTGGTTCAGAGGCGCCCTTCATTCCATTTTAGTTCAATACGACTATGCATTTATTATAAAATAATCATGAGAAATGTCTATGTGTACATAAAAGGATACTTATACAAATACGCCTTTAAGATCATTTTTCGCTTCATTATGGCACTCTACATATGACTATGGGGAAATGGGAAGATTCACGCATGCATCTGCTGGTGAATCATGTCCCGCTTGTCATTCGGTAGTAAATGTGGATTCTGGCATTCACATTATACCTCTACATCAAGATCATAGAAATTAATATCTACCATTTAATTGCATTGAATCCTTGCCCCATTTGTCCTCATAATGATTTAACATTGAATAAATATTGGTTACTTCTGATTTAATTCACCAATCCTGGCCATGTCATGGTCATTCAATAATATATTTCAAATCACTTTGTGCATTTACATGCAGAATTACTTAGTTCAAAAATATATTTATATTACATGCAAATATTTATAAACATCTTGAATACTTTACTAATTCAAAATCAAATTATATATATGTACTTCCAAATAGGACCTGAAATGGTAATCGGGAAATAATAGGAAATGTACTGTGTTCCATCGATCCCTTCTCTCTTCATACACCTGTGGTCAGCTGTCTTCACTCTTCAAAGACCTAGTCAAATATCATAACTTCCTCCACCCGTGGTTGAGTCACCTAATCGCATTAAACGACACATCGGTGTGCGGTTTCGCAAGGTACTGTATACTTTCATCTAGTTTTCCATCTCATTTGAACCATTAATCATTTGTTAGGGTCCCAACCATCTGGGCACATGTAATACAAGGTGCGCCTGGAAACAAAAACCCTAAAATGGCCTGCCTACACAGGTATTAGCTAGCCACCACACAGTGACCGCTACAGGCGCAGACTAGAGGTACTAGCCCCCCGGGCCTCACTCACGAGGTGATCCACATCAAGTAAAGGTAGGTCTACGCCGAAATGATGCGGTCCCCTTTACACTGCGCAGATCTTTTGCTCAGATTTTTCCAATGCCTACTCACTTTTCAAAACTCAAAAACTCAAAACAAACTGGTGAACAAATTCCAATAACAGATTCCATATCATCCTAAACCAACCACATGAGAGTAAAAACTCCATGGATGGATTAGGTTCTTCTAACTCCAAGCATCATTCAAAGAAATCTATAGGCTGTCTCTTACCTTAACCTTTCTATCCTTCTACCCAAGATGTTTGATCACTTAGAAGCAAGGAAATGGGACAGATCTCCCATCATCATAAATCTACTTCTTCTTGCACAACCCTAGCCTCTACTCTCTCAAAACCATTCTTGCTTCAAATAGATAGCATTCCTAAGACTAAATGTGGTCTAATATCACTTATTCTCTTAAGGCCAAAGTGTTTGCTTGGCTTCACAAATCGCATTTTCTAGCTCCTTCCCCACCCAAAGCCATCAGTCCCCGATCTGCACATCCACCATCATCTATCTACTACTAGCACACCTGTTTCTGTCATCTGATCTCAGGTCCTCACATCTTACATGACCCATTTTCTTTCCCTTCACTTGGGCTTCATTTCAGTTCAACTTAATCTTCATTTTAGGTATGTATAATATATATAAATCATATGCTCATGCATTCATCCTTACATTTCATAACGATCGCTCCTCAGAAAACCCAAGTTCACTTTTCCAATCATACACCCGTAATATAGCACACCTTTTATTATAAAATCTGTGTATTTGGGGTGTTACAAAATCCTTCATTGATGAATTTCATCCAATGATCAATTTATAAACAAAACTATGTCTCTTGTGGGTAAATGGATTTTGGAAATCATGCCCGCTCCGAGCGTCTATCTGTACACTTTTGTATTTCACCGTAGGAGGTGGTATGAACCGTAATCCTCGGTCTTTCACCGAGGGAGTGTTTAGCCCTTTCTATCTAGACTGCCATGTTTCATGCCGGCGCGACGCATACTTTAATCCTGGTTCAATCTGCATTCAAGCCACGCTATCAATCACCAACGCGGTGTTTGATTTCAACTATGCACTCACCCAAGGAAATGCGAGATGCTCCAACGATGTCACGTCATGCCAAGTATAAGGGGAATAGAAATGTCATACTAGACAACTTAACTATGTTACATTTACATTTCATCATGTATCATGTAAAATCATATCATATGCATATAATCAAGTAACACTCATTCCAATATCAATATATTAATACATATATATCAACATTTTATCTAACAACAATAACCAAGCATGTCATTACAAAATCAAGCAATAACACCCTTAATCCTCAAGGCCAATTGTGACATATAATGTGTGACGCTCCTTCCCCTAGCGGCGGCAGGAGAGGAGACACTACATAAGACTGAGACTTATAAAGTTGATTTCATGTCATTAGTGGGCCCACTTCGAGCATAAATACATAATTGACATAAACTTGTATCAAAAGCCAGAATTATGAAAATTCTAGACTACAAATCAAAACTTGTGGAACTACCACTATAGTGGTGTTTAAAATGTCATGTACAACTATGCTTGAGTCTTTGATAGCTCATCTACTTACAAGTTTCACTATAACAAAATATTACATTTACATTTACTATTACAAAAGATATGAGGCAGCAGACCCACATAAAGGAGACACCTAATGTTATGTTGGCCTTGACGAGTGTAGAATGTCTCTGACAACTTCTTCAGTACCTACACGGATAAAACACCCATGCTAAGCATATAGCTTAATGGGAAACAAAATAACATATATGATCACTTACAATGGTCCTCAATTACAATGTACACGTAAAATAATTTACATATCAGAATATTCAATCTCCTATAGGAGTACATAACAAGAGTTTCATATAAGTAGGTACCCTTAGGTACACTACAGTATAGAACTAAGGTATGCCTTAACATTCGAACTGATTACTTTGTTTTCATATTATTCATTGTTTAGTTACATTTCATATGAATGTTTGCCTGCATAAGCCAATGAAAGTGAATAACAGGAACTCGGTATAATAGGTACCTATAGGTACAGTATAGTACAGAACATAAGTGCCGAAGCACTGAACAGACGTGCCTGCAACATGAAACGGAGTATTGTAGCACTGAACAGAAGTGTCTGTCACATGAACAGAAGTGATGGGTAGCACTAGACAGGAGTACTAAATAGCACTAGTCCCTATTTATTCACTATCCATTCTTAAGCAGGCATACAATTATATGTGTTTCAAAGAATTTTATACTGGTCTTAATAACATTCATGTTATACTCTTAATCAATTCTTATGATTAGATTTCCCTCATACATACTAAAATGTTCATTTTCAACTACAATTTCGATCTAGTAAACGAGGTTTTTAGACAAAGGGATCTTCTAATGTGACGCCCCAAAACCCGGGGGTCCGTTGACTACCCGTCAACCCACGGAATACAAGTGGACGTCGGGTTACCCGACGCCACTTCAGAAAATCGGGCAGAGTCTCCTTTGTATGAGGAGCTCTACCCAATTACATCACCTGCATAAACCTGTCCCATACAGTCCAATATATGCAATATATATCCAATATGGCCACTTGGGCCCATAACAGTACTCCATAAAAATATCCCAACTATGCATCCAACTATATCCAATAGTTACAAGAGTTAATATTTTTACTCTTAAACAATACATATATTAAACGTGAAGATTCTAATTACATGTACAACCACCAAAGCCACATCCCGGCTTTCTTCACAATAAATCTCTAGGACGAGCCGTCCTCTCGCACGCTCTCGTACCTGTGAAAAGGGGATCCCACGACGGGGTGAGCTAAAGCTCAGTAGGAGAATCGCCCTAAGTGGGCTACTCACCACCTAAGTGCAAAGGTAATGTTCCAAAGTAAACACAATATCCAAGCAAATGCATGATCCTACTTGAATGTCTACATGACTAATCGTATCCCGAGTCCTTTCATCGACTCTCACACTCGCCTAAGCCTCGTATGAGAATATTCTTTTTATTAGCAAGAACCCTCCGATGAATATATATCAATTGGGCAATTCGATGATTGATATATATTATTTGTTTGTGGGACTACTTCCGATGAATATATATCAACCGTCGTCTGACGCTGATATATTATTTAGTTTCCAGGACTACCTCCGACAATACAGACAACCGGCCGCCTCCGAATGCTGATATAGCATTTAGTTTGACTACCGATAATTAATGTTTTAGACTACTCCTCCAAGCATTTTCTAGACTCATTCATGCACTAACTCCTATATTCCTAAGATTGTTCCGCAACAGATACTTTAACGACGTATGCGGCCCATCTCAAATTAATCACATGCAAATATATAAACATGAATATACTTTTGCATAAAATTGGAATCACACAAACATGTTATGTAATTATCATTTCACACATCAAAAATTAGCCTCATTATCAGCCTAAACACAAGCAATTCGATTCGAATTATTTAATTCAAACACATAATTTCACGAAATTATACCTAGAATATTTCGGGAATAGTGAAACCCTCGGTTACTATTCCCGAAAAATCATAAATCAACGGTTCACCTGAGAACCCACAATCCACGGCCATTCCCGGCCCAATCCTAAATCAATCCATGACTTAAAGCAACATTTTGGAATTAAAAACACCCAACAGCTCCTCTAAATTGGCACACGCCAACACGTAAAATCCCAAATACTTCTAACAATTCGGTCCCAAGTTTTAGACTGATCAACTGCCCCCTCACGGCCTCAAACCAACCGAAGCATGGAAAAACACTTTAAAATGGGAATAAACACAACAGGAGAAACCCTACCTCAAGGAGTTTGAAGAAACTCCTTAATCTCGAGTCCACGCGCATTTGTCTGGGCGTAGAACATTTCCTCCTTCTTGTCCCGGTTGCCCTCGCCGACTCCGCCTGATCTCCTCACGCGGTGATTCTAGAGAGAAGTGCCTCTAAAAAGCTCTCATCCATGAAAATACGCATCACGAAATTGTTTCCTACGTTTTGGGCTTGTGTTTTAAGGAGAAGAAACACTATTTTTTGATATTTGTCTTTAGTGACTTAAAATCAAACCTATACTACCATTACGTCCCTCTTACCAGATTTGATATTCAGCACTATCTCGGCCGTCCATTTTCATTATTTCTCCACTCATACCACTTATGGTACATGAGTACATGTTATATGTGGCTTTTGTCACATCGAAAACCGTTTTACGGCACCCGAAACGCGATGCCTCAAAAAACGTGCCGACTCCGACTGTCTCAGAAAATTATGAAATTTTACGTGTTAACTAGGATTACGAGACCATTCCAATCCAAGATAATCCGCTTCGTCATCCGGCATCTGGTAATTAATTATGGGATTTTAACCGAAATACAATTTTGTAATCAAAATTACGCTTTGTCTTATTCTATAAATTGAACTTCGGGTCTTACATTCTCCCCTCTAAAAGGAATTTCAACCCGAAATTGTGACAATCGACACGCACATGCATATGCAACGCGCACTCTACCATGCATGTAAACTAGTCATTTAAATCTTAAACGACTAAACTACGCACCTTCATCCCAACAAGAAGCGGATAGGCGGCCCGCACGTGTCCCTCGCGCTCCCGTGCTGACTCCTCCACTACGCTGCCATCATAGCACTCACTAGCTCTCACGCTTCCTATACGCAAAACCTCCGATCACGGCTATCAACACGCACACCGGTCCTCCTCAAAGGTCCCATCAGTTTCAACCTCAATCTGTCCCCAATCCACCCATGAGCCTGATCCCAGATAATTCCTGAGCATGGAGACGTGAACACCTCCTGACACCGGATGATGCTGGGCGGTAATGCCAACTCGATACGCAACAGCTATTCATCATCCTCGAGCATCCGAAGGTCTAATAAACCCTGGCTGATATTTCCACGCCGTCGAACCCGACTCACCTCCTTCCTTAGGCATCACCCTGCCAGGAACTGATCACCACCTCGAACTCTAGGGCTCCACGTCAAGACATCTACATAGCTCTTCCGTGCTCGGTCGCGGAGAAGACGCTGTCGTATAAAGCTCACCTTCTCTAAGGTGTCTCTAATCAGATCAGGACCAGTAATGGAGTTCTCTTCCACCTTGGTCCAACCTATCTATGACCAGGTATGGTCTCCATACGCACCATACGATAACATCTCGTATACCCACCGATAGCTACTGGGTCAGAGGCGAACTCCACTGCGCGGCACCAATCCTCTTACCCTTATGATCCAGACACATGTCTCGCAACATGCCTCTAACACCGTAGACATGTAATCCATACACACGTAACCCTACACAACCCGTTTGGTGTAAACTTAACCTCTCCAAGGTCCCAATCACTGACAATCTAATGGACTATCGACCTAGTCCATGTCATGAATGACATCCATATACCGAGCCCTCACTAGCTCAACAACACCTAATGCAATTTCCAAAGGGTATCCAAACCTCGAGTCACCCCCGACTCCTATCACTCAACTCTCAGTCTGCGTGATAACCATGTCCGTGTGTTTTCATCTCGATTACATAACTCTGGGCTTTACACTCGGAAACCTTTACATTTCCCCGATTCAACTATGAGTCTCATCGATCTGAGTCCTAAAGACAAACCTTCACCCTCATTCACCAAGAGTGGCCAGTGACCTGCACTGCACCCACACCCGACTCCGACGCGATGATACCGTGCACACGAACGCAATTACGCCATAATCGTGGGACACTCCACTCGGCTCCACCATGAGCGTAATCCGCAGATCCTCACTCATAATCCCGACCTATCAGTCAACTCTCACCCTACACCCTAGGGAAGAACATCTATATCAGCCTTCTAAAGGCCTTAACCCTAAGCTCAAATCCAATGCCTGTCGAGTATGACAACCCTACTTAGGTCTCACCATCGACAACCCGATGGTTGTCAACTCATCCATGTCAACTTGACATCAACAACCGTAAGTCTACCAATTCCTAAAGTCCACCACGCTCACGCGCTTACCTGACCGTCCCCGACTTTGACTCCACACTCGGCCCCATTCAGTTGCTGGAAGTGCTTGTATAGCACCCCGAAACTGAAACTGGTTCCTTTGACCCTTACTAGGGTGTGGAGAAATGAATTTCGTATACTCTCCTCGTTTCATTTCAAGAATCGGGACTCCATTGTCCCAAAGTCTGGGATCCCCGTCTCCGGGAATCCTGGGCTCATGCTCAATCCAAAGCCCTAGTCCCAAATCAGTGAAGCGTAGTCTTCGCCTTCCCCGAACTAGGAAAAGCCGATCCTTCCTCTTGCTAATAACACCCGTATCCCGAGTGCATTACGATCTCAATCTCTTTCTCTCTCTCTATGGTCGCGGTCAGCCTAACCATGGAGTCCATGTCCCGTAGGTGAAGTCCACGATCTTGTCCCGAATGGGCAATCCCATCCCATTCTCGCGGTCTTTCCCGAAATACCAACCTAATCCCAAGAAATCCACAGATCTCGAAGATTGACACTGCCCTCCCAACGATCGCTCAACCTTCTAGGTCGATCGACACTCGGGACAAGTTAACACCACGCGGTCCCAAATCTCACCTTAGTAAGCCGTAAATTGCACTTATCGAACTTAGCATACAACCGATGGTCTCTTAACACCAAACAACTCAAGTGATACTCATGCTCCCACTTTGATCTGGAGTAGATCAAGATGTCATCCATAAGACCACGACAACCGATCTAGATAAGGTTGGAACACCCCATGCATGAGGTCCATGAACGTCGCTTAGCGCATCCATCAATCCAAAAGGGCATCACCGCGGAACCTCAAAGTGCCCAGAACGCCCTAAACACCGCCTTGCGGATATCTATATCCCTAACCCTCACTGATATACATGAGGCAACCCAGGGATCCCATCAACCACAACAATCACAATCCGGCATGAGATCGGTTTTCATCGCACTTGTCCAATAGTTCCCAAATCGACTCGAGCCCCGCAACTCAACCTGCCATCCTATGAGTCATAGAGATAGCGAACACCAGGTGGTCTCATCACCAAGTCTACATCCCTATGCGAGGTAGTCCGTAACCTCATCCTCGGGAAAACATCCACATATTCCGCAAACTACTGAGGCAGATCTAAGTCCGGGTCTCACCTCGTCCTCTGCAAGGCTCACTAGCCAACCCACAACTCCATGCCCCCGACACCGTGATTCCTCAGATAATCGCCCTGGGCAAACGTCACCTTGGTCTCCCTAAAATATCACACGAGCAATCAGCCTCGCGATAGGCAATCTCCTACGCCAAAACGATAACAACCTTGTAAGCCAAGCCACCAATCCATCCCGTGGATGACATCGAACTCGACATGCCCATGATCCTCAGTCCACCGCGGCAGAGTCCCCGAGATCCTAACTCACAACCTCGACATATCAGACCGCGCCCCAACCCCAGTAGAGAATCTCACATGCAACTAGCTCCTCTAAGGTCCTCTAGGAGGTCCCTTGCCCATTTCACCATATTTAAGCCTCATTCCCTTAGCTAGAACGCAGTTTAGCCTAATCCCGGTCACAATGTAGGTAATCTCCATAGCCTCTAACACTTTCTCGTTCTGCATGAACCAATGGTCTACCATCATCGAATCCTTTCCCGTGAATGCTCCGGGAGGATGATACGCTCCCAAACCTCCTGGGGTTACTAGATCTTCCCGTCTACATGCTATACTACCAAGCATAAAGATTCACACACACCTACAAACCCGCAAAAGTCCGGCTTAATCAAACACCGGACAGCCCGACTCGAGACCCGTGGACGCCTCCGTCCCGCCCTCTACTAGCCATCTAAGCATATGTCAAATGGCTACACGATTCTGTAATTCTCTATCTGGCCTAACCAAAGAATGCACACAATTACTAATAGACTTGACAACCATGAACTGACTCGTTCATTTCCTAAGTGGAGCTAAATTCCAACCACCCAGTTCAGTATCCAAATCCCTAAGGTCATCGGTCCTAACCTTAGCATTCACTATTTTTCCTATACGCATCACACTATGCATATAACTTCCTACGCAACTACCGCGCAATCATGATTTCCAACGGTAGTTGGGTCCAATGCAAGATTCTAAGGCATAACTACTCGAGACACTAATCACACACATACTCGTTGTATAATGCCAATGAATTTTGCATTTAAATATTGTTTTCAATAAAATTTTATTTTCAAAATTTTATTTTTGAAAATTTTATTTTTGAAAATTTTATTTTTCGAAAATTTTATCAAATTTTATTTGATTTTTAAGTATTTTTTTTTAAAAAAATATTTTTTTTTTCGGTATTTTCGAGATAATGTTGTTCATGAACCGGTTCACGAACAATGTCCAAAAAATTTGATCAGAAAATACCGAAGCCGAACCGCCAAACAGTCGAGGCACCGAGTACAACCAAGGCCGCCATGCCCAGCCGCGCCTGGGCCGCCCACCGCCTGGGCCAGCCACAAGGCGCTTCAAGGCCGCTGCCAGGCTCCCGCCACGCGCTTCGCCGCGGGCCGCCTGGCGGGGCTTGCCACGCCGTTCGCTACACACGACCGCGCTTTCACTTCCGCGCTACTCAGCGCACTAAACGCTCTGGCCGGGCAGCCGCCACAAGGCTTCCCAAGACGCCGGGCTCGCGTTTCTTGGCCACGCTTCATACATTGCCGCTTAGCCGAAGGCTCCGCCGCCGGTTCAGCTTCTCGCCACGATACAACAATCAGATCGCGGACACATCCTTCACACCCACCGGCCTCACAATACAATGCTGTATTGTGATACAGTTCACAACCTACCTCTATTGCAATACAACACAAGCCTTGCAATACGATTTTTCCTTTTCTCCTCAGGCTGCAATACAATTTTTTTAGCCTTGCAATATACTTGGGCAGTAGCCCAAAATTCAATTTTCTGCACAAAAATGTTTTTTTTCATTATAAATGATTTTTTCTTATTTATTTCATAAATTGGAAAAAATTCTAAAATCACTAAAATCATTTTTTCCATAATACACCAAATAAATTTATAAAAATTTATTTTTCCTTTCCTTCAATTTTTCAATTTGTAAAATCTGGTAAATTATTTTCTCCTTTTCTCAACCAAATAAATTTATAAAATTTATTTTCTTCTTCCAGTTTCCCACTGAAAATTTTTCTCCACTCAAATAAATTTATAAAAATTTATTTTCTTCCATTTTCTTCAATTTGACTACTTGTAAAATCATAGAAAATTATTTTCTTCCTATTCTCATCAAATAAATTTAGTAAAATTTATTTTTCTTGGTTTAAAATTTCTTCTCATCTTTCTAACACTCCAAATAAATTTAGAACAATTTATTTTATTTAACTTACCTCTAAACCAAATAAATTCATAATTTATTTTATGTCTATTTCTTTGGTTCAAGTTTACACACCTGTGACACACTCCAAAATAGGCTCCACACATCATCCTATGCTAATAACCAAGCATATAACTCATGTACCTCAATCACATAACACCTGGCACCATGTTAAGTGCGCAACCAAGCATGCAAGCACACTCACAAAAACTAATCACACAAACACCCAAACACGTGCCCGTAGGTCCTAGTTTTGTCCCGTGATTTCTAGGTAATCCCATACCCAATCTCAACATCAAACCACCTAGTGGTGATGGATACCCAAACCCGAGCCCCCAGGTATTCAGATATTCCAAGTCTCCGATACTGCCGTGATTTCAAAACCTCGGGGTCCGTTGATCACCCACAACTCATGGACACATAAGTGGACGCCTAAGTTACCCGACGCCCACTCGTAAAAATCAAGGTAGTCTCCGAAAACGGCGAGTTTTACCCACTACACCGCATAAACCCGTCCCATAGCGCCCAATATATGCAATATATATCCAATATGGCCACTTGGGCCCATAACAGTACTCAATGAAAATATCCCAACTATGCATCCAACTATATCCAATAGTTACAAGAGTTAATATTTTTACTCTTAAACAATACATATATTAAACGTAAAGAGTTCTAATACATGTACAACCACCAAAGCCACATCCCGGCTTTCTTCACAATAAATCTCTAGGGACTTAGAAATGTCCTTCCCGCACGCCCTTGTACCAGAAATAAAGGATCCCATCGACCTGGTGAGCTAAAGCTCAGAGGAGAATCGCCCTGGCGGGCTACTTCACCACCCAAGTGCAAGGCAATGTTCCAAGTAAACACACATTCAAGAAAATGCATAAATCCTACTTGAATGTCTACATGACCACTCAGATCCCGAGTCTCATCGATTTCCCACACTCGCCAAGCCCTCGTATGAGAATATTCTTTATTAGTGGGCAATCCTCGATGAATATATATCAATCGGGCCGCCCGACGATTGATATATATTATTTGTCTGGTGGACTACCGATGAATATATATCAACTCCAAGCCGCCCGACTACTGGATATATTATTTGGGCCAGCACTACTCCTTCAATGAATATATATCAACTCCAGCCATCCGACTCCATTGATATATTATTTAGTTTGACTACCTCCGATAATTACCGTTTTGGGGATTACCCTCCAACCATTTTCTGGGACTCATCTCACGTGACTAACTCCTATATTCCTAAGATGTTCCAGTGCATATGGAATGCATGTATGCCAGTTCCATCTCAGTCTAATCACATGCAAATATATAAACATGAATATACTTGCATAAAAATTAAATCACACAAACATGTTATGTGATTATCATTTCACACATCAAAATTATTTCTCTTGGGCTAATGTTCAAACACAAGCAATTCGATTCGAATTACTTAACCAAACACATAATTTCACGAAATTATATTCTTAGAACACTATTTCGGGAATAGTGAAACCCTCGGTTACTATTCCCGAAAATCACAAATCAATCCGCTCACCTTGTGAACTCAAGAATCCACGCCATTCCTACCAATCCAAATCAATCCATGATTTAAAAGCAAATATTTCGAATTAAAACACCCAAATAGTTCCTCTAAATTTCAAGCAGTCACGCCAACACAAGAAAATCCCAAATAATTTCTAACAACCGTCCTAAGTTTCAGGATTCCATCAAACTACCTCACTACTCAAACCAACCAAGCATTAAAAACACTTTAAAATGGTGAATAAAACACAACAAGTGAGTAAACTCTACCTCAAGGAGTTTGAAGAACCCCGATCTCGAGTCCACAGAGTTTGCCCGCGTAACATTCTTCATTCCGAGTCCGCCGACTCATCTGATCTCCTGATACTTCCTGCAGGTCGCCTCTCTCTCTAAAAGCTCTCATCCATGGGGGCTACTGCATCACGAAATTGTTTCCCACGTTTTTGCTTTGTGTTTTAAGGGAGAAGAAACACTATTTGATATTTTGTCCTTTAGTGACTTAAAATCAAATCCCGCAATTACCATTATGTCCCTCTTTTATCAGATTCGATATCTCGCACTATCTCTACCATCCATTTTCATCATTTCTCCACTATACCACTTACGCATACGAAGACATGTTATATGTGGCTTTTGTCACATCGGTAAACGTTTTACTAAGACCTAAACGCGACGCCTCGAAAAACGCAACGACTTACCGCCCCAGAAAATTGCGAAATTTACGTGTTAACTAGATTTCGCGAGACGATTCCAACGATACAATCCGTTTCGACATCCGAGATCTAGAGAATTAATTATGGATTTTTAACCGAAATTACAATTTTGTAATCAAAATTACGGTTTTGCCCTTATTCCATAAATTGGAATTTCTCGGGTCTTACATCTAACACAATGTTCTCCTATGTCTTAAGTTTCCAATGGATCAAAATCAAGTCATTTGAACCTTTAAATTAGGAGGTATGGCCTAAACATTTCGAATCGCTTACGCTCTAGAATGGATCTCTAATCGCATTCTATATTCGAAAAAATTGTGAATCTATAGGCTATTAATTTGACCATAATTTCTTCATGAAAGATATTGTCTTAGGTTTCTAGTTTAAGTAGAATTTTGATTCACATAATTTGGACCAGTATAACTCAAGATATGGTGCAAACAACATGAACTACTCCCATGTATATGAATATTAATCAGATCTTGTAAAACTCTTTTCAAGGTTTTTAGAGTAGAATTACATCTTGCATTCTATACATTCAGAGTCATGAGTATTAACTTTCATCTCCAATTTAAATCATCCAATTTGGAAGTCTGTAGGCCAAATTATGGCCAAAACAAGGACACGGTCTAATGAAATTTTGACAGAGTTTCCCCTTAAACACCTACACACCAATTCACACATCTCATTTCCTTATTAATGGCTACAACTAAATTACATCACAATTACACCATCAATCCAACATCATAACCAAAACAAGATCAAACAAACATCAAACCCCCAATTCAAACTATTCAAAAGATCCTAAACATGGTAAGAGCTCAGGGTTTTTCCTAACCTTGAATTATCTTGAAGACTTCACCTAGCCCTCATTTTCTTCACTTTACTTGAACAAGTAGAACCAAGAAATTGAGAGAAATCAAACCAAAAATTGGCTCTTCTCTTCCAACTTTCTTTTTTCCTTTTCCTTTCCCTTCCTTCTCTTTGATTGAACAAAAAATGAGCAAAAACAATGGAGAGCACAAGCTAGCTTGGTCTCCTTCTCCACAACCGTATTGCCCTAGCTCCAAACACCAAAATGGAGAACTCCTTTTTTCCTTTCCCTTTCAGTAGACAAGTTTTTGTCTATGTATTAGGTTTTCAAAATTATGCCCTTGCTATTTGGTCCTCCAATTCCATTCTATTTGCAATTCAACTTATCACAATTCTACAATGGCTTGTATCTTCTTGTTTAATGACCTTTGGGTCCTCATTATACAATTTACAATTATCCTTTAGACTTCTTTAAAAATCTCAGTTATGTCATTTTTCACATTTAGCATTTAAATTTCCGAAAAACAAAATTTAAACCACCATTATACCCTAAACATATCATAAAACTACAAGGGTATAATTCGGGGTGTTACAATATGCCCACAAAACAACCCCAAACAACCCCTTAAATAGGCTATAAATGTAAAACCCGAAAAAGATTGAATTTTTCTGAAAAATTACAAAACAGTGATTTGTTGATACCATACAGGTTGAAAACCTGAAAATTTTCTAGAGAAAGGATAACGAAACGGACCTCACCAATAGATTCCTCTCATAAAATCTAGTTACCCGGACGAATTTTATTGAATTCCGAAAAAGTCGGAATTTCATATTTTTCGAAACAACGGGTGTCGAGTGACACATGGCATGAGGATTTGGGTTATAATGACACATTTAGGACACATGGCAAGCCATGTGTCAAAATGCATGCAAATGGAGAATTGTATAAATGGGAGATGTGTTTGTAGAAGGAGGGAAAAAAAACATAATAGGAAAGGAGAAGGAAAAAGGAAAGGGAGAGAAAGGAAAGAAAGAGAAGAAAATAAAGGAGAGAGAAAGGGAGAAGAAAAGGAGAGAGAAAGAGGGAGAAAAGGAAATCGGCGTGTCCTCAGCTCTCTTACGTTTTGACGGTCGGGACTCGTCGAACCAAGAAGTAAAGTTCGTCTACGCGACGAGTGCTATACGATGAGTGCTACGCTCCAAGAGGTATAGACTCTTCCTACTTTGGTTTATTTTCCATCATTAGGGGCTATTTTTTAACATATGGGAATGCTGCCCTGTTTTGATCATGCGCATTGGCTGGATTTTAGCACCGATTTTCGATTGGGAAACAGAGGGAATTTGGACTCGGGTCTTTCATAGAAATTGTAGTTGCATCTGTGAACTTGATGTTAGGCTTTTGAATCACCTGAATTGGACCTCTACAACTCGAGTTATGGTTCATTTCCCAGGACTGTTGTAGCTTAGGCTGTTTATCAACTTGTGTCCCGATTTTGGGACTGGTTTTCAGTGCTGATTTCGTACTGATTTCGGGACTAATTTGAGTCTGTACCACGACCGAATTTTGTGGCCTAACTATGGCCTAGTTGTGGACGCTCTTTAGACTGAATTTGGAACTTTTTTAGGGGTGTAGTACATGTCACCCTTAACCTCAAGGATCAAGGGTGTTGTTGCTTGATTTTAAATAACATGCTTGGTGGTAGTTGTGTGGTAATATATCGACACGATATGAGGTTAACTGGAAATTATATGTAATTAATATAATTGTCCGTAATACTTGGTGAATTGTATGGTTTCAATTGCCCATATAGCATTCATCATATATGTGACATAGTATAGACATGCAATAGCACGTCGCATTGCATTTATGCACGGAAATCGCATGACATGGGTGTGAGTGCATAGTATGGATCAACACTACGTTTGATGTTTGATGGTGGCTCGGTACTGTTGGACAACATCCAACAGAGTCTCACAGTTGCATACATGGAAAGTGAAAACATGTGTCGGGTAATAGCAAGCAGGGATAAATACCCCCTCGGATGAAAGTCCTGGTATTTTTGGTTATGTATATGTGTCTAATAGTGAAAGCCCGTGAAAGTATAGAAAGACGTGCAATGTAACGCTCCAAAAATACCTTAAAATTTTTTTTTTATAATTTTATTATATATTCCAGGTATAAATTGAGCCAACTTTGGTATTTTCCAGGAATTGTTAAATGAATGTTGATTAAATTATTATATGGCTAAAAGCCAAATGCAAATATTAAATGCTAAATGAGAATTGATTGGACCTGGAAATTTACCCAAGTGTAAAGGGCAAATTTGAAATTTGTAAAATAAGGACTACACAAATAAGTTTATATGTCTAAGGTAAATACGGTAGTTGAAGCCAAGCAAATAAATGAAATATGGGTTATAAAGAAATAGGGAGAAACTTAAGTCAAAAGACGCATTTTTTTTGTAGGCCAAACAAGGCCTTATGAAAATAAGTGATCAAGAATTAAAAAATGAGAAAATGATGAATAGGTGAAGGCCAAACATGGCCTTACACTTAGATCAATGAGGATAGCACTAAATGTAGTTCTGGTTTCCGTCTCTGATCAATCTCAGTTTTAAGAGAAGGAGAGGAGAAAAAGGCAGGAGAAGAGGCCAGACTTGGGAAAAGATCAAGTTCTAGGTGGTTTCTTCCCACTTGCCTTGTGATCACTGCCAAATCTGTGCTGAGATTCAAGAGGCTAAGGTGAAGAAAACAAACCCTAATAACTTCATCTTTTGTGGCTGATAAGTTGGGGAAACCCCCAAATGCATAAAAGAGTTTTATTTTGGCTTGTAAATGAGTTTTGGGGGCCAGGTTAATGATCTTGAAGAGCATTGTTGGTTGGATCGGTTTGTAATAAGTTTCCTAGGGGCAAATTTTGGGTTTTCTAAAGAAATGTCAGTCAAAATTTCATATTAAGACCCCTATTCTTGTTTTTATTATAGATTAAGCTATAATCATCCAAATGAAGTGATTCTCTAACTGGTAAACAACCATAAGAGATAAAGGGCCACAATGCTAGAAGGCACCAGGAGAAATTAGTTTTAAGGCTCCCAAATATATATATTTAGCAAGAAAAATATTCATAAGCTAAGCCTTATTTGTAGTAATATTATAGTGTTTTCAATATAATAGCCTTGACTCATCCAAATTGAGTGATTCAAAATTATAGGTAAAATGTACTTCTAGGGAAATAATTTACTTGAAGGAAGTGTATGAAAATTGTAACCCCAATGTGCCTTAAATTTTCAAAGTGGAGTTATAAAAAGAACAAATTGATTCGCTTTTATAATCTATAGTTTGGATGTAAAAGGTAATAACTTAAGTTCTGGTGGATCCAAATTAGATTTATTCCAGTTTGAGGTATTGAAACATTATAACCATAGCTTCTCAAATTAGTGAGAGAATCATTACCAATTTATGGAGCTAAGACTCTGAAAATCAGAAAAAGTAGTAGGGTAATCTGAGTGAGTCAAGTACTGCACCAGTTTGGTATTAAAATGCCGTAACTTGAGTTTGGGTGATCCGCCAAAATGAGATGATTCCAATTCTACTAAAAATATACTCAGATTCGGCACTTTCTTGAAGGAAGTATGAGCAAATTATGGCTCATGTCTCATATTAAAATTCAAGTGAAGGCATCGCAGATATAAACCCTGACCAAAAACTCCTAGAATAACCTACTAATATGTGATTGCTGCGTATTTGAATAGGAGGGACGAGGAGGAAAGCCTGTGATAGTCAGATTCAAGATCGGAATCAAAGAGATTTACTTTGGTTTGTTTTTATCTTCTCCTATTCTCAAGCTTCAAGATTTGAACTATTTGTCAAAAGACAAAGAAAAGTTATATTGAAATTGTTTTAATTTTGATTTGAAGAAATTGATTAGAAATGTTTGCAAATGAAAATTAAATGAGTACGGTAAATCAATCACATACAAATGCAAGCATATTGTATTGTATACATATAAAAGACTCGAACGCCTTAATCTGAATGTTAACTCTAGTTCAGATGAAAGATAGATTGGTATACCAATAGAGGTCAAATAGCAGCATCATGAATCTAATGTATTGATGTGTCACTTAATCACAGCCTCAAATGGACCGCATTTCCGTAGGTGTTCACTAATCGATTTTTTTATAATCACCAAGAACCCAATGGGACTGGCCTTGTGTTATAAAACCGCTTTTATACCGACCGCGTACTTATCGAGATCCGCTTTCCAAGATCCAATATCCATATTCAAAACATAGGTTAAATTTATTAAGGCATAACTAAATCAATTGATTTGAGATCGTGACAAATTGAAATCAAAAGCATATCATAATTGAAATGAAAATAGTATTGTGAAATGCATGATTTGAATTTCAATGACTTATTGCATATGGAAGTGTATATTTCTTGGATTTGATCAATGAACCATAAATGATTGTATATGAAAATAAAGTGAGATATGTAATATAGTCAGACATTGATCATCCAAAAAGATCTGAAAGTTTGTTTAGTAAAACTGCATGACGGATTTAAATCGAAAACTCTAGAATGGAATTGTATAGGAACCATTAAGCACAAAAATGCTAGTATGTAGTTTTATCTATGTTGTAACACTTCAAATATACCCAGCGCTTGACATGTTTGGGGTATAATAAAAGTAAAAAGTATATTTATCCTAAAATAAATTAAAGATAAAATAAAATACAAGAACTGAATCTTTAACACAATAACAAGTGGTATCATGTAATTATTTTCAACTATGACCCAAGTGGTCATAATATAATAAGTCTATATGCCAAAGAGATTCTTGATAAATGAATAGAGAATAAACCCAGCGAGGACAAAAGGGCAATAAAAGAAAGATATTAGAATAAAATGTGAAGAAAAATTGTGGAAGAGACAAGTGGTTTGAAAGAAAGAGGGAGGAAGTTTCCTTGAAAGTGAAATAAAAGGGATAAGATCAAATAAGGATAAGACTCAAAGAAAGATTCATTTGGTCTTGTGGAGAAAGGAGAAAGAAAAACTGATAAGAGAGAAGAGAAGAGAAAGGATAGTTAAGAAGAAGAAGAGAAAAGAAAAGAAGAAAGAAGGAAAAGAAAAGAGAAAGACTGCTGTGCATGGAACCATGATTTGGTATAGAAAAGTATGGAATATGGTTTAGTATGGAAACTAATAAATTTGAGTATGGAATTTGAGTATGAGTGTAAGGAACTAGGAATATTTATATGAAAACTAAGTGGGTGTATGGATACATGCGAGGTTGTATGGAAGTCTAGTTTTGGTCTAGACAATGAGTATACATGGTTTAGAACCCTCTATCTTGTGTAAGGGTTTGAGTCAGAACCTCTAAACTCAGCCTCAAGGTAGTTTGAGCTGAGAAAAGTTCAAAGGCTCCTATAGTTGTGTTTTGGGATAGGGCTGAAGGTAGCTGAACCCGTAAAATTCCCTATTTTGATCAAAGGCGTGATTTCAGATTTTAGAAACAGGGTCTGGGCCAAATAAAGTAATTAGCTGAAAGTCCTTCTAGTAAAATTTTGTAAATAATACTCAAAATGAACTTATGTTAAATTCTGAATTTTTGATTTAACCCCTCCACTCAAGCTATGTCCTTTACCCAGGTCGCCAAATAGATCCGGTTCCATTTGCTTCAGCCAGCCTGCTCAATCCAGCCAGATCCTAGAACAGGTTTCCTTTGGTCAGAAATAAAGAGAATTTGGTCGAAGTCCTTCGGGTACTCAGATCCACACCGTTGAACCTGAGGTTGTGCTTTGAATCTCGCTCAATCTTACCTCCAGAATCTCGGCTGCGCCTTTACTCCTCGAATCACTAAACGCGCAGTCACCTACATAGTCGTCCAGCAGAGGTCAGCAGACCTGATGCAGCAGAGGCCGGCGGTATCTCTCATGCAAGCCAGAAGTCGGCCAGACTTCACGATGCAAATGTGAGGTCAACAACCTCACGCAGCCAGGCTCGGCCAGACCTCATGTGCCAGAGAGGCCTCCGGCCAGACCATGGGGCCGCAGCCGCCAGTCCCTCATCCCGTGTGCCTCTCGCCAGACTCCGTCCCGCAGCCGGCCGCAGATTCCGTCCCTCAGAAACAGCTCGTCCCGAAGAGCCTCACCGTCATGAAGAGCTCACCATCTTGTAGAGCTCAAATTTCATCCAAATTAAGTCAGCCCGTCAGGATTTGATTACGTATGACCTCCAATCTCTGGAGGTCGCAAAGTATCTCCTTCATTCGAACTGATTTATGGTCTTGGACTCTATGGAAAGCCCATTGAGTCAAGAATACATTCATATGCCTGAGGAGGATATTGGGTGTCAGACTGAGGTGTTAGAACAAGCTCAACCAGGTCAGCTCAGCTCGGCCGGGCCCAAATAATTGGTTGGGTTAACTACGTATGACCTCCAACTTCGGAAGGTCATAACTCCTCTGTCCGAACCTCTGACTGGGTGTTCTGACTCTATAAGCCCACTAACAGCACTGTTGTCCATGGCGCCTGAGGAATGATATTGCCAGCACCACTGGTGATAAGATCCAGTGCCCGTCCAGCCCGCCTCTTCCTCAGCTCTCGTCCAGCTTCAGATTTGGATTACGCTTGACCTCCAACTTCGGAAGGTCATAACCTTCCGTCCTAACTCCACTGTGCCTTGAACCTAAGGGAAAGCCCATTGAGCCAAGTAAGAATACATTGATAAGGTCTGAGGAGGATATTAGGTTTCAGACCGGAGGTGATAGATCGAGTTCGTCCCCAGGTCAGGTCAGCCTGTCCAGCTCAGATTTGGATTACGCTTGACTCCAACTCTAAGGTCATAACCTTCACCTCAACTCCGACTGGTGTTCTTGACTCCTATGGAAAGCCCATTGAGTCAAGCATTGCGCTGATAAGGCCTGGAGGAGGATATTAGGTCGTGACCGAGGTGATAGATCGATCAATCACTAAGTCAGGTCATACTGTCCAGCTTCAAGATTTGACTACGTATGACCTCCAACTCGAAATGGCCATAACTCCTTCGTCCAACTCCGATTCCTGTTCTCGACTCTATGGAAAGCCCATTGAGTCAAGAATCCATTGATATTTGAGGAGGAATTAGCTCAGACTGTTAGACCGAGCTCACCGAGAGGTCAGGTCACTGTTCGGGCCAGATTTGATCACGATGACCTCCAACCCTAAGGTCATAACTCCTTCGGGTCCGGGTCCCGATTCGGTGTGTTCTCGACTTCATGGAAAGCCCATTGAGTCAAGAATACAGCCATACATAGTATGATAAAAGTGGAACTCATATTAGCTCCAAGAAATATGAAAAATGAAGTAGCGCATATAGCAATCATAGTATATCATGCACAATATAAGATAGATACAAGTATAAGATGTATAAAAGTACAAGACGTGCGGTATAAGCATTCGCATAGTATAAGTTTTGTAACCCTATGGAGATAGAAATAGTCTATAATAAAGCACAAGTAAACGTGATAAGTATAGAAATGTATTGGTATATGTCATAAGATGTGATAGTCTAATAAAGTACATGAAGATATAAGTTAACAAGATATAAGATGTTACTAGGAATGAGTACATGTACACGAATGATAAGCATAGATGAATATAAGAATGAGTAAACAAACATGCATGATAAAAATATGGGAATATATGTATTATAGAAAAATATGAGAACCGTAATATGAAGCTACAAATATGAGAACGGCGCATTAAAGTAACGATAAGTGATATATTGCATATGCCTGTGTAAATTATATGTATGGAACATATATAAGCATGGGTATATGACAAGTATAGAATATGACATAAGTATATGATCAGTTATATGTAAATGTGTAAAGTGAGATATGAGATATGAAAATTGCAAAGTTAAGAATAAATAATTGTATATATCTCACATATGATTACCGAATGACAATAATGATTCGGGAATATGAGATATGTACTTAACATAAAATATACATGGATTGTCTGCTTAGAACCTAGTAGAGGGATAGATGGGCATGCCTATTAGGAAAAACAAGTCTGCAGCATACAAGTTCTGATATCGAGGCCCCGTCATCGGCGACATAGATCCCGTTTGGATCACGGTGGCCCTCGGAAGGTCACCACAAATACCGTGCTCCTCATGGACCACCCGTTTTACGCTGAGTATAGCGCCTTCGGGCCCTCATAGTTTCCTTTATCCACTTCTAAGTTTTATGTGCATGAAACATAAAACAAATGAAATGTAGAGAATTATATGACACGATATGAGGTGTTATGAAAATCATATGCGATGATAGTATAACAAGTATACAAGTTAAGAAGCAAAGTGTCAATGATGACACGAAAAGTATATGAACAAGTACAAGACATGAAAGAGAAAGTAATATGAAAAGTATAACAGAAACCAAAGAGATGTGAAAAAATAAAGATATGAATACAAGATATGACAAGAGTACATAATAGTATGTGAAAATAAAGACATGATCATAGTATATGAAATAAAGATGATGATGACAAGTATACGATAATAGTACATGATAACAAATATATTTAAAATAGAACATAATAAATGATATAGTATATAAGCATGAAAGTAATATATGTATAAGAATATGACATGCACAGCATAGGTTATGTGATATAAATATATAGTAGACATACCTAATGAATAGAGGGAACATGCTATGAATACATGATAGAAATGCATAAGTGCAAAGAACGATAGAGATAAGTAAAAGATGACAAAGCACAAGAATACAGTAAAAGTATAGATAGGAGATATGTCAAAGACAGAGAACATGTGACATGTAATAGTAATGTAAAGATGATAAGTAAGATAAAGTTACATGCATATGTATGCTTCTGTGGATCACACCATTGGTGGTTGTCCATGCTTATGTTCCCACTAAGCGTGTTTTAGCACGGTAAGTGTTCAATCTTTTGTAGGTACGTAAGGTGAAGACAAGGATAGAGGATAGACATCCCATTACCGTGAGTGCCGCCAAAGATAGGTGCTTCACCGTGACAAGCTTCCGCGACTTCCGAATGATTGTAGCTGAAAAGAAAAATTGTACATATAAGTAAATGGGACTCGATATGTATATAGATATGTTTGAGGAAGGCCACACCCGCGATAGTTGCTTTTATATGAAAATGATTTTTGTTATTACGTAAATTGTTTGTATAACTACGTGTACAAGTTCAAATCCTGAAAGAATAAGTCAATGAGTCCTAAGATATACTCGCTCAATCGTTCGATCCGCGCCGGGTCGGATGTGTGGAATGGGGGCGTGACAACAGGTACCGATTGAACAGGACCTCGGTGCCAAGATCGAGGAGCCGGAGCCATAAAAGAAAGAATTGGCGAGTATAATCTGACATATGCATTCAATTCACATCTCTTTTTGAACATTAATATTTTGTAAAAACAATTTCAACTCTGAATATCTATTTTGTAATCATTTGAAAAGGCTGATATGCCTTTATAGTAATTGCAGTGGCTTGCAATGAATGGAATGAATGGTCACCTCTCTTTAAAACGCTTCCGCATATTTGAAAAGGATTTTATGTCAACTGAAGTGTAACGCTACGGTGTGTTTTTTATCAATGATTTTGATAAGGTGATTGAGTGACATTGCAGCAACTCGGGATTTGGCTCGACTCCGCCAAACGAGCCTGCCAGAAAGGTGCTACATGAGAAGCCTGCGAGACCCCAGTGTGCACCCGGCTACCCACAAAAGACACATGATTTTAAAAGAAGTGGTCATTAGAATATGACATCCAAAAGGTTTTGGTTTGTAAACAAAATGAAATTTTGTTTGAAAATGATCATTGGATGCGATTCATCAATGACGGTTTTATCACGCATGGGCATTGTGGTGTATGGTAGGAGTCGGCACTTGACTTGGAATTTATTACTCTTTGGCATCACACTGAGTAATGGAGTCGGTAATGACTCAGAGCATGTTACATGGTTGAGTCACATCTCATTCATGGCATGGCATATAGGATTTCATGACATAATTGCATGTTCTGATTAGAATGGTTGACATGAATGCGAGTGTTAGCATTGCATGTGCACTTAGGTAGGGAGTAGCCTCTGTAGGAGTTATCTCTACTTGGCGTGACTCACCCTATATGGGAAAATATTTTAGGAACGAAACAGACACGGGTGGACAACGCTCATTCGAGGTCAGAATTTCCGTGAAGCAAAAAACCTATACTGTGTATTTTAATAACCTTTTGTCAAATGTTTTGGAACAATCTAGTTTTAACTTGTCTTCTTATGTAAGAGGATTGTAATTTTAATCCTCAATGGACTGTTTTAAATCAAATTCTTGTGTATATTTTTAAGAAACCTATATATGATAAATGAACTCCATGGGGCTATTTAGTGATTGAATCTATGTCCCGATGGTGGACGCAGTGGTATCGGGGGTTACTCAATACACACGAGTATTCCGCAGGTTGACATTTGGTCAATGACCTCAGGTTCGGGGTGTCAGCAATAAAATCATTCCACAACAGCGGCCCCTTATCAGGCCATGTAACCGGCCACAACAAACATCAGCCATGTAACTGGCCCCTGTAACAAATTCATGATGAACCAAACAATTCCAAAACAATCCTTTGAACATGCCATAAGCAATTACAAATCAACCCACAAAACTAACCATAAACAAGCCATAAAAACAACCATAAAATTGGCCAAACACAGTCCAAACAACCCCTTAACAGCCATAGAATCGGCCCCAAACGGGCCCCTAAATAGTTCAGATTTTTAACCCAAATAATCCCTAAAGCAATCCTTTGAACATGCCATAAACAATCACAAATCAGCCCACAAAACTAGCCACAAACATATCATAAAACCGGCCAAACACAGTCCAAACAGCCCCTTAACAGCCATAGAAACAGCCCTAAACAGTCTAAACTACCCCTAAGGTAAAAGTAAACCAAAATAGGAAATAACCCTACCTCTTAGAGTGTAGTAGAAAAGGTATGAGGCCTCAAGAACACTTCCTAAGTCAAAAACCTTCTATTTCCCCAAATCTCCTCCTTTAGGTCTTCAGTGAAACTCCTCGTTTTTTGTACACATTCGTAGCCCTCGTCAAGGAGATGAACTTTTGTTTTTTGCTAGACGAATTCCGATCAACGGAACTCCGAGGATCGCCGAAAGAAGGCTTGGATACTCTCTTTCTCTCCCTTTTCCTCTCTCATGTAAAAACCAACAGGAAAAATGAGATATTTCTCCCCAAAACTTGTTTTTTTTAACCTTATCTTAAGTCTTAAAGACTTGGCCCACATCGCGCCACGTGTCCACGCCTTGTCTGGGTCCCTTTTTGCCTCGAAACGATGAATTTCATCTCGGCTTAAATTCAAATTATTTTATATGCATATTATTTAAATTATTTTTCAACTTTCAAGATTTTCCTAAAATTTTCGTTTTTGGGGGTCATCGAACACCAGTCGTCTCGAAAAACGTGAAAATTTTGACTATCTCGAAATTTGATGAAATTCACCTGAGTAACTAGATTTTATGAGACGAATCTAACGATGAGGTCCATTTCTTCATCTCATAATTAGAAAATTTCCCTGTAGCTTGCAACCTCGTACTGACGCCCTCTCCGATCGCACTGACCCGGCCATGGGTCCGAACCGGATCTGTGGATGCTCGACATCGTGACGCCCCAACCTGCATAGGCAAGGTCGGCGAGGGGTCATTCTCTTTTCTTTTTTTCACGTATAAACTTTAAGCTAGTTCATTCATATAATGTTAAACATTTAACCCCAGGATTACATTCAGAAAGGGGCCGGATTACAAAAAATATATACAAGCTCCATATATGGAAGTGTTCAACATTTACACATTTACATTGTTTACAAAATTTCATATACAAAATAGACCTAGCTGGGTCTTCTAGTGGCACCTATTGATGCGTGGCCTTTGACTCCGATGTGGATTGTCCTGGGCCTGCTTCTCTTTTATACCTACACCCGATTGAATATCCGTGCTGCTTTACGCTTGCTGGGGAATCATTACACATGGATGACCTTTATTAAGGGTCACCCCACTTTATATACAAAATGCATATAACATATATACATTTACAGATTCTTATCATTTCTCATATATACTTTTATAACAAGTTTCATTTCTCAATATCTTCCATATACTTTCTATGTCATCTCAGACTTTACTTTTATTCTCAGAATCGTATGTTATTTGGTCGCATAGCAATGCTATGCTTCTCATATCATATCATATATTCTCTACATTTCATCGGTATATACCGGTCATTTTCTTTTTTTATGTTTCATGTCCATAAACCTAGAAGCGGGATATTACAGTGAACTATAAGGGCCCATGCTGCTATCAGGATTTCAGACAAATGATCATCTGCAAAGGCCCGAGATGCTGTAGGTGACTTTCGGCCACCAATCCAAACGAGATCTATCTCATCGACCCAAACGAGGCCTCTATATCATAACATAACTTATATGTTGCAGACTTATTTTTCCTAATAGGCATGCCCATCTATCCCTCTGCACTGTGTTCTAAGTGCATAATCAATGTGTATTTTATGTTCAAGATATCTCATATTCTCGAATAATTATTATCATTCGCAATCATATGTGATATATATACAATCATTTATTCATATCTTTGCATTTTTCATATCTCATTATATGATAACAACTTCTATATGCTTACTCATGTATGCTTATGTGCTATTTATGACCATAATAGGCATTCATAATATGAATAACTATAAAATACCCTGTAGGGCCAACTGTTTTTCATGATTTCTGGAACTACAGTGAGTTCTAGTTTTACTGGGTTCTATCTACGACGGATCTTGACTAATGGGCTTCCATAGAGTCTAAGAACACCCGAAACGGAGTCTCGGCAGTTGGCTATGACCTCCGGGCTGGAGGTCATATCGTAGTCAACCCGCACACGAGCCGACCGAATCGGGCAGCTTGGCCCACCTCCTCGTGGAGCTCGGTCTAAAACCTCGGTCTGACACTCCACATCCTCCTCAAGCATATGAATGGACTTTGATCTATCACTTCCTTACTATATTCAAGAAATCATCCAATCGGAGTTCGACGGCGAGTTATGATTCCAAAGTTGATATCATACGTAAATAACTCCAAACGAGTCGACCGAATCGCCGAGCTGACCGAATTCTCCGTGGAGCCCGGGCCTAACACCTCGGTCGAACACTTACCATCCTCCCCTCAGTATATCAAATGATTCTGACCCAATGGGATTTCCATAGAGTCCCAAGAACAACTGAATTGGAAAGCCCTGATTTAAGGAGTTATGACCTTCCGGGTTGGAGGTCATACGTAGTCAACCCGCACGACCGACCCTCGAACTCGGCCGAGCTGACCTGACCTCGGCAGCCTGGTCTAACACTCCGGTCCGACACCTTCATCCCTCCTCAGGCATAGCAATGATCTTGACTCCACGTGGGCTTCCAGAGTCCAAGAACACAGGAATCGGAGTTCGACGAAGGAGCATGACTCTTCCAAAGCTGTATGGCCATACTTAGAATAACCTGACGCGAGCTGATCTGAACCTACGGTGCCTGACCGACCTCGGTAAAATGGTTCATAATCCTGGTCTAAAGAGGTCCAAATGGAGGAATTCAAAAGCCCAACATCAATTTTAATGATGTGGCTACAATTTACCCGAAGGACTTACTGGCATATTCTCTTTATTTCTTACCCAAAAACCCGTTCTAAGGTTCAGCTAATGCATATGACCAAAATAGGGAAATTTTTCTGTCTAGATTGCAACCAAACCTTTCCCGAAACACATCTATAGGAGCCCTAGAGCTCTTCTCAACTCAACCCTAACAAGAAATGAGTTTGGGAGTTTCCAAACCCAAACCATACACAAAATAAAGGGTTTCAACCCATGTATCTAAACTTTCTAGACCAAAACTAGACTTCCATACACCCATAGTTTTCCATACAAAACCATACTCAAATTCCATACCTGTGATCTTATTTTTCCTTTCCTTCTTTCTTCTTTTCTTTTCTCTTCTTCTCCTTCTTCTTCCTTTCTCTTCTCTTCTCTCTTATCCATTTTTGCTCTCTTTCTCTAAGACCAAAATGAGATATTTTTGGTCTTATTCTTATTTGATCTTATCCCCTTTTTATTTCACTTTGGTCCTCCAACTCTTCTAAAATTTGCAAATCAATTTATGATATTTTTACAATAGCCTCAAATCTTCTTTATTATTTTTAATTTAACTTATGCATATTCCTACTTTTTGTTTTTAGCTTATATTTTATTCCGAAAAAATATACCATTACTTATTATACCCTAAACATGTTATAAAATCATTAGGATATATTTGAGAGGTGTTACAACTCTCCCCTTAAAATAATTTCGTCTCGAAATTCAGCATACCCATTCAAGAGCGCGGATACCGTGTTTCAGCTGCTTCCGCTCCCAAGTAGCTTCTTCTCTACCGTGGTGTTGCCGCAGCATTTTCACTAATGGTACTTGGTTTGTTCTCAAGAATCGCTTCACCTCTTCGCCGTAATGGTCTTCGCCCTCATCATATGACAAACTTTTTACTTATATCTCTTAATCGTAAGTGCGATTTATCGAGCGTATCTACGGCGATCAGACACATGAACATACATCGTAATTCGGTCAACTCCAGGGAGTGCCAATCGATAAGCCATTACTGTGGCCAATACGTTCCAAAATCTCATATGGCCCTATGAACCTCGACTCAACTGCCTTTCGACCTCAAACCATAGAATTTTCCCTCCATGATGATACCTTTAAGAAGACCTTGTTCCCATTTCCCATATTCAATATATCTCCTCTTAGATCGGCATATGACTTTATCGATCACCAAGTGCCTTTAACCTCTCCGCCGAACAACTTGTACTTCTCTTCAGATTCTTTACTATGTCTCGACCAACTCACTTTCTCTCGCTTGCTCAATTCTGGCCCAACACATAGGAGTTCTACATTCTCCGGCCATACAAAGCTTCCTACATGGTGCCATACCAATGCTTGATCAAAACTATTGTTATAGGCAAATTCCATCAATGGAATATACCTATCCTAACTCCCCCTCGGGCAGGGCCAAGGCCAATACCGGTGCTTCAACCAAAGATTCCTTTCTTCTCTAACCGTTCAAAACTATTCGATATTTTGTCCGTCCACTCAAACTTTATTCCTTTTCCCCCAGTAACTTGGTGAGTTTAGAAGCTATAACCGAAAAACCTCTACAAATCTTCTATAGTTAATCTGCTAGACCCAAGAAACTTCAATTCCTAAGCATTTTGAGGTGATTTCCAATTCACAATCGCTTTCCAACCTTAGCAAGATCAACTTATACCCTCGCCAGACACACACGGTCTAGGAAATCGAAACTCTTTAGCCAAAATCACATTTGGCCGAGCTTAGCATATAACTTCTTTCTCTTGGTGAACGTCCCAAGACTATTCTCGTGTGTTGTCTATGTCTCGTGCATCCTTAGAATACACCAGATGTCATCAATAAAAACCACAACAATTGATCCATATGTGGTCGAAAACCCTATTCATCAAATCCATGAATGTCGCTAGCAGATTAGTCAACCCTGCACAGCATGACCAAAAACTCAATGGCACATCGGTTCTAAATGCAATCTTTGGCACATTCATTTCCTTTACTCTCAATCGATAATACCTCGATCGCAGTTCATTCGAAAAGACACTACTTCCTTTAACTGATCAAAAGATCTTCGACTCTGGCAACGGGTACTGCTTTTTCATCATCACTATTGATTCGCGATAATCGATGCACATCCGTAGAGTGCCACATCTTTCTTTTTCACAATAAAACAGTGCACTAAGGACATCTAGGTCGGATAAACTTTATCCAAAAGTTCTTGCAATTGACTTTAATTCTTTCATATCCGCTGGAGCTAACTCGTATTTGCCCTAGACATAGTGGACTGCTCTCGTACAATTTTTATAGCTAAGTCTACCTCTCTCTCAAGTGGAATACTGCAACTCTTCGTGTGGAGTACATCCGAAATTCCTCACACTGGATCTTTCACGTCAATCTCGATTCCTCTTCGAGTCAAGTATCACAGCCAAGAATGTCTCACATCCTTTCCTCATAAATCTCCTAGCTTGCATAGTGGAGATCACATTGGACATTACACTTGATCCAATGCCCTATACTATTACCTCAGTCTGGTCAGAGCATCTCAACACTACGTCTTTGTCCACAATCAATAGCTCGGTGGCGAAATAACGATCCATGCCTGAATACAGTCAAAGTGAATGGTAAGGGTATCAAATCAACGAGAAACTCGTCTTAATATAACAATGGGGCAATTTACGTATACACTATTCAAGCTAATATTGTGCCACAATGGAATTTGGTCACATGCATATCATATGTTAACTGTTCCACTGCTAGTGGTATCTTATCGAACACATGCTCAGTGCACTTTGTACATGAATATGATGGTCGGGGATCGATCAATGCATGCCTCTCAATATCTATAAAGAAAATATACGTGACTATAACCTCAGGGCATCACAGTCCTCATGAGCCTTGCATATGCGTGATGGTGTTGTAGGCATAGGACGATCCATTGTCTCTGAAACTATGTATCCTGGATCCTCCCTATCTTGATATGGGCCCTGGCCCCCCACCTCGATCGCGAGTCGAGCCCGGGTGTCGTAGATCTTCCTCACCACTTCCTTGTTGACTTGTTATCCTGACTCTCGGGGACCTTTGTGTATCAAATGCCAGCTTCCACCTTAGAGCTCACCCTCCTGTCGCTAACTGAGCCTCAAGAATGCCTTCTATGGCAATGAGGGCATTCGAAATTTCTCCTGTCCAAGCGAAACACCTCTACCTATACTACGTGCTGTTGGACTTTGCCTCTACCTCTACGTAGCGGAACTATATTCTGATTGAGTTGGAGATTCTCTAGCTCTTTTTCAGGAGGATAGAAAATACCTCCAGAAAGCTTCTTAACTTGAGATCTTTCTTTCTTTGCTCATTTCCTAGTCTCTGCTTTCATTGCGGCTTGGACATTCAATAGAAATCCACTGGTTGGAGAGAAGTCATAGGTGCTAAATATCTCTTGATGGAATCATGCAGTCCATTCTCAAATTGCCTGCACCGAAATGCCTCAGTGAGGACCAATTCCGGTGCATACTTGCTGAGATGACTAAATTCTTTCTCATATTAAAGCCCGCAGAAGTTCCTTTGCTTCAAGTCGAGAGCTGTTTCCACTTGGAATCCTATGCATCTCGGTAACATACTTTGCCACGAACTCTTTGAACGAGAATTCCCGTAATCGAAGTTGGAATCCTTGGACTTTTGAGCACTAGTTTCCACGATCGTATGCCTCACCACAATAGTGAGGCGCACATGATGCTCTCGATCGGGAGGGCATCAACCTCTTCTAATACTCTTTCTTTTCTAGCAACAGTCGGCTTTCTCGACTCTTCCATGCTGACCCATGGAATTCCTCACTCCATGTCTTCTTCTTGTATACAGTGGGCTTTAGGAGAGAGATTCGATCATCCCGAAAACCAGCCGTAATCTTGCGATGTTCTCGGCAAGGCTTACGCAGGCTCGTGGGTGCGTGATACTAGAAGGTTTAGAAGGTGATAACCTTGTTCCCTTGGTTAACACTCTCGCGGCTTCTTCGAGGACGATCGTCTATACAAAACGAGGACATCCACATCGGGGGCTGACACATTTACTACACAGGGCTTTTATCATATACTCTATTCTGAGCACACTTTAAACCTAGGCTTTCGAAAGCAGCGTAACCTAGGCTCTGTACCACTAAAGCGTGGCGCCCCTTCTCGAATCCAGCCGATTGGCGCGAGGCAGGATCCCGGGATGCTCACGTCTTTGTGGCGCTGACTGGCATAAGTGATAGAGTGAGGGGGTCATTCTCTTTTTCTTTTTCCGTATAAACTTCAGCTAGTTCATTCATATAATGTTAAACATTTAACTTGTATTATATGCAGCGGATTACAAAATATATATACAAGCTGCATATATGGAAGTGTTAGCTTATTTTGTGTTTGTGTTTACAAAATTTCATATCTGAAAATAGACCTAAAGGTCTTCTGGTGGGCACCTATTGATGCGTGGCCTTTGGCTGACGTGTGGATTGTGGGTCTCTGGTTTCCTCTTATGTACTACGATTGAATACCCAGTGTAAGCTTTACGCTTAGTGGGAATTAATACACATGGACCAGCCTCCCATTAAGGGTCACCCCACTTCTATACAAATGCATATAACACATATAACATTTCTGATTCTTATCATTTCTCATATACTTATACTTTTCATAACAAGTTTGTTTCTTTGTCATCTTCCATATACTTTTCATGTCATCTTGTACTTTGTACTTATTCTTGTGGTGTATACTATCATCGCATAGTAATGCTATGCTTCTCATATCATGTCATATTATCTACATTTCATTTGCATATCTTAGGTCATTTTCTTTTATAACAATATGCATAAACCTTAGAAGTGGATCTGAGGGGAAAAACTATAAGGGCTACGAAGGCGTTGTTATCATTGTACGGGATCATTGATCATCATATAAAGGGCACGAAAATGTTGTGGTGACCCTTCGGGGCACGTGTTCAAGCAGGATCTATCTCATCAACTGACGAGACCTCGATATCATAACATAACTTATATCTTGCCGAGACTTATTTTTCCTAATAGGCATGCCAAATCTTTCCCTCACTAGATTATAAACGAACTAATCAATGTGTATTTTATGTTGATATACTATCTGCATTATTCTAAATAATTATTGTCATTAGGTAATCATAATATGATGTCTCTTATAATCATTTATTTATGTCTTTGCATTTTTCATATCTCATTATATGCATAAATAACTATGCTTACCATGTATGCTTATGGCGTTATGAATTCATAATAAGCGTTCATAATATGAATAAGTATGGTTACACTACGGAACTCTTGTTTTCATGATTTGGGTAATATGAGTTTTAGTTTTATCAATCTATCTATGAATGGATTCTTGACTCAATGGGATTTCCATAAAGTCCAGAACACCAGCAGGTGAATGGAAGGAGTTGCGACCTTAGAAGTTGGAGGTCGTACGTAGATCCATAGAACGGCGGCGCGGCCCGCGAGCTAACCTGACCTTGGTGAGCTCTGTCTAACACCTCGGTTTGACACCTAATATCCTCCTCAATCATATGAATGGATTCTTGACTCAATGGGCTTTCCATAGAGTCCAAGAACACCCGAATCGGAGTTCGGACGAAGGAGTTATGACCTTCCAAAGTTGGAGGTCATACGTAGTCCAAACCGAGACAGTACGACACGGGCGGCCAGGCTGACCCAGCCTGACCTCGGTGAGCTCGGTCACCTCGGTCGGGACACTTACCTATCTCCTCAGGCATATCCAATGGATTCTTAACTCAATGGGATTTCCACGTAGGTCAGAACACCCGAATCGGAGTTCGGACGAAGGAGTTATGACCTTAGTTGGTCATCGTGGTGACAACTGGCGACTGAAGCGGCCGAGCTGACTGATATACGTGAGCTCGGTCTAACACCTTGGTCTGACACCTTCTATCCTCCTCAGGCATATCAATGGATTCTTGACTCAATGGGCTTTCCATAGAGTCCAAGAACACAGGAATCGGAGTTCGGACGAAGGAGTTGCGGGCGCTTCCAAGTTAGAGGTCTGCGCCAGTGGCCCCCGGACAGGCGACTGGGCGCGGCGGCCGACCTCGGTGAGCTTATTCTAACACTTACTATCCTCCTCAAGCATATCAGTGGATTCTTGACTCAATGGGTTTTCCATAGAGTCCAAGAACACCTGAATCGGAGTTCGGACAAAGGAGTTATGACCTTCCGAAGTTGGAGGTCATAAGTAGTCGACCGAGATGGTGACTACAGGCAGAGCCGGCGACTGACCTCAGTGACTTGGTCTGATACCTTCTATCTCCTCAGGGCATATCAATGGTTATAACAAATAGGCTTTCCACATGGGAGTCTAGAACACAGGAATCGGAGTTCGGACGAAGGAGTTATGACCCTCCAAAGTTAGAGGTCATCATTAGTCAACCAGAACAGTGACTGGCGCTGGCTGACTGGGCCTGGAAGTAAAGTTACTTGTAGCTTGGTGCAAGAAGTTAAATGGATTTAAGCTTGTTATCAATTTTAATGGTGTAACAATTTACCCGAAGGACTTACTAGCATATTCACTTTATTTCTTATCCAAGCAGTTCTAAGGATAATTGTCTGTATGATAAAAAAATAGGAAATTTTCTTGGTTCGGATTGCAGCAAACCTTTCTGAAACATCTATAGGGCCACAGAGCTCATTCCTCCAAACTCAACCCTAACAAAGTAGGTTGGGAGTTCCAAACCCAAACCATACACAAAATAAAGGGTTTCAACCCATGTATCTATTTCTAGACAAAACTAGACTTATTTTTCCGTAGTTTTCCATCTGAAACCATACTTTCGAATTATACGTGATCTTCTTTTTCCTTTCCTTCTTTCCTTCCTTCTTTTCTTCTCTTCTTGCTTCTTCTTCTTCTTTACCATATACTCTCTTGTCAGTTTCTTTCTATAACAAAGGCCAAAAATGAGATATTTATTTTGGTCTTATCTTGTTGATCCTTATCCCACTTTTTATTTAGCTTTTTGGTCCTCAATTTCTTACAATATTTTGTAAATCAATTTTATGATATTTTATTTGGCCTAAATCTTCTTTATTATTTTTAATTTGCCTTATGCATATTCTACTTTTGTTTTTAGCTTTTATTTTATTCGAAAAAATATCTTTGTACTTTGTATTATACTAAACATGTTATAAAACCGTTATGGTATAATTTGGGGTGTTACAGTACCATAGTGGCAATTTACGGTTTTACCATTTTTCAGAAAAATCAAATTCACCCGGGTTTTACAAGTAATTGAAGCTTCTCAACTAATAAGACACTAGCAACATTGGCACAACTTCCACCATTAATAATTAAACTACACACCTTATTTTGAACGTGGTAGCGGGGTGTGGAAGATGTTCTCACGTTGTTGCACCGATGTCATCCTCCTTAAACCAGGTGTTAAAAGACACACATGTCGCGATACTTCTCCTTCCACCAGATACTCCAAATCAGCATCGCTAGTATCATCAAGTGGTGCCATCGGCTCTTCCTTCTCTTCATTGTCCATCACAATTTCTCCCCCACACATCACCATGGTTCTCTTGTTTGGGCAATTAGAAGAAATATGACCTATGTCATGACACTTAAAGTATTTAATATCTCTATTACGTTGTTAGGTCTTGGGTCTACCTTTTTGAGCTATTATAGTGTTCTCCCTCTTTGTGGTTTCAACATTGGGCTTGGAAGCATTCTTGTCATCCCTCACGATTGGCTTCCGCCAGAAGAACTTTGCTAGTTGGTGTTTGGTGTGTCTGCTGTGCGGTGGCGCTCCACCTTTAGTGCCAAATGCAACAAATCCTCCATCTCCACATAATGTTGGCAATATTGGCAATATTAGGATTTAGACCATTCAAAAATCGTGCCATGGTGGATTCACGATCTTCTTCAATGTTGGCCCTAATCATTGCAACCTCCATCTCCTTGTAGTATTCGTCTACACTCTTAGAGCCTTGAACGAGACCTTCATGATTTATTGTATAATTCAGTAGTAATAGTTAGAAACAAATCTTTTCTAATTCTTAGGCTTCCCATGTCATCCCATGTCATGATAGGTGTTCATGGTTGAACCTTCGTGTCACGAGTTGGTCCCACCAAATAGTTATTATGTCATGAATTGACAGTTCTGCTTGACTTTTCTTCTCCTCTGAATAGCGATGACAATCAAACACTTTCTCCACCTTCTTCTCCTATTCAAGACAGGCTTCTAGATCATTCTTTCCTTGAAATGATGGGATCATCATCTTAATACTACCAAGATTTCGATCAAGTTCTTCATACCTTATTGGGTTTCGTTGTACTCATCAACCATGCCTTCCCCTTTGAGGTGCAAATCTTCCACTTTCCTCAGCCGTCCCCGTTCTTCATCCTCCACGGCCAGATTCTCAAACCTCTTAGCTGACTCATGATTGTAGGAGTTCATCTTCCTTGTCTCTGATTTTTGGGAATCATTCTTTGCATTGACTCCTCATTATGTTCTATCCGATCCTGTATGTTGTTCATCCGGACCTCTAATATTGCAAAGTGTTGTTGCATCGCCTCTAGTAAGAATGATTGGTCCTGACCTTCTTCCCTATTTGCATGATCATTACTTGAAGACATTATTAGAGAAAAATTAACCTCACAACACTCCCTCGTGTTTCCCTCACACTCCTTTTTTTTCACTCAATTGTTGGCTTTTTTTTAGATAATGAAAGCCACTCTTACCTTTTTCCACTCGAATACTTCTCTTTTCTGGGTTCTTATTTGAATTAGTGACCTGGATCAAAAGTCTTCAATAGTGTCAATCAAAGAACCTTGTGAGAAAAAAATACAAAAGGAAAGCGTCATGAGAAGTCTGAGGACGATCTTGAGAATAAGAATATGGGAAGGAAAATATTGAGAATATAAGGAGACTCTTTGATGATTTCTTTTTTTTTTCTTTTTTTTTTGTGTTGAATGTAATAACAAATAATAAGATAAGAAGAGACCGAAAAGATGTTTGAATGCCGAAGCTCTAATACCAAATGATGTGAGCCCCGTATGCTTTCATGGTTGCGAGATCCACCCAATGATGTAAATTATCCCTAAGACCTTGAGCCTGGCTGAAAATGACCCGAATCCCTTGACTATATTGAATCAAGGCGTAAGTGTAGTGTAGCTTTCCACGTCCCTTGATGCAAACGGCAGCGTAGAGTAAAGTAAAGAACCAAAGAACCCCGTCCCCTTGATTTTGGAAGAATCAAGAGCTGTAGATTTGGCACTAAAAGGATTAACCTTGATTGACTCAAAAGTTCTCACAAGAACCAAAATAGAAGAAAAACCTCACAAAGGGTATTGAATCCATTCAAGTTGTTTTTGAAAGCTTACATCAAAGGCCCTAATATAGAGTTTGAGATAGCCTAAGGACTAAGAAAGAAAGGAAAAACTTGCTGAAAATTTCAGCATTGGCAATCCAACTTACCTAATGAAGTGGAAAATTGCAAACCAACATGGAGGTAATTATCGTTATCCTCATTGGAAACTTACCCTTGATATTCTTAATCATAAAAGAGATCAATTTGACAAAAAAAAAAAAACAACAACCATAAAATAGACCAAATCGATAGTTGATGATTTGCCCCATAATGGATAGCTATCAAGCTTTGACCAAAAAGCTAAATTCTTCCAAAAATAAGCCTCTGATTGAGCATAATTGATGAAACACAAATTTCCTTACTTCTTTTGTCCATTTTAATTACCAAATTTGTGTGGATGATCACCATCAATAGCCTTGATGGTATTTATGATCTTTTGGACTTCTTTGTTGACTATAATTCCTCAGAAGGCTTGACTTGGCTGAAACTCTTCTTATAATGTTGGGTTTGCCCAAATGAACTCCTTCATGAGCCCATTTAGTACCTCTTGAAACTTCTTGGCCCTTGCTCTTGTAATAGGTCCAACCGACATCTGGAATGGTTCTTTTGCACTTTGAGTATGGCCTATGTTCTCATCATGATGGTTTCAAAAACTCCTACACATTTCACAAGGATGGCCATAAAATTATCTTAGCACCTATGAAACCAACAATGGCTTTAGAAACCAAACTTGAAGACAAGTTCTTTATTGTCAAATTTTGAGTTGGAGAAGGAAATTAAAGTTGGTTCAAATGTAATGGCTTTGGTTGTTGATGAAGAAATAGAAAGTAAGAAGGAAATCCCAAAAGAAGTAAGATCGATTCTAGAGTTTGTTGATGTAGTGCCTGAGGAAATACCACATGGTTTGCCACTTATGAAGGATATTCAACATCAAATAGACCTCACTTGCGGATTAGGGTTTGTCCGACAAACCAACTTATAGAGAGCCAGGTCTAATAAGCATGAAATGCAAAGACAAGTTGATGATTTGCTTGTGAGGGGCTTATTGAAAGTAAAAGTCATGTAATTTGTTCCTTCCTTTGGTATCTAATGTAAGATCCGTCGCCGTAAGTACTCGGCCTACTACCCCAATTATGTCAGAACGGTTATGGAAGTCTTGGTCCTCACTTTCATTTTCAATCCAAATACAAAAAAATTCAATACAAATGTGAAGACATTTTCAATACCAAACATGTTTCAAATACTCATTGGGTATACGTAAAAATATACATTAAACATCTTTGCGGAAACTAAACATTTTGCGGAAGGCCCATCATTTTAGGAGTACTCCCGGTGGCACCATCATTTACAGAAATTTATCAAAGTTTTCAATATAAAAATATTGCAAATGATGCGAGTTTAACTTTCACGAAGATACTTTACCTGAGAGTCAATTCAATTTCATGCATGTGTGTGCGGAGTTTTACTTTACTCCTCGAATGGCTTTGACGTTGGCTACATTGTATGCTTGATCTTCACTCTTGTACCTATTCACTCAGTATTTGCAAGTTGATAAAAACAACACGCTAAGCATTTTTATGTTTAGTGATTCTATACAGTTCTATTCTCTCTTTATTTCATTATAAATCGAAACATGTAATATTTATAAAACAATGTTTTTGTACAATTTTCAATGACCAATGCAGTACAATACGTATATATATATATTTATTCAATAAATAAATTACAATTCATGATCATCTGTCTATGCATTTTCATAGAGCGAAAGAAAGAAAAATCATTTAAAGAAACGTGTTCTTTTCAATCTCATTATCATTTTGTCCTTATCGAATTTAACTTATGCTCTCAGTGCACAGGATAACGAATCACCGGCACGGTCCCGCTAGGCTGCAGGCCGGTATATATATATAAAAAAATATGTATTCGGTTAGTGTACACTCACCGGAATCTTGTCTGGCGGGCTACGGATCGGTATGCCACAGGTAAGCTTCTTTGGCTTGGTATTGGTATACCAATTTATACTTAGCTTTCGAATTCTAACGGTTAACATTCTTTTAGGAGCATTAAAATCATTCAATACAATTTACAATAGTATATATATACATTTGTATACAAATAGAAACATTTTCGCATTCATGCAATTTTCTTATACAAGTCGTTTCACTAGCGGTATGCCAAATCACTTGAAACAAATCATTTCAAACACAAGTAATATGCAATTTCTTGTCAATCATTTCCAAAATTCAAATCATTTAAGTAATTATTCAAATATTTTAGAAATAGAGATAGAGTTTAGGAAGCAGACCAAAAATCGTCACTTTGATTCAGTCTTTAGAATCTCGGCTTAATGCGGGCTTTCCTCCTGGTTCATTCACATTCCAAATACAATGAAAACCATATATATTAGTGGATTATTCTAGAGAGGTTCTATTTTTCGGTAGGAATTGGAGATCATCTCATTTGAATACTTTGAAACTCAGAGATTCACGGCATTTCAATGTCAAGCTAGTCGATATGCCTAGCTCCTTTGGATCACCTCTTGTTTTTTTATTCTGGGGTCTTAACTCCATAGAATTGGTAATAGTTCCTTGAGTCATTTGAAGCTGGTTCTAAGGTTTCTTCTCAGGTGGAATCATCAATTTGGATCCACCCAAACTCGGTGTGCATTTTACATCTAGACTACTCTATTTTGCAAAACAAAATGCGCAAATAGCTCACTTTGATGAATTTCAGTGCTTTGGGTTCTGATTTCATACACTTCCTTAGTAAATTATTACAGAATTAAGTTTGCGAGTACTGAATCGCAATTTGGATGGTGAAACTCATTTATATTACTTCACCAACGAGGGCATGCAGTGAGCTACCGAACTCACCTTTTAAGCCCATATTCAGGAGCCTTAGTGATACAATTTGCTCCTAGTTTCTTCTATAAATTTGTAGCCCTATCTCTTATGGTTCTTTACCAATTTGAATCACTTCATTTGGATGATTATAACTTAACTTATAGCCATTAAAACCGGGGTTTGGCAGGCATTCCTTTGAAAACCCAGCATTTCCCTTTTACAAACATTCCGCAGAAACTACTCCAGCACGCGCGACCAAATATTACTCTTCAGAAACTGGCTACAAACAACCCACAACTCAACTACAACCCAATCTGAGACACCTTTAGCCCAAAGGTTGGGTTTTCATCAACTCAAACTCAAGAAAAAGGTTAGGGTTTGGGTTTCTTATCTTACAATCTTGATTCTCCACATAAGCTTTCTTCTTGTTCTTTGATCCTTAATTTCCAGTTTTTATGGAGCAAAATCACAAATTTCCTCCTCCCTTTCACACCCAACCGAATGGAGCCCTAGCTTTTCTCCTCTAACCGTGAATGCTCAATGGCATTCCATAGACCATATTTTGGTCTTTAATCTCATTAAAATATTAAGGCCTTGTTTGGCCTTCTCATTAAATCCACTTTTCTCTGTACACCATTTAACACTTCATTTCACTTTCATTTTTCATTTCATTCCGCCGTTTACATTTTACTTAATTACATTCTTCATTTATGACCCTTAGGTCCCCATTTGACTTTTACCAATTTATTTGGCTCTGTCAAAACACAGGGTTGTATATTTTGTTCTTAGGATTTAAATTCCGGAAAATTTTCATTTACTTTATTTTATATCCTAAACATGTTCTAAAACTGTTAGAGTATTTTTAGGGCGTTACACCTAAAAAATATGGATCTTGGAGGATGTGTATTGATAGTAGAGCAATCAACAAGATTACTATTGAATATCTATTTCCCATTCCAAGACTTGATGACATGCTAGATCAACTCTAAGGTGCTTCAATCTTTTCAAATTTTGATTTGAATGATGGATACCTATCCGAATTCATATGAGAAGGTTGAGTGGAAGCTTGGCTCTTTTAAAACTTCGGGAATGAGCTTTTATGGTGGATGGATTTATGTATTCCCAGGTTAATAAATGCACTAGCACTTTTATGAGGGTTTATGAATCTTATTCTTGAAGCCTTGCATTAGAGAGATGAGTGAGAGTTATATTGTGAGGCCTACTATTCCTTCTTCTTCGTGTGTTGTTGTGGTGTATTTTGATGACATTTTGATCTATGGCAGGGTTTGGAGGAACATTGACGGTGTTCTCTATTCTAAGCGAGCAACGATTATTTGCCAACTTGAAGAAATGTGAATTTTGTTCCGGTAGAATTATATTTCTTGGTTATGTGGTTACTAAAGACGGAATTGAGATGGACAAAAATAAGATAGAGGCAATCATCAATTGGCCAATTTCTAGCTAAATTCATGATGTGAGGAGTTTTCATGGCCTAGTTTCTTTCTATATGAGATTCATTCGTGGGTTTAGTTCTATAATAGCTCCTATAACCGAATGCTTAAAGGGAAATAAATTCAAGTGGAGTAGTGCTGCCCAAGAAAGTTTCGAGTTGATTAAGAAGAAAGTGACTAAAGCCCCTTGTTTGGCTTTATCGTATTTCAACAAAGTATTTGAAGTTGAGTGTGATGCATCTCATGTTGGGATTGGTGTTGTCCTTAGCCAAGAAGGAAGACCCATTGCTTTCTTTAATGAGAAGTTAAATGAAGCAAAGAGGAAGTACTCCACACATGACAAGGAGTTCTATGCTATCTATAGAGCTTTATCTCAATGGAGCCAATACTTGCTTTATAAACCATTTGTGTTATTTTAGAACCATGAAGCATTGAAGTTTATCAATCATCAACACAAGTTAAATAGAAGGCATGGAACATGGGTAGAATTCTTACAAGCATACAATTTCACAATTAAGCACAAAGTTGGTGTTCATAATGTTGTTGTGGATGCCTTGAGTAGAAAACATGCTTTGTCAACTTCCATGCAAGTTCAAGTAGTTGGATTTGAGATGGTGAAAGAATTATATGAGAAGGATGTTGATTTTGGTGAGATTTGGAAGATGTGTGACAAGAAGACTTTTAAAGAATTTATGAGAGTGGACAGATTTCTCTTTAAAGGTAACACCCTATGCATTCCATCTTGTTCTTTGAGATTGAGTATTTTGGATTAATTACACGGTGGAATGTTAGGAGGACACTTTGAGGAAGCAAAAACCTTAGCTTTGGTGAAGGCAAACTTATTTTGGCCTAAACTAGAGATAGCAGTTGCTAGATTTGTCAAGAGATGTGTTGTGTGCATGATGGCTAAAACTCATGGAAATAATGCGGGCTTGTATACATCACTACTAGTTCCGAAGGCACCATAGGAGGATGTTAGCTTGGATTTTGTGTTGGGATTACCTAGAACACAAAGAAACAAAGATTCAATCACGGTGGTCGTTGATAGGTTCTCGAAGATGGCTCACTTTGTTCCATGCAACAAGTAGATGCTTCACATGTTGTTGACTTGTATTTCAAGGATATTGTGAACTTACATGATATTCTCAAGACCATGGTTTTAGATCGAGATTCTAAGTTTCTTAGTCACTTTTGGAGAACTTTGTGGAGGAAACTTGGAACTTCTTTACTGTCGGCCTTCTTATAATATAAAAACCAAGTTACTAATAGGAGTTTGGGTAAGTCCTATTTGGGGGTTGAAAGCGATGGGATTTGATTCTACCCCAAATTGAGTTTTCATATAACATATATGAGTATAAAACTATTGGCAAAAGTCCATTTGAAGTAGTATATGGGCTGCAATCGATTGGGCCTATGGATTTAGCATCCCATGCCACAACTAAGCAATTTAGTGGAGATTTTGAAATTAGAGCCAAGGAAATCAAGAAGCTACATGAGGATGTTCGTTGGAAGATTGGGAAGCAAAGTGCAAAGTATGTGGAACAAGCAAATAGGCGTAGGAAGTTTGTTGAATTTGAAGCTGGAGACTTAGTTTAAATACATCTTCACAATGATATATTTCCACCGGGCAAGTTTGGAAAGCTCAAGCTAAGGGTAGATGATCCTTTCAAGATTATTGCGAATATTGGATACAATGGTTACAAGTTAGAGTAGCCTGATGATTATGATATCTCATTTATATTCAATGTCAAGGATTTGGGGTCGTATCATGGTGAAGACTTTGAGACAATGTTATTTATGTTTTTAAAAATATTATTTTTTTAAAAATTGGAACCAAACAGGTCTTATAAGACCTAGCTTAAGTGACTAAGTATTTGGACCGGCATAGGGAGGGGGTTTTAGGGTTCGAGTCATTTGGAGACAAAATTGTAAGGAACAAAATTATAGGTACTACTACAAAACGAATAGTTGTTAAAAAAAAAAAGAAGAAGAAGGGGGCAGAAGGATACTTTCTAAAGAAACATGGGGACGACCTTGATATTTTTAAAAATATCAAGCAGTATTTTTACAATTTACTCAAACTTTTACTCTTCGACGCTAGCGGAAAATATTACGTTTGAATCGGATCGTCCGTACAAATCAATGGATGATGGCTCGGTTCTAGGGTTTTTTAATCATTCATGTCTCTGATTCTAGGGTTTCCCAGAAACCGTGTCGTATCTGAAGGCTAAATACAACAAGACTCGTCCGAGGTGATTCGGTTTCGAAGAATAGTGACTCGGTCATGTACAGTGGGTCCAGCGATGGCGAAGGGCACGAAGCTCCGGCTCGGAAAATCCCGCCGGCGTCGTCGATGATGTGGGTCCGGAACCTTCGCCGGTTCATCGGATCCGGTGCTGGACTCGGATCCGAAGCGCTGATGGGTCCGTATCTTCTTAGATTTTTCTGTAATTACGTGATTAATGCCTAATTGTTTGTTGCTTACTTGAAAATTATTCGATTATTCATTTTTGAAACTAATGGGGTGCGATATTGGACCTCATTGCTGTGATTGTTGTGAATGGCTGGATTGAATGTAATTTTGGAATTTGGAAGCGTTAATTGTAAGTAAAATAATTTTGATGTGCATTGGAGAACTTTTTTTCGTTTGGTTGATAGGAAATGTAGGAAAACTAGCAGGAAATAGAATTTGAATATTAGGGTTTTTGGTTGACAGATTTGAGTTTTTATTTGTTAATAAACAAAACTGAGCACGAAAGCCAGAATTTTCTTTTGTTTCTTTCCCTATTATGGGTGGATAACTTGGTAGCCATTGTCGATCTGATACAATTCCCTCCAGGAATCTCTTGTGAAGGTTTATTGTTTCACAGAACTTGCACCCATTCATGTATGCTATTGTGGATAAGGTATATATATTTTAGATTTAAAAAGAGTTTCATTTAGGTTACTTATTGTTGTCACCATGTGAATCCAGGACTTTGGCTGCATGAATCTTACTTGTTAGGCAACAGTAAAGCTCTATAAACTTGTTGCTCACCTCTTACTTATGAACCGTAAGACTGATTTATCTCTCATGATAAACCCCTCTTTTCATGACTACCAGTGAATCACAATTGAGTTCCATTATTCTGGAAATAAGAGTGCTGCATCTTCTTGGTTGATGACTTGTATAAAAGTTTTTACGTTACTTTGCTTTTCATTGTTGCTTCTTACTTACATTTCATTTCTGTGTATTACTGTTCTTCTTTGTAGAGCTTGAAACAAAAAGGATCTTGCTTGATATCTTTAAAGAGAAGCAACAAAAGAGTAATGAAGCTGGCACAATTCCAAGCTTCTATAAAAAGGTGAGGGTTGCGATTGCTCCCATGAAACTTGAATTAAAAGACTGTATTACCATTGGTATAGGGCATGACTAAATATGAGAACTTCTTATCTTGATTAGCCATGGTTTGAATCCCTATCAGCACATCCTAGTTATTGACTTTTAAACGTACTCTGCGTTCAAAAAGCTGATGAGAGAATTCTAGACACTTAACTATTTCTCTTCTGATAATTTTTCCTTTTTGCTCCTTATCCATACAACTTTAAAACCTCTATCTATATTCTTGTTTTCCTTTTCTAGAAACCTGAAGAAGGGTCCATCAGTCACCGGGTCCAGAGGCTGGCAAAGTTTCGTTTTTTAAAGGTATAATATACATTAAATCCAGAATTTCTGATTTATATTACTTTTAATTGCTTAATCATTTTGTAATATGTGCTTTGGTTTCTGAAACTCCTTCCTAGTTTGTGTCTGTTTGACCTACTAATGATATAGCTTCAAAATTTCCAGTCACTTGTTAATGTAAGCATCAATACGGTTGCCAGTGTTGGTGATTATTGGTCATTACTCATTAGTTTAATTTGGTTTAAGTAGTATCTGACTGAAGTTGTATATTCCTTGTGCAGAAACAATCTGATCTTTATTAAATGTCTTTGATGGTGTCTGCTGATCAGATGTGGGTTTGCTTAAGAGAAAATTGTGTGATTGATGATGCCACTAATGCTGAAAAGGTCTTAGCTTCTATTCCAATCCACTTTCTGCAGTGTCAAATATTATTAACTTTTCTTACACAAATCCAGCTTTTCTTCAATATTTCAAATCAGTTGTGATTCTCTGATTCATTTTTCTCTAAAGATCACTCCATATTTTTTTAGTGTTTTTGGTATCGTTAGGCAAGTTATGTAGTTATCAGTTAATTTATTGATTCAAACATGGTTTTGTTGTACAATATTTTATTTGGTAGATTGACCTTATTATTTTCCTTTTTTATGGAGTAGAAATGGTCTTCTTTCTATTAATCTTTTTTATGCCTCTGATTACTTGGCATGTATCATCCAAATTATAGACAATTTTTATAATCATTAACTTAGAGAATTTTTTGTATTTGGGAAAGAAACTACCATATAATATGTATACATGTTGCCAGTTTCCATACCATTTAAGCTGTATTATAATCAAATTGTATTTCATCAATTTATATTACTGACAATTATTGGGGGCTCAAAAAATGTGGATTATGAATATTTTGGTGTCGGTATAAATACTTATGTTAGTTGAGAATTTTGGATTACTTGCTAGCTGTTTCTTTAGGCCTTTGGCGCCTTGTATATGCTGTGTATACTTTTGTGTGCCATTTGGTGGGTGCTTTTAATACAAATGTTCTTCCTATACAAAAAAAAAAAAAAAAACTAATTTTAACAAGTGATCAAATTCCTTCACAAGGTTAGAGTTCTGAGTGATAGTAGAAACGGAAATTGTTTCTTTGGAGTCATCTTGTTTTTTTAAATTGAAAACAATGGCCATGCTTAGTTTTAATTATCAAAAATGTTATTTTACTGTTTCCCAAAATTATCCATTTTCAGGATATGTTTTCACAAGCGTTTCCTGTTTCTGATACCAATGGGCAACTTAACTGTGTAATGTAAATTTCTGCTTTTTTCCCAATATTTTTAATGTGTGTCTTGCATAATTTATAACATTATAAACTGATCAAAAAAAAAAAAAAATTTATAACATTATAAGTTCTTTTAATTTTGTTGTGATGCTAATAATGTCTTCATTCCTATCTTATAGATGAATTATGAAGATTTTTGCCACATTGCCGCTGTTTGTACAGAGCAAATAGGCCCTAAGTGTCGTAGCTTTCAATACTTCAATTTCATGAAGTTTGAGAAAGATGAGTCTGGAAGAATTGCCATTCTACCCTTTTACCTTTATGTGATGCGCACGGTGAGTCTTGCTCTTCTATGCTGAAGAAAATCACAGCCATTTATCAGGATTTCCTTAAATGTTCTTATCTATCAAAAATAAAAAATAAAAATCCTTAAATGTTCATATTTCATCTATCCAAAAGAAAAAAGCTTAAAAATCGTGAAATTTTCTTTTGTTTTTGTACTGAAATCATATACATTTAATAATTTTACATCTTAGCACTACATAACATGTAGATACAGAGGACAATATTGCTTAATTCTGGTCTTATGATGGAATAGAAATAGCATGATTTTTCATAAAACAAGTCTTCATTTCTTAATATATTGGGGAGGCTGGCTTTGCCTACTGGTTGCTGGTTGGTCATCAATAAAGATTTTCTTGGAGTTCTGATTTTAGGTTTTCTCACAGGATATTTGCTACTTTGTACATCTTTTTGAAGTTTTGCTTCATTCAATTTTTTTTCTTAAATTAAAAAAGAAGAAAAACCTTTCTGCTTCTTTTGGTTGCTTATCTTTTCCATCTTCCATGCATAACAATTTTCTTTTATTTTCTTTTTTTTTCTTATTTTTCTTATTTTGGAAAAATTCAAGCATCATTGATGTCAAATATAACCTTTCTGAAATCACTGTCTCACTTCTTATTGTTGTCTAGGTTTCACTTACACAGGCCAGAATTGATATGAGTGAGCTTGATGAGGATTCTGATGGCTTCCTTCAACCCCATGTATGGACTTTTACACTTTCAGGCTCTCAATCTTCTTGAATGGGACACTGGTTCTTCTTCTGTAATATGATCTTAATATAAAATATTTCTGTGCCAATTTATGCTGTGCTGCTTTCTTATATATGGAATTTATGTATATTTTTATTTTCAGGAAATGGAGGCCTATATACGAGGACTCATTCCCAATCTTGCACAACTACGGGATATGCCTGCAGCCTTTGTTCAAATGTACTGCCGCATTGCTGCACACAAATTCTTCTTCTTTTGTGATCCTCATAGACGAGGTGTGTGTGTGCATCCTTTATATACCTTCTGGGTACTTGAGGCATGCCCTTCTATTTTTGATTGAGAAGTGTGAGCTAAGGATGGAGGATATGGTGATGCTTAGTGCTTATAGAAGAAAACTCATGGCTAGGTACATTTGAAGTGGGTAGAAAATTTTTACATTTTAGTGAGCTTTTAACGGAAGCGCGTTTAGTTACGAGAATAAGGCGAAAACAAATTTTGAAAACGAGAAAATGAATTATTATTTTGACATTTATATATGAATAAGAAAGCAGGATAAAAATTTATTTTCACTTTGTTTTCAATTAAATTAATACGAATTGACAATTCAACCAAATGGGTTGAAAATGGCATTACACAATGAATTAGTCTGCAACGTATTTTAAAATGAAAACTAAAGATTAGAATACATTGAAAATTTTCATATTCTGAATTTTGGATAGAGTTGAAAATTTTCGTGAACTAAACGGGGCCTTATGTTTTCCTTTTGTGAGGTGGAGTGGAGTTTGGAATATGACATGTTAAAACCAAGCGTGTCTAGGTGTTAAAAAATTCCTTTCTTACGTTTACTGGAGTTCTTGTTTCCAAGAACTGGTTTCTTCAATTTCTAACAACTGGATAACTGATCAAAAAAAAAAAAATTCTAACAACCGGATTGTCTATCATTGAGCCTGTTTTCTGATATGTAACAAGGGAATTACTAAAAAGCTCCTAATAAAGAATGGGGATGCACCCCAACTACAAGGTGGCTATTATGGCCGTATCTGACCCTATTTAAGATGATTTTCCCTTTGAGATTCCTAGGCATGTGAAATGTTCATTATTTCATCTTCAGGTGTCAAGTATTAATGGTTTGTTTTGCTTACAGGAAAAGCCTGCATAAAGAAGGTGTTGCTCAGTAACTGTCTCCAGGAGTTAATGGAACTGCATCAGGTATTTTTTTATGTGAATATTTTCTTGTTTTATCACTAGCAATCTTCTGTTTGAAAATGTTAATGCTTTAGATTATTTCCATCTACCATTGATGCATTATTTTTATCACTTTAATAGTGTTCTTTTCCCTGTTATTTTGTGGGATCATTTTGAGCGACTGAATGTCCATGCTGTTGTGAAAATTGCATGAGAAAATTTAATTCTCTTGTTTGTTACCTTGTAGAGAAAAATTCTGGATGACTGGGGGACTCTACTTGGTTGCTAAGTGACTGGTGGATTCACCTTGGTTGTTATGCAACTGGTTCATTTATCTTGGTTGCTAGGCAGGCCATGCTGTTTCATTGTTTTGTTAAGTATGCTTATCTGTACATGAAAGAGAAAAGTGTTATTATTGCCAGAGCTGCATTTGTTTTTCTTCAGCAGTTTGAGGCAGATCATGGGGTATCAAAATGTAAAAACTGTGGAGGCAGCCAAAACAATGAAATTACTATCTTTTTGCCTGTGGCCACAAGACAAGAACTGTTGTGGGGCTTGCTTCTCTTCTTACAGGGAAGGAATGGCAAAAACACTTGTGGCTGATCTTTTGAGAAAAATTGCCATTAAATGAATGGAAATAGTATATAGAGAAGAAACTGCTGAAAATTTTTGACAGTATTTAGTGGAGAAAAAACTGCTGATTTTTTTTTTCTTTCATATTGATTGAAAAATTTATAACATTCTTGATTGAAAATTATTGTATAATGTGGATGTATTTCTTGTTGACCTGGGCTATCTGATCCAAGAAGTGCCAGTCTGATTTGTAGCTAACTGCTAACCATCTGTATTTTGAATTTGTTGTGGTTGCTTTGTTTTGTTTTTGTTTTCCTTTAATTCCTTTTTCTTTTTCTGATATTAGGAAAGTGAGGAAGAAATCACTGATACGGAGCAAGCTGAAAACTGGTTCTCTTTGACATCTGCCCAACGAATATGTGGTGGGTGTTCTGGGTTTCTGTGTTAAGTATATTTAATTTCCCAGTTTCTGTTTTCCTCATTTCCTGCTGTTTTTGATTGGCCTTATTACATGCTTTCTTGGCAGACAATGCTTGTCATATGCAAGTTCAATGCATTTGTCTGATGCTTTTGGTCTCACTGAATAATATACCATTATGGTTTATTTATTTAGATCGCAAACATATTTATAAAAATGGATTAGAGGTACATGGGAAGGTTGGGAAGTACTCACCAGATCTAGATCATCTGATAAAAAATTAGGTTGAGAAACCTTTTCTGATAGACATTGATTGGTACTACATGAGACAATACAAAGAAAAGCGAGTCAGCATTCCTAATGGTTAGCAGTCTATAACCACTGTCATTGTTATTGGTGTAGCTCACTGCACTCTTGCTGTTTCTGCAGATATGTTTCTTGCACTCGATAAAGATATGAATGGAACATTGAGCAAGCAAGAGCTTCGAGAATATGCAGATGGAACATTAACAGAAATTTTCATTGAGAGAGGTAGGAAAGAACCATGCATTCCCCATTCTTTGGAGTTGATTCATTTATTTGCTATAGCTCATGCATTCATCATAGCCTATCTGTTGCTTTTTTTTAATTTGGCTCTTTAGTAGTTGCTTTCTGTTGAAAAGCACTGTAATTGCTTAGGGTGCTTCCTTTTTGTCTGCTATCAATGGAGACAAGATTTGAAACAGTGAACCGTATAAAAGTTATACTAATGGCACTGCACAGATGCTGCTCTTATTTGTTTATTTGTTCAATGATTTAAAGACTAAGAGCCATTTCCTGTGCTAGCCCAACCTATATAACTATAACCTGTCCTGGGTTGTTTTCAGTAGGAATTAGAAAGTGACGTCTGTAATAGACAAATCTTTGTTCCCAATAGAGTTCAAGCTCACTAGCATCAGGGCTTCTGCCTGTTGTCTTCTAAGCTGAAAATTGATGCTATTTTCAGAAAAATTTTGGGCCTGCCTTTTATAATTGTTGGTTTGATCTAGTTAAAGTGTTCACATATCGACATATTTTCCTTTTAATTGGATTAGTGAGGAAGAGGTTGCTTTGGTGTTATTCTTGTGCCATGCACAGAAATGATATCACAGAATGAAGTAACCAATTGAATATGAGTTGTTGTCGTCTCAATCTCAAATTCATTCAAACTTATTCTTTTGGATGGTGATTTATACTCATTCTCTCTCTCTCTCTCTCTCTCTCACTCTCTCCCTCCTTTCCCAGTAGTAGTCCTTCCATTCTCTGTTATCGACCTGTGACTTCATCGAAACAGTTCCTAGTTTAATCATGCAAAGGAAATGCCAGAAAAACCACAATTATTGCTGCAGAAAAATTAAAATTATAAACAAAAACAAATGAAGAAAAGAGAGAACAAGTTTATTATGTTCTGCATATCATTTAAAAATGAATCTTTTTTCTTGAGTATGGATGTGCATATTAAACTTTATTTTTGGGGATGTACAGAGTCTGACAGTGCAATTACTCAATGTCATGTTTAGGTGTCAGTGTATTTTGTTAAATTACTATTGAATATTTGAATTTGTCTTGCCTCCAATAGCATTTGATGAGCATGTTCGTCGTGGAAAAAGTGGAGGCGGCAATGCTCGAGAGATGGATTTTGAAAGTTTTCTTGATTTTGTTCTGGCCCTTGAAAATAAAGACACGCCAGAAGGGTTGACCTATTTGTTTAGGTGTCTCGATCTTCATGGAAGGGGATTCCTCACCACAGCAGATATTCACACACTTTTCAGGTGAGCCTCTGTTTGTCTGATAATCCAAACTGACTGAGGGGGGAGTTTTGTCAAAAACGAACATATACTTAATCATCATCTTGTTACTTGATTGCCATGTTTTAAACAAAATATGGAAGCAAAGAAGGGGAGCATCCTTAAGCTGAGATGTTACCTGATACGATCTTCCTACAAAAATGCATCTGGATTTTCTTGCTTGTTGCTTCTAAGCGGGTTCTACAAGCCTCAAATTACCAGAGACATGAGTTCTCTAATATGAGAATTGTACCCAAGGGTTATTATAATGTTGCAGTTTTTGGGCATTACATTACCTCTTCATATAATAAATTGGCTGACTGAAACTTTTTGTCCTGGATGTGAAACAGGGATGTACACCAGAAATGGATTGAAGGAGGGAATTATGAACTGTGTATCGAGGATGTTAGAGATGAAATTTGGGATATGGTGAAGCCAGCCGATGAGCTAAAAATCACATTGGTTGATCTACTAGCTTGTAAACAGGGTGGAACTGTTGCCAGCATGCTTATTGACGTGCGTGGTTTCTGGGCCCATGACAATAGGGAAAATCTTCTCCAAGAAGAGGAAGAGCCAGAAGAAGAATGAGAAACAGCATCGAATAAATCCCTTCAGGAGTTGCGCTGTGTACTAACAACAAATTTAGTGTAATATTTGGGATTTGTATCTTCACCTAATGGGAATAGTTTGCTGTATCTCGGTCTTTTTTTGCGAGGAGAATTTGGCGTGTGTATCCATCCATCTAATGTTAAATATTATAAAGAATTGTAGATTTGGCAATTGCTTGGGCTCAGAACAATAGAAGTAAAAGGCTCCCGTGATTTTCCCGACTTCGACTGAATCAATCCAACTATTTGGTTAACACGAAACAAAGTACCTCCTTTTGTGACCAAAATTAATCTTTGTCAAGATTTGTTATTATAAATAAGAAACCGGTCTGACACAAGTAATAAATGGATAGGATGAGCATATGGAAGAACCAAGATCTAATCCTTATAACATAGTACTACAAATGTAAAGTGAATAGAATGTAATATGTAGGAGCGAATATTAGTCAAGTTAAAAGAAACAAGGAAAAAACTTTTGCAGAAAGAATATTTGGAAAATAAATTATACATTAGCGTGCAGCTAGATGGCAATCACGAGATTAGATGCAGCAGAATTTCACCAGAAGTCAAAAGAGAAATAAGAAAACGAAGCTGAAAGCAAAAATTTCTGTAGTACAATATTAACCAATCTCAATGTCACTGCACCAATCTCAATGTTGGGCAAATGCAATCCTTTTGTGCCGCAAATACAACATTGAGATGCCGGTTATGGAGAACACGACATGGCCATAATGACAAATCCAATCCTTGTGAGCCGCAAATACATTGAGATGTCGGTGGCTAATGGCTATGAACAACAAAAGGACAAGGCCAAAAATGACATGAAAAGGGGAAAAAAGCATGATTTTTTCGGCAGCACAAAGCAGCCTGTAAACAGAGAGATCGATTATCAGAATCCTCTGCTCCTCCCTCAACTAAACTGCACACAGATCCTGCTGCCAAGGTTGAGTTGGCTCATGCAAAGATACAAATACCATTCTGTTTAATCTTCATCTCCAGTTTGAGATTTTGCCTGCCCCAAATTGGTCATTCTTAAAAGCCTGCCTGCCAACTCCATAGAAGCTGCTGATAAGCTCTGCTGAATGAGCACCCTGCCAACAGGGTATCATCATCCTTCCTGCTCCAACTTCGCTGATGAATGAATACCTACCCCCTTTAATTATCTCCACCAAGGTAGATCAAATCTTCATTCAAATCATCATCTTAGGCACTCCAATCATTTAACTCCAAATTTCAAGCTTGGCATCCATGCATCATCCTGATTTTAAGCTAAAAATAGATGAGCTGATTACTCGAAATGTTGAACAGCTCTTGCTAATGCCTCAAGAACATTAGTGCAACATTCACATTAAAGTGTAAATAACCTCCACTCAGTGAGACGAGATTCAAAGCATGTGAAGCTTTACGGTGCCATTGACACACCAACATAGCACCTCGGGACACCATGAACCAACCAAGAGAAGCAGGGAATTCTTTATCTACATTTAACCCAATGGTTTATATTGAACCAATGCATCATATGTTTCCATGTTAAACGGGCTTTCTGCAAAACAACTAAACAACATTTACAGAGGGAAAAAATAAAAAAGTTAGAAAATGACAATAATAACCCAAAGCCAACAATATTCTTACCAAAAGAAAATAAAAAAGAAGCATAGTAGTAGTAGCAGGAAATGTAAATCAAGTGTTGTTACATTCTAAAGACTTTATACTGACATCATAAATATATCATTCCTAAGACACAAAGAAGCCTCAACTTGATCGGCCAGTCAGTGTCCAGAGGAAAGCAGTGGTTCTGTTACATTTGCATTTGCCTTCATGGCTAAATTGATGTCAGCAACAAAACCATTTATCCTCAAAAAGATCTGTAGCTTAGATGCAAAATCTTTTGATAACCAAAGAAACATAAGTATGCTAGCCTACATGTGACAGATTATACATCATCTTTTCCCATATTTTGTAAGTATTATTTTATGGGCCAAATGCTGGTTTTTCAGAGAAAAATAGAACAAAAAACCAGCAGAACCCAAACATTTTAATGTTACAAATTGTTCATTCAGATGAGAAGCCATTATTTTATCTCTCACTTTCCCTTAACCCCACAGCTACCCAAGGGAGGACTACTTCTGTGAAAACAGCATGCAGGAATTATGAAATTCCCCACTGCCCCTGCAGAGAGTCCTACTTCCATCGAAATGACATGCATGAGCCATGGAATTTAAGTCACAACCACATAAAATGTCAAACATATCTTCCACTGCTAGATGGTCTAAATTTAACTATTTACGTACCAAAGCTCATGCCAAAATGTATTGGTCTGGTTGACCAGAAAACATCGCAAAGGTGCTAGAAAGTCATCTTCACCACTGAGAAATTCTAAAGAAGTGTTCTCTTCAAGTCTTGAGATAAAAAGTGAGGTTGCAACATGTACAATAACAGCTGGATCTGGATCCTGAAGAATAGCATGCAACTCTCTTCGAATCCATGGTTCAATTCTCTGCAGTATTCTTTCTTTGGCACTGCTATTTCCAGATACATTCTGAAAGTAAAAAGAACATAAGCAAAAATAAGATGGTTACCAAGTCATTCAACTTAAGTCATTTTCTCTTTCCTGAAAGCAAACACTGGTAATTCAGTAAAGCCTATATGTCAACCATAGAAAATTAGCTACAACATCAATAGAATGTCTAGGACATTAAACCTAGGGCAAAACAGAAATAACATATCACACACACTAGAAATGCATACTAACTCTTCCGCATAGGGAAAGAATCACCATCCCATGTTGTCTATCCTTTATTTCACCCCCAAAAAAAAAAAGAATTAACAGTAACTCATTTCAATAGATAATCAGAAACGTGTAGAAACTGTTACGAAACCGATATTCTTGCCCTGTTCTGAACATTGATGTAATACAAAGAAATTGCAATTTCAATATTCCCAATTGGAGTGCGCCAATGAACATACCTGTTTAAGATGATTCCTGGGAGAAAAAGGAACAGCCTGCATATCTTGGTTGTATATGCTACAGAAAATTAACAGTCACATGTCAAATTATCAAGGACTTTTTCATCACCAAATCTTCCATAAACAAAAACATCGAATAGAAAGTCTAATATAGATAAGCACGGCCCTATTTTGAGTAAAGGCAATTTGAAATTATAGGCCTTCATGCAGTACCTGGCACGCCACCGAAGAATTCTTTCGGTAACAACATCAGAAGGCAAAGATCCTGGCCTTCCAAAAGATCGTCGCCTTGGCAACGGCCTTGTTCTCCTCCTATCACTGTTTGATTCATCCCAATATCTTCTGATAACCCTAAAATAAATAGAAACTCAAAATCTTCATATAAATCGAAACTCCCATTGTTTGGATGCCAAGGAATTAAAAAATAACAAATAATAAAAAGTCTGCTTATCATCAAAATCAAAAGAAATAATAGGTTAAAAAAAAAAAAAAGATAAAATCGTTAACCGGAACATAAAAGTTGTTTGGCTGCTGAGAAAGCATCCCAAATGAATCAGGTTATTGTTAAATGTAACCTTTCTTTCTTCTCGTTTCTCCACAGGCAAAAATAGCGTAACGAAACAGATACAGCAAAAGATCAATCATCACCTGCCGCCATCTCCACCTCCAAAATTGACCGCTCCAACCCCCCTTAGAGGCGGCAACCTCTCCTTGAGAAAGGTTCTAGAAGAGAGGCTAATCCGGTAGAACAGATAATCAAAGTGAGCATTGCAGAGAGGGCATTTCCTCTTCAAATCACTCCACTTCCGAATGCATCGGAAGCAGTAGGCATGAAGACAAGCGGTAATCACCGCCGCCCTCCTATCAACCACGTCGCTCAAGCATATCGGACAAGACTTCCCTTCAATTGCCGGCGCTATCACATTCTTCGCGAACTTCGCTTGACTCATCCGCGATGACGACGACTTTCCCGGAGACGATGACGTTCCCATCGTTCGTTCGAAAGTCGACACTAATGATCGGTCGCAGCGACTATAGAGGATTTAAATACTTAGAACTCAAATGTTAAAAAGTGATTTGTATATGGGCCTAAAGGCCCAAACGTTTGCTATGGGCCGATTTCAACTCCGATCATTCTCTATTTACAATTTCATAAGGGATATTTGAAGATTTACCCCTTAAAACACTCATCAACAATTTCCTTTCTCTCTTATCACCTTATAGCTAAGAATCACATTTAATGAAATCTGGCATTATTGTCTTTATTTTATTTTATTTAAAATATGTGAATAATAAATACATTTGTGAAAGTAATGAAAATGCTAGATAATAAATTATTATGCTTTCCTTATATTTCTTCAAAGGTACTTCAGCATTAATTTAATCTTAAATTATTTCATTCCAAATATGTGAATAATAAATGTTCTGTTGTGAAAGTAATGAAAAGGTAGATAATAAATTATTGTCTTTCATATATTTCTTCAAATGATCTAAGTCCTTCATTTTGTAGGCTCATAATCTTGAATATGAAGAGACAAAATGATATAGAAAAAATTCATGACCTTAATGGTAAGGGGGTTATACTTATCACAGAATATGGGTGGTCATCGCCCATAATGAAGTATGGGTGGTTATCCGCCCATTATTCTGATACTCCTACTTTGATGCCCGCCCATACTAAGATAATGTGACTCATTAAGCGCTACTAAAAAATATTGAGGAAAAATGTAGCGAAAGAAAATGAAGTCTATTGTTTGTAAATCTTAGAGTGATGTTGGACGCACTAAAGAAACTACCTCGTTAAAACCTTGCTAATAAAACTCGGTGGGAAAAACCTAGACGAAGGAAAAATAGTACAACGTGCATATGTTCAAATAAGCAGTAAACTTGAAGATAATACTCACTTATAGTGTCCCGAAACGACGTCCCTTGAGCTTCGGTATCATAATATCATATGTAATTTCTTGAATGTTGATGATGGCAAGAACTTTGGTAAATAGGTCTGCTGACGTGTCAACCATTGTATTTCTTTCACTTCAATTTCATGACTATTCTGGAGTTCGTGAGTGAATAAAATTTTTGGTGAAATATGCTTGGTTATGTCACGCTTTTTGATAATATTATTTGATTTGTTGATACGCAACATTGTCTTCATAAATTGTTGTTGGAATCTTTGTAATCAAAGGTAACTACGTCGTCACGAATGTGGTGTCTGCTTAATCTTAACCATACACATTACCAACTTGTTTCATGGAGTGCAATTATCTCGAGTGATTAGAGGAAGTGGTAGTCAAAGTGCGCCGTTGATCACGAAATTGCGGTATTACCACATGTGAATACATACCACAATTTGTGGCGGGCCTTGTGAGGATAAAGGTATCAATTTATATCCTTTTAGAGTTGATTCATTTTAAGATAAAATAAACCCCTAATTGTAGTTCGAAAATTAGCGTAAGATATGTTTCACGCCATTCGGTGTCTTGAGTTGGTGCAGGCTGAATCTTGCCAACAAATTAGCGAAAATGCGATATCTAGCCTTGTACAGCATTGCTAAGTATATGGCATGATTACCTTTAAGATATAGTGCTTGAGGTAAGTAGTCTTTGTTTTCTTATTTTGGGCTGGAGCTTGATATTTCTTAGCATAAAGGGATCTAACAATCCATTAAGAGAACTTAATGGATGTGCTTTGTCCATGTTAAGTAACTTCAATACCTTTTCGACATATGTTGTTTGGTGTGAAATTCCATTAGACTTATACTCGATTTGCAAGCTAGAATGATATTTAGTTTTCTAAGTCTTTCTTAAAACTCGTAGCTAAATATGTATTTTGCTTTTGTGAGCTCTTGAGAGTCCCAAAGTAAATTCATATCATCAACATATACTATAAGGATAGCAAATCCTATTCAGTTTCTTTATAAAAACACGAGGGCTGGGTTGTTAATATACCCATTCTTGATAAAATACTCACTCGACAGTCACACATTCTTCCAGTTGTTTTAAGCCATATAATGATCGTCTCAAATTAGTGAGTACATGCTGTGGTTGTGATGTGTTTTACTTTAGGCATTGAAATTCTTGAGACTTTCATATAAATATCATTTTTAGCATCTTAGCCACAAATATACGTAATTACGTCCATGGGACGCATGTCTAGTCCTTCTGAGACCGACAGACTAATTAAATATTGAAACGTATTAATATCCATCACAAGTGAATACTTTTTGTCATAATCAATCCCAGGTCTTTGTGAAAAATCTTGTGCCACGAGGTGTGCTTTGTATATAGCAATTTCATTTTTACCATTACGTTTCATTACAAACACCCATTTGTAACCTACAGGTTTCACATCATTGGGTGTTGGGACTACAAGCCCAAATACTTTGTGTTTTGCTAGAGAGTCCAATTCTACTTGGATTACTTATTTCCACTTTAACCCGATCATGTTTCTTTGCGACATTCGCCGACAACTGCGTGGTTACGTGATCATCATCTTCTTTTAAAATTTATGTGGCTACTGCAAAGCAAAATACCTCATTAATAATCACTTTTGTACGGTCCCACAATTCCCCGGTGGATGCATAATTTATGGAAATTTAATTATTTGCAAGTACTTGTGCATCCTCATGATTTTGTATCTCTTAAGGGACTATTGCCTCTTAAGGGGCATGTGTCACTTCAATGGCACTTTCCTCTTTGGAGGTTATGATTTTAGAAATTGTGGGAGTAGCCTTTTCAAGAGTGTTATTATAAAACCCCAGAAAATTATAATTTTTAAGAGGAAATAAAGCGATAATTTGATTAGTAGATTTTTACATATCGGATAATGAAAACGAGGCTTGTCATTCAGATAAATGCTGCGATAAATTCTGCATTCGAATTTACGTCAAATTAAAGTGACGGTTAGAATTTCGCGTGTTCGGTGCTTAGGGTAGTACATGACATGGCACATGTTGAGTGGTTCGCTGATTGTCGCCGCAATGTCGAGTGAAGGAATTAAAGTCAAGCAAAAAAAGAGCCCAAGTGGGACCCGTAAGAGACTTGTGTCTTAGCATGATTGAAGAGAAATAAGGTAGATGGATAAGGTGATAGGGTAATCCCCAAGGAGCGATGGGAGTGATGACATGTGTGAGTACCCTCAAACTTGACTTTAGACTAACAATGCGGTAGGAAGGAAAGGAAGAAAATAAAAGGGAAAGCTTAGAGATAAGTTCAGCATATCTAGTTTTCCCGGCGGTTCTCGGCGGATCAAGAAGAAAAATGTTTCCCCGCGCAAAGAGTTTCCAATAGAGATCGGAAACAGGGAGTTTCGACAAACTCCAAGAAGTAAGTCTTCTCCTACTTTGGTTATTTTATCTGCGAGGGTTGTGTGGTGGTGTCTTTGCTTATCGAGGGAGGTGTTTGGTTCGTTGAGCCAGGGAAGTTACCTATTTTGATCATACGCATTAGTGGACTTTAGGGCGATTTTGGGTAGGAATAAAAGGGAATTTGTGATTAGTCATTAGGTAAATTGTAGCCATTAATTGAATTTGATGTTAGACTTTTGAATTTCTCGCCTCCAGGCATACTATCTGCAGTTATAGTGCATTTGCCACGAACAGGTCTAGTGGAAGGGTTGTCCCATTTAAGGTCGGTCGGATGGGTGCACGCGGCCCCGGGTCGATCCTATTAGATGCACTTGGTTAGACCAATCGGTCGTTATGCCCAGAGCCCAGGTCGATCTGGGCGAATGCATTCGGATGGGTCCGCGGTTGGGTTTACTCATTGCAGATTACACCGCGGTTAAGGTCCATCGGCCCAGGGTCACGTGTGATCTCTAACCCGAAGGTCGTAGCAACGTTAGGCTGGTTTCGGGTGTTAAGGCTACATCGACGATCGTTGGGTCAATATTTATCTGTGTTTCTGTGGAGGACAGTGGGAAATCAGGCCGGCTAGGTTTGGCCGTGGCTGGTCGGTTAGTCTTTGGCACAGCTGGGGCCGGTTGTCGTATGTGACCTCCGACCAGTCCTGCTTCTTCGTGCGAACTCGGGTTTCGGGTGTTCTTGGGCTATGAAAGCCCATTGAGTCAATATTGTATTCATATTCACATGGGAGGACATTGGGCGTCGGTCTAGTTAGTGCTGGTTGGTGGGTGGTTAGTTATGTGTGACCTCGACCCGGAATGTCACCAACTGTCGTCAGAACTCAGTTTCGAATTTCTTGGACTCTATGGAAAGCCCATTGAGTCAAGTTTCCAGAAATATTCCTGTGGAGGGCAGTGGGTGTTGGGGCTGGCCAGCTAGGGCTGGTCGGCTAGGAGCTTCTTCGATAGGGTACAGGCGGGAGAATTTACTGATAATAATAGCAGATACTAACTTTGGACAGTCATAACTTCTTCGTCCGAACTCTGTTTCGGGTGTTTAAACTTTATGGAAATCCCATTGAGTCAAGATTCCATCCATATGTCTGTGGAGGGCAGTGGGCACTGAAGTTGGTCGGAAAGGGCAGGTTGGTCAAGGCAGGTCGGGTAGGTTGGCCTGGTAGGGCTGGCTACGCATATGTGACCTCAAACTTTGGATGGTCATAACTTTTCGTTCGAACTCCGTTTCATGTGTTCTTGGACTCTATAAGAAAGTAGTAGTCGAAGATTCGGCCATATACTTGTGGATGGAGTAGGTGATCATAACCACATTGAAAATCTATGGCTTTTTGAACGAGTGTGCAAGTTGCATGGTTGTGTCGGGTGAATAAGCCTAGGGATATGACATGACCATCGTATGGCATGTTGTAATTTGTGTATTGGGTATGGTATGACTATCATGGGAGGCCAAGCTATGGTTTAATTCGCTTTTGGGATTGAGATACAAGGGTTTCCTATGGCCAGGTTTCACACAGTCGAAGCATGGTGGGTTGGGGTTTGAATTGGAAACTAAAAGGGTCTAGGTTTTGTGGTTGTTTGATGTTGAATGGATGATTGGAACCCAGCCCGGATTGTGTTTGTGAAAGGGCGGTAGTGCCGGTTGGATGGAGTCCTAAGATTGTGACTTTGGTTGTGTTTTACTTTGTATGAATAACATCAGTGTAGATTTACGTTAATATATATATATATATATATATATATATATGCATGTTTTATATATTAACATGAATTATTGTGAAATGACATATTGCATTTCATATGCATTGGGGAAACCTATAACAATAGGTATGAGTGCATGACATGAAAAACATGGTTGTCAAATTAATTTCATGAGAATATTTTCTGAATAATTGCATTGGAAAGTTGTCCGACGGTTAAATGCGATGACCGTGGCTTGTTTGAGTTGTCAAGCCAATTTCTTATAGAGGGTTGTCGATAAATTTTATCGAAAAATTAGTATTATGTTTTCAGGAACAAAAACCTTTTGTTTTGAAAACAGTGTTTTCTCACACTTGGCTTAGGCATGCGTGAGGGAGCCAGTGATGGCTCGAGATATGGGAAGGGGTGAGTCATATTCTCATCCATAACATATAGACATTCGAGTAGCAATCATGAATTTACTTGAATGTGTGTGTTTTCCATTGTTGTAAGGCATGGGTGGGAGTAACCCTTGTAGAAAATTATCAGCTCTGGGCTGCTCGGCCGGAGTCGTAGGATCCCCCTTCCGAATTTACAATACGGTCACAGACAAACAGGCATCATAAGAATGAGGATTATGAAGTGGGCGGATTTGTGGCAGTGGGTCATGTTTTGTGTATATATTAGAGCAGCTTGGATTTTAATATGTTTTGTATTAAGCGTGATGTAATAACTCTTGAATTTATAGAAATGTATGGTTTTGTAATTGCATGGTATTATAGATTATGGGCCACATTAGGTCATCTTACTCATGTATGGAGTGCCGTGAAATGAGGCGGGTTTACGCGAGGTTGGCCGGTGGTCAGCAGCGCGGTTGGGCGTCGCGGCTATTTTCTTAGCCCGGGGTTTGTTCCCTTTATTTTCCTCTTTGAAATTAAATCTTTTGAACCCAGTGACCATGCGCCGGGCGTGTCATAAATGATTCATTAGGCGCCCTGATAGCGGTTTTCCAATTGTATATTGATCCCTTGTTGGTGTGTTTGTAGGCCGGTATATGCGGTTGGTTACTTTAGTTGTATTTATCAAATCACGTCGTACGATTGGTGGCAATCTTCGAAGATGAGTGATTCTACGTACTTCCTTGTCACATTGAAGCGGTGCACGGGTCGAGATGAGACATGGAAGATCATTGGAAATAATTTCAAATTCGTTCCTCTTTGGTAGCTTATCTCCCACAACAAGAAATTGACCTCATCAAAGTAGCGATCGCAAATCTTGCTCTGGCGTCTCATCAGGTTAGAGATACTTGATGATTGATGATGAATCAAAACCAATGTATGTTCTTGATTGACCTTGACCCATTTTTATCCGTTGTGGAGGTGCAATTGGAACTTGTACAGTGCATCCAAATACTCGTAAATGGGAAAGATTTGGAATTTGACTAAGTACCAATTGAAATGGTGATTGTTAGTGATTAGCAGTTGGTTGAATGCGAACCAATGCTGCAGCATGTAGAATGGCATGTCCCCAAGCATAAATAGGTAACTTTGTCTTCACAAGTAAAGGTAGAGCAATCAGTTGAAGTCATTTGATAAAGGCTTATGCTAAGCCATTATGTGTATGTACATGAGCAATCAGATGTTCCCACTAAATTCAAGCACGACATGCAATAGTAATAAAAGCTTTAGATATAAATTATGAAGCATTATCGGAGCGGATCTTCTTAGATTGGATAATGCGGAAAATATATACTTGTAACCTTATGATTTGAGCAAGGGAACTTTGGAAAATGCAACATTAAATTAGATAACAAGTAGACATGTGACCATCGAGATAAGACATCTATTAGCACCATGAAATAGCGAAATGGTCCTCATGGTGGATGAATTGGTTCACATATATCTCCTTGGATTTGTTCTAAAAATGTTGGGGATTTAACAAGGACTTTTGTATGAGATGGTCTAACAATCAATTTTTTTTTGTGAACAAGCAAGCAGTACATGGATAATCACTATATAAAAGAATCTTCTGGTTCATTAATGAATATCTCAATAATTCGCCTCATCATTGTTGATCCTGGGTGCCCAAGTCTATTATGCCAAAGCATAAAAAATTTTGGGTGAGACCTTTCTGGCTCATCACCATATTTAATTCAATTGTTGTTATTGTGGTATAATATAATCTTGAAGAAAAAGCAGACAATTTTTCCACTACAAGCTTCTAGTTTGAAACAGTATAATTAATCGTAAATATTATTTATTATTATCATTATGGGGTCTCATTATAGTGTATTATAATGTATATCTTTAAAACTTAGCAGATTTCTTTTGGATCTGACTGAATATAAGACATCGTTAATATAGAATATTGTGCCACATGGTAACATAATAGTGGCTCTCCCGGAACCATCAATCAAGTCTGAAGGACTTGCTATTGTATTTACATTAGCTTCAACTAATGTTATGTGAGAAAAATATTTTTGATCCCCATTAATTGTATGAGTAGTAGCACTATCTGCTAAACATATTTATCCACCATTTATCTTGGAATCGAGCGATCCAACACAAAGATCCATACCTTAAAATAACTTGGTTATAATCTTGTGCTTTGTTAGAACTTCGTGTTGATAACGTGTTGTGAAAGTAATGAAAAGGTAGATAATAACTTTTTGTTTTTCATCTATTTCTTAAAAGGGTCTAAGTCGTCAATTTTATAGGCTCACAATCTCGAATATAAAGAAACAAAATGGTATAGAAAGGGTCACAAGCCTTAATGGTAAGTGGGTTATACTTAGACGAAATATGGGTGGTCATCCACCGTTATTACAATATGTTCATATTTGTAACTATGGATATTAAGACACTATTAACATTTTTAAAATATTTTTATAGTAATAAAAAAGTGAACATCGAAAAAAATGTGAATTACAAAGTAATATTCTCTATTTTAATTTATAATATTTAGATATATAAATAATAATTTAAAAATTAATTAAGAGATTTTTGGTTGGAGTTTAAAGTGAAAAAAAAAAATAGACATACTGAATTAGATATAAAAATGAAGATTTGTGGTTAAAAATGCTATAAGATAAGGTATTTTTTCAAATATGGCACTCACAAACATTATAATAGATAATGGCATGTCGATATTATAAATTATAAAGTGTGCATGATAGTGTTTTAAAAATCGGATTGATTCATTAAAATTAAATGATTATTCAACGGTGAATCGGACATTTAAAAAAAATTTGATTATCAATTCGATTCTAAAAAGTAAAAGCATTATTTCAAAATTAAATAATATTATGATTGATTCGAGTGAAAGCTTGCTTAGAGCACAATACAATATTGTGCAAATCATTGATTATGAATTACATCTGATGAGTTTAAATGTAGCATTGGATTAAACCATTTCTATATATATATATATATTTTGAATACTGATAAAAAAAAAAAAAACCAATTTGATTCATAAATTTTCAACCAAAAAAAAAAAAAAAGAAGTTAATTTGAAAGACGCATACGAAAAGGCAGAGAGGGAGCATTTTTGGGTATTCTGTAATCTGTATTCAAAAAGAGAGCGGGGTTGGGGTTTCTGTGTGAAGAACACACAACCCACTGGAAACTCTCGGCCATGGACGTCCCCAGAGATCAAATCACAACACTCATGGATCACGGCCTCTATACATCTGCTCAAATGCTTGTATCGTCTTCTTCTTCTTCTCTCTATCCTTTCTCATTCCCCCCATTCCTTCAAATTTATGTTCATTTCTGTTTCTTCATAATTGCTCAGGGCTGTTTTCTTGTTTCTTCCTCTGCCGTTAATCCCGAAACCAGTCCCCACATCAAGGCGGAAAGCTTGGTTTGTCTTCATTTTTTTTCTTCAATTCTAGTTTTAATTTTTGCAGTTCCTGCATATGGGTTTCTTCTTTTGCTGTAGAATTTGATGGGGTGGTTGATGTTGTATCCTGTGCAGGTGCTTCTGGGTGACGCTTTGTTCCGTGAAAGAGAGCACAGGAGAGCAATTGTAAGAGTTCTATTGCTTGAATATGTCCGGGTTTTTCATATTTCGAAATATGGGTTTTGCTGGTCTGGATTAGTTATTTAACAGGACTTTGCAGTGCAGGACTATATAATTATGAACCCTTATGTTTATGAAATCCTGTAATGTGGAACGATATGAAGTAATTTTTTGTCTTTCATTTAATTTGTTTGCATTGGGGAATATTTTCATCCTTATGGTTTGGCATATTTTTCATTTCATGTGGTTTGTTGAACTTGTATTTGTGCATGATTAACTCGGGGTTTTTAGTCCTTTATCGAACAATTCCTATCATCATAACTTTCTGTTTTCCAACAGCACACGTACAAACAAGCCTTGCAACACTACAAAATAATTCCTAGACAAACTTCAACAACTAGAATTTCATTGTCGACATCAAACAGGTCTTCTTCTCCAAATTCTTTTAACATTTCAGCAATTAGCGAAAATGAGGTAGACTGGTTTGATTTCTCATGTGGTCAGCTCTTTTTTAGGCTTATTTGGAATGCACCAATTATTAGTTTTAAAATTATTTTATAAGGTTAAAAGTTTTGTCTGGCTCACTAGTCCTTTCTTCATGGCAGGTGAAGTTCAAAATTGCATCTTGTCATTGTGCACTAAATGAGAACGTAGCAGCCCTTGCAGAGGTTTTGTTTCATCACTTTTCACTCAAAATAATTTGGAGCTAAGGAACTTTGACATATCATTATTCACATCAAAATATATATTGGCCTGTATTCACTTGTTAAGCAGTTCTTGTTTGTGTTATTGGATAATATTAATGTTTCATTATTAGGAATTTTTACAATTATTGGAAGATAATCTTCTTTTCAATTTAACTTCTGTTGGTTTTATTGATTCTAGTTTCTTTTTCATTGAATGGTATGGATCATTTATTATTTTTACAGATGGAGGGAATTCCAAGCAAAGCAAGAAATTTGCAGATGAACCTATTAATGGGAAAGCTTCATCGAAATTCTAGACAGAATCGTGCGGCTATTGCTTGTTACAAAGAGTGTCTGAGGTTTGCCTAATTCAATTGCCCATTGCTAGAATTCCTTGATCTGATGCATTTATAATTCTTGGGTACTTGGTTTTCCTCTTCTTTCTCTGGTGAAATCTTGGCAGGCATTGCCCTTATGTCATTGAAGCTATTATTGCTTTAGCTGAATTAGGAGCTACTGCAAAAGATATTCTATCATTATTTCCTCAGGTTTGTAGGCGAAACCATTTTCATGGAACTAATCTTTTGGTTTTTTTTTTTTTTTGTGTGTGTGTGTGTGTGTATATTTTTGTTGGATAGTGTGTGTGTGTATTATCATGCAAATATTATCAATGCAACAGAATATTTTTATTTTATACAAATGTTTGATCTTGTGGCTCTTTAAGTCAATGTTTTGTTGAGCCTTTGTGGAGTTTTTCTTCACCACATGTAAGATCTAAAGGTGGCTTATAAGAGTTCAACAGGTTGATGTTCTTAGCTAAATACAAGAAGTCTCTAATTTTAATTTGAACTCTTGAATTATCATTTACTTTACATAGGTTAAATATTGTACCTTGTAGCTCATTATTACGGACATTTGAATATTTATTGCTGTGTCGTGTTGTTAAGAGAGGACTTAAATTCTTATTTATAGTTAGAGAATTCCTTTCACAGATTTGTTGAGTGTGTGAAAAGTTGTTGTCTATTGTCTTTAAAATTTGTTCTCTAGGTTGTGGGTCTGCATAGTTTTATGGTTTCATGAACTTTTTACTTTGTTCTGATATCTATTTATGTTCTTGACTGCTCATTCCAGACACCAAATAGAAGTGGGAGGCCACCATTTGATCATTTTGAATCAAGTCGTTGGCTGCAAGTAAGTGCAAGTTGGAAAAAAAAACAGGATTTTGTCATTGTCCTTTATATTTTAGTTATGATTCTTTTGTATGTCAATATTTATAGCACCTCTGGAACTAAAGAAATAAGATCTTTGTGGGGTTGGATGTAACATTAGATGATTTTTTTTTTTTTTTGATTGATAAAGAGCAGTATTTGACCAAAAAAAAGAGTATACAGGGAGTATACAAAAAAGGCCCCGAAGGATAACAAAAAAAGGCTAGAGAAAGGAAAGGAGCATACAAACCATCCCAAAAAGACAAACATCCTAGGCATAGCCATAGGATCTATACAAAAGCAACCTAACAAAAGAGATCCACGTATGGGATAATAGAGAGTTTCAATCTCAGGGTTGAAAAAGTGGCGTCTTCAAAATACTTCTGTTGCTGTTTCCAAGCCTTGAAAAAGAATCAGGGCCTAATAAAGTAGCCTTTGCTTTTTTACAATTGGAAAATACGGCTAGCTTTGAAGATCTTTAACAAGGAGAGGCGAGCCAAAGCACCAAAGCGAAAGAAGATCAATCCATTGTCTCCAAATTGAAGGACAGTGGATCAAAATGTGCTCCAGCTCTTCTTCCTCCCTTCCATAGAAGGGACATCTGCTAGCCAAGTGATAGCCTCTTTTCTTAAGTTGAGAAGAAGTAAGCACCTTGCCCCACCAAGCCTCCCATGCAAAAAAAACAATTTTTGAAGGGACATAAAGGTTCCACAACATTTTAGTGGGGACTGAATAAGGAGAGGCACCTTCCAAAAGCCTAAAATAAGCCTTTATCGTGAAACAACCAGAATTAGCACCCTTCCATACCATTTTATCCTTTAGCGTAGGAGTAATAGAATTGTTGCTTGTTAAGTCAATAAAGGCATGAATTGCATCCATCTCCCGGTCATTGAAAGACCTTAGAAACTTGGGATACCACGCACCTAAAACACCTTGATCCACCCACAAATATGCAGCCATAGCCCTTTTGTGCAAGCAATGCTATAGAGATCAGGGAAGGCTTCACTTAAAGGCACTCTTCCACACCAATTGTCTTCCTAAAATAAGATTTTCCTACCATCCCCCATCTTGAAAACACAGTCTTTCTTTATCTGACCAAATTCTTTAGCAATTATTTTCCAAAGATCCACACCATAGCTTCCTTTGGGTAAAGCAGTGAGCCACCCCTCATCCTCAATTCCATACTTTGCAGTTATACAAGATTTCCAAACTGAATTTTCCTCCACCGCAAACCTCTAGGGCCATTTCCCAAACCACCCTTTTCCTCACCCTGGCTGATGGTTCTCCAATTTACAAGGTGCAATTTTCTAACTAGAGAGCTACCTCTCATCTATTGGTTGCTTTCTAGCATTCATTCATATCCACTTTGGAGGACTCCATTTTGTAGGTCTCATAGGACTTGGTTCTTTGGCATACCAGTCTAATTTAATCAGAGAGTCGTCAGCATATATCTTCAAACTTCTTGGACACACTTTCACAGGATAGCTATTTATTTATATAATTAATTTTTTCATACTCTATGTATCCAAGTTTGGCTACTTATATAAGTTAACTGCTATTTTATGGAAAAAAATCGATTCAGTTAACTAGTCACTGTCCAATGGCAAAATAAGTTTAGGCCCCCATGCTTGGTAGTTGCCACATGGGTGTATAATTTCCCAAAATTGTTCTAGTTGCAATTAGTTCACACGATTACTGTAAGAGTTGTATTGTTTATTCATGTGTTTGTGTTAATTTTCTTTTCTACTCCAAATTGTTAATTTGTTCTTTCTGTGCAGCGTTACGTTGAAGCACAATGTTGTATTGCTTCAAATGATTATAAAGGTAAGATACTTCCCTTTTGGGATTGGAGGCAATTGGTTGCTTTATATCGTGGCATGAAACTTGAGTGACATTTGAAAATGCTATCGAGCCTCCATGCAAGACTTTGCAAATAAGCCTTGAAGCTTCAAGGCTTGGTGATTGAGGCCCACACTTTTCAAGCTTTTTCCTAAGCCTCAGCTAATCAAAGGATTTTAATGAATTTAAAGGTTTTAAGGATTTTGTAGGCTTTTAGTGTATATTTGATATGATGTTTAAAACCCCATATTCAATGCTTTGAATGGATTTTGTGCTTTTGTGGGGTTTTGTTATAGTTTTTATAACTTCGAGTTCTAGAAAAAATTTAAGACCTTTTACAAAATAAAGACTTAGTTGGTTTCCTATTTAAGTCTTCAAATGGAGGGTACAAGAAGAGATTGGGAATAAAAAGTAAAGGAGTTGTTAGCTTCTGTAGTATTCGAACTCCTATATAACCATCATTTTATTAATTATAGATGAAGGAAAAATCTCCGTTACAATTGATGGATGTAGGAGAAGACTGGGTTGATAATAACTCTATTGGGGGCATAACATATTAATTGGATATGATAATGATTAATTGGAGTATCTTAATAGCGACAAAATACTGCAGATTATATGAAAAAGCCATAAAAAAGAGTTATATGTTAGAAGGGAGAGAGGAATTGCATAATAAACTATTGACAATAACAAACAATTTTGATTTGGTTATTATGAATTTTATTTTATTTTTCTTATTATTCAAATTTCAAATGATTTTATTAGTATTTTTCTACTTTTTTTCATTTGTTTTTTTCTCTATTATTCATTTGTTTGAGCTGGGGCTTTTGTTTGTGAAGTTCATGCCCTGCCTCAAGGTTTATGACTTGCCTCATTTAGGCAAAATGCCTCAAGACCACCTTTGGCTTTTTAAAACATTGAATTTGATGGCATTGTCATGGGACAGTTATACAGGGCTTATAGGTAGTGTTATTTATTCACAATATCACAGTATAGAAAATTAGAAAAATGAGGTATAATAAGATTTAACAGCTATAGGTATGTCAAGGGTACCTAGAAGCCCAAACTGTCATTTTCTTTTGTTTTGGTGGAGACCGGCACTTATTCACACATATATACACTAAATTTGTCCAAATGATCATTCATGTGTGGTCATTTGACAATTCTTGTTCATCTCTGTTGAGAATCATGGAATATTCTCTAGATATTCTTTGATTTATCTCTTACCTTTAATTAATACATTATCCTCTTCCTTTTTACGCTGGCTACCATTCTTTACCTTTCTTTTGTTGAGAGAAAAGGAACACATTGATTCTCATTAATGTATAGAAGGAGGAAACATACATATTTATACTTTAGTGTTAGGGCAAAAAGAACGAGTTAGAATCTAATTAGGAGCTAAGAGAAGAAAAATAGATTAAATGGATTAAGGAGACTATGCCTGCCTCCTGAAGATAGAGCATATAGGTCAAAAGTACTAAGCTTGTCACATATATACTTTGTCCTAGGACCTGTAAGAGGCTTAGTGAAGATATCTGCTAATTGGTCATTAGAGTTGACAAAACTAGTAGTCATGCATCTCGATGCAATCTTTTCTCTGATAAAGTGGCAATCCATATCGATGTGTTTGGTTCTCTCATGGAAAATTGTGTTGGATAAAATATGCAAGGCGGCTTGATTATCACATATAAACTTCATTTGTTCATCCTTCCCAAATCTTATCTCTTGGAGGAGATGCTTCAACCATATGAGTTCACATGTTGTTAAGGTCATAGTCGATTACTTGGCTTGACATTGGATCGCTACTATATGCTGACCTCTTCAGATGTTAAGTTACACCTCAGTAAACACCGCAAATACCTTGATGTAGAACTTCTATACGTGAATTGACTGCCCAATCTACAGCCATCGCGAAGTAGTCTTGGCACAGGTATAGCATACGTTGCCTCTGAAAACCCCTTGACCTGGTGTTCCTTTGATATAGCGAATCCCGATATCTGACATTCAATGGCTATCCGCAATTGATTGTAGTAGCGGCTAACTATGCTCACAGGAAACAAGATGTGAAGTAGAGTGATAGTGAGATAGTTGTTTACTCTGAGTCGTCGATATCTCCACGAATCTCATAGAAGTTCCCGGACACGGTACAGTTTGGCGTTCGGATCCGTAGAAATTAATACGGGTTTCTGATTATCTGAGTGTCACATCGATAGATCCAATTGTGCTTCCACTTTGAGGAATAACCTGGGAATTGGGCGAGCTACCTCGATGCTGAAAATACTTGAGTTTCCCGAGTCTTTTAATACGAAGAAATTAGTACGAAGGGCGTTGTTTGAGTTTAAATACCATCAGTCACTTCTTTATAATGACAATGTCATCGCGTAAACAATCTCAGTAAATACCTTGTCTAGTAGATGAATGATGATAAAAAACGGAATGGTCGATGTGTTTGAATCATGCAAACTCACGAACCAAATTAATGACTAAATGGCTTCGGGAAATTTGTTTGGGCAATATAAGGAGCGGCGTGGTTACATATCCAAACCGGACTCCCCACGGTAACAAAATTAGGTAGTTGTTCGTATAAAGCCTCATCGATGGGATCGCCATGAAGAAAAACATTCTTGATATCCAAGCGAAAGGGGCCATGAGCATAAGCGACCCGAGAAAATGGCGAATGGCGATCTTGGCATTTAGAGAGAAAAAGAAAATATCATAATAGTCATTATTCTTCACAGTGTAAGTAGCGAAGCGGGCGCTTAAGCCGTCGATCTTGCCGTCGGTCACTGCCATTTAATATAGCCGGCGGCAATGCGGCGTAAAGGAACTGCGGGAGGAAGGCGGCAGGTCGTATGAATTGGAATTAAGAGCGTCCATTTCTTCTGACCGTTAAACATTTCATTAAATAAGGTGAAGCCGGCGGCTGGTGCTTTTAGGGGTAGAGATAGAAGGCGAGGTGGAAGCAAAGGCGAGAAGTGGGGTAAAGATAAGCGATGAAGGTACAAGAAAATTATAAATGAGTGTGGGTTTAAAGTAGAGCGGGTATGGCGATAGGTAGATCGTAGACGGTTGCGAATCGGAGCATGAGATGGACTATGACATAAAGATGGTCGACACGAGGCCACATGGGAGGGACGAGGACGGCGAGTATAGACCTGAAGTGGTCGAGTCATGACATCTGTAGGTGGAGAAGGGAAATCGGGAGATGGTAAAACAAGAGGAATGGATAAGACATCTGGAACAGAAGGACGCGTTGCAGAGGAGAAGAAGGAGGAATCCTCAAAGAAGGTGACATCAGCAGAGATCAAGTAGCGATTAGTATTGGGAGAATAACAACGATAACCTCTCTGAAGGCGAGAATAACCCAAGAAGACACTTTGTGGCTTTGGCAGAGAGTTTGTCTTGCCCGGGAGTGAGAATATGAACAAAACAAACACAACGAAGACCGGAGGAGGTAAAAGAGGTTGAGTAGGTAGTAAGATAGAATGAAGAGGATACAGTCGAAAATGCGAAATGAAGCTAGACATATGATTAATCAAGCTCATGGATTAAGATATCCCCCAGAACGTTGAGGAACCTTGATGGAGGAGGAGAATGCGAGCAATCTCAACTAAATGACGGTTCTTAAGCAACCACTCCATTACATTTGAGGAATTAAGCAAGACGATTGGTGAAGAATCCGTGGGAAGGCGTAAAAGAAGTGATGTAGAAATATTCCTTTGCATTATCACTTAAAATACGAATAGAAGTATTGAGGTGAGTGCGAATTTCAGCGTAAAAATTTTTTGAAAGATAGAAAATAACAGCTGTTGTTTTTGTTTAAAATGCAGGTACATCGAGAATTATAATCTATAAAGTAATAAAATGAAATTCTAAAATGAGGTAGACTGAAAGGACCACGAACATTAGTGTGAACAAGCTCCAGGAGACTTTGTTCGAGGATCGCAGCTTTGGGAAAAGAAGACACAGTATGTTTCCCCGAGCGGCAGGACTCCACTGCTGTGAAGATAAGCTAAAAATGAGGAACTAACTTTGAAACTTGGAGAGGCTTGGATGACTGAGACGATTGTGGAGGAGAGGAGCTTCTATGGAAGTCTGTGAGTGAAGCAAGGCGGTGAGGTGAAAGAGGCCTTGTGACTCATGTCGCGTGCTTGTCGTCTTCCACAGTACTCCGGTCAAGAATTCTGAGTTGTGTGAAAAAGTAAGTATACAATGAAGGTCACGAGTCAACTTACTGATGGAAATAAGATCAAAAGGAAAATTAGGAACATAAAATATAGAGGTAAGAGGCAAGGAAGGGAGGGGACAAACCGAGCCAATGCCTTTAGCTATGGTTTGAGAACCATTAGCTAAGGTAATTGTAGGTAAAGGAGACAGAAAGGTAAGAGAAGAAAAAAGGTCTTTGTTACGAGGAGATATATGACCCGAGAGGCTTCGGTATCAGGATCGAGGTGCGGATGGGAATGTGTGGCGCGAGACATTCTGGAGTGCAGGCGCGGAAGCGATGGAGGGAAAGATTTGTCTACTTGAGGTGAGGCAGAAATTACTCCTTATATTCGTAGGGCGTAGAATGACCTTGAGAGGTGTAGATGAGCTCTACGAGACGAACTTCGAACATCTTTGAATAATTAGAGGCGGGCGAATGAAGGCGATGCGAGGAGGTTGGCCATGTAGCGATAGGATCGATCACGGGTGTGTCGAGCTATGTGATATGTGCATTAGGGACGTTGTCCTCTACCTCCCCCTCGGTTGCTTTCTTAGTGTCCACCTCTAGATCACTTCGAGAATGGGGCGGAAATCTGCGCTAGAAGTGTGGGTGTAATCTCAAATCGCATGGATTGAGTGGCAATGGAGGTGTGGCGAAGTAACCGAGCAAGAGGCTCATCAAAGTTTGGAATAACTGCTTCAGTGAGTATCTGTTCTCAGATGTTCTCAAAATCTTGCCTGAGGTTGAGCAGAAGAATGATCATAAAGACTTGATCCATCTTGGACAGGGAAGTCTTAGTATTAGTAGACTTTGGCAAAATAGAGATATATCCTTAAGGGTAGACATTCGTCCACCACAAGAAGATATATCCATATCATTTATTTAGGTGGCAATGGAGGTTATTGCAGGTAGAGCCATTGAATATCATTAGTGTACAGTTTCTTTACCTGATTCTTGAGAGTGTAGCAAGTTTTATAGGCCTCAATATTAACTAGAGTATTGGCATCAATAGATTGCTGAAGAATATTGCAAAGTAAAGCATCAGTTTTTTTCCATTGAGTATGTTTATCTTTAGAAATACTTGTGTCCTCAGTAGTAAGATGATCCTCACTTCCATTACCAATAAACCAAAGGGTCACCGAGTCTGCCCATGATGGATAATTTTCACTCTCTGTGAGTTTATCCAAGGTAATCATTGGAATTCAGTCCTGAAAAGAATCAAAGTTTGACATTTTTGACTATAGAGATGTCTTTTATTATAGGTGAAATTGGCGGAATCCTTGAAATGCTCCTAAGGTCCTAAAGATGTCGTAGAGCTGCTGGAGAAGGTGCGTGTGGGCGCGTGGGAAGGTATTTTCGGCAGTGGCACCCTTTGGAAGGTAGATCGGAGGAGGTGCTCTGTTGGTGTGCTCTTCGACGGAATGGAGTTCTTGGAAATCTAAAGTGAAATAAAAGTTGCTAGCTAATGAAATTAAGATGATGATTTGGATTCTGTGAGGCTTAACGTGAGGCGCCTTTGACAGGGTTTACACGGTCTTTGGATGGGTTCTTAAAGTGACCACACGACAAAACCCTAACCCTAGTATTCTCAAACTCTTTTATAACTCTGATACCATGTTGAGAGAACATGAACACATTGATTCTCATTAATGTATAAAATGAGGAAACATACATATTTATACTCTAGTGTTATGACAAAAAAAGAAACAGAGTTAGAATCTAATTAGGAGACTAAAGAGAGAAGGAAAAGAATCCTAAATGGATTAGGAAACTAAACTTTAACAATTTTGTTTTCTTTTTATTCCATTCTTTTGTATATATATAGGTGTCTACATCTGATATATCTTCGCTCCTTCATTCAATAAAAGAAAAACATTTTTTTTCTTCTCTCATTTCACATGGTTTTAGAGTCATGGTTGGTTATAGAGTAAGCCCTCTCCTCCGGCGGATCTTCTCAATCGGATCTCTCCCGGCGGATCTTCTCAATCGGATCTCTCCCGGCGGATCTTCTCAGTCGGATCTCTTCCGGTGGATCTTCTCAGCTTGATCTCTTCTAGCGGATCTTCTCGGCCGAGATCTTCTGCGGTGGATCTCTACTGGTGGGTCGCGCTTTCGATTAGGTCTCGCCCGACGGATCTTCGGTCGGATTTTCTCGTGAATCTTCTCAATCGAATCTCCTTTGACGTATCTACTTAGTCGGATCTTCTCTGACGGATCTTCTTAGTCGAATCTTCTCAGTCAGATCTTCTTCGGCGAATCTTCTCAGCTGGATCTTCTTCGACATATTTTCTCCGGCCTTCTTTGTCGGATCTTTTCTAACGGCCCTTCTCTTCTCCAGCAGCCCTCAATCCGATCACATCAACTCCATTGTGGAACACCTCGGGTGTCGCATTGCCGTCGGCATTGGATAGGATTAAGTACATCTTTATAATAAGCTTGGTGCATATGACCTATATGCTCCAACTCAAGGGGAAGTGTTGAGAATCATGGAATATTCTCTAGATATTCTTTGATTTATCTCTTACCTTTCGTGTACATTATCCTCCTTCCTTTTACACTTTATTTTCCTTCATTTTACCCTTTATTTTGTTTCCTTTTTATTCCATTCTCTTGTATATATATAGGTGTCTCTATACTATGTAATACTCACTCATTCAATAAAATAAAAAACATTCTTTTCTTCTCTCATTTCACAATCTCTACGGCAATGCGACCTTGATCTCCAAAGGAATGCTGAAAAGCCTGAAATTGCTATGTTGCTTCTTGGCAGAAGCTTAAAACCTTGCAATTCTCCTAAGATACATAGACTATTTGTACAATAAAATATAATATGTCCTCATATATGCATGTTAAAGATTCAAGATTGCATTATGTCTGATGAAATTTACACAATCTGAGCTTTATCTACTGTCATAATGGTTCAAAGTCACTTTATGTGTCAAACTGTTATTGTTCATGCAAAATCATCCTGTAGTTGTGCAAAGGCGCTACCCTTTACTGGTTTTTCAACAAAAAGTAAAGGAATGGGAAGGGGAAGGGGGAGCATTAGAAAATAATACTGCAGATGCAACTTATCTTTCTTTTGGTTTATGATGTTTATCGACTTGGGTTTTTTTCTTGATCCTAGATTTAGTCTACTAATTTGGGACTTTTGTTTGCACTATACTGGATTCATTATCCATGATAATAACTTCTTTTTTCTGTCTTTATGCTGTCCCTTTTGTGGAAGCAGGTGGTTTGGAACTCTTCGCAGAACTTCTACAACGTTTTCCTAATAATATACACATATTGCTCGAAATTGCAAAGGTTGCGAATATTCATAAGGAATCCAATTTCATTCAGTATCTCAAAACTGTATATATGTTGCCATGGTGGATTTGCTTGATTGACTGAACTGTGATAAGCATTTCAAGTTGAATGGTGGTTACCTTTTGCCTTTCTGCTTATGGAAGAGATTGTCGCTTGTGATGATCCTTTGTCATGTGTGCTCTTCTAAACGGTTCTCTCAGTTATGAAACCTTTGTTATTTTCGAAAAATATGTCTTGTCTAGTGTAACATATTGCTAGAACACATCATCCTTGCCATACAGTAGCCCCACTCCCAATCCAAGCAAAGAATCAAATCCTAGACCTTCCCTACTGCAGACTGTGGTGGTAGTGTTACCATTGTAGTTTGAGAAGGTTCAATTGTCCAAAATGGATTCCTTGAGTCCGAAAATATATTGACATCAAGCTCTTAAGAAGAAACCATAAATGAATCACCAGCGTTTAATCTTTGTGTAACATTAAGCTCTAGGTGCGTGCATGCATGCAGATAAAATTATCAGTATACCTACCAAAAAGACGGACACAGGGCTTAACTGGGGGTAAATTTTATGTGGGCTGTCGTTGGAGGATGATTAGGAGTAAAACCAGTAAAACGCATGAAATTCATGGTATTATGATACACCATGTTTGTATGTTCAATTGATGGAAAAAAGGCTGCCTTCTCATTCTGATGTTAAATTGCTCATTCAGTCGGTTAGTTTTAGTTCAACCAAAGCATGTGCTTCTGTCTAATATATAAACAATTTTGTGAAGGTTGAAGCCATTATTGGAAAGAATGATGAGGCCATAATGAATTTTGAAAAGGTAATTAGTAGTTTTTATTTCTTACACTAATGCCACTATTCATTTTCTTTGTATGCATTCATAGATTTGAAGTGTGGTCTTTACAGGTTCGATCAATTGATCCACATATTATCACTTACATGGATGAGTATGCGATGCTTTTAAAGATAAAGTCTGATGATCTAAAGTTGAACAAGTTGGTGTATGATTTGGTGAGGATTGATCCTACAAGGCCAGAAGTTTTTGTGGCTTTGTCTGTGGCGTGGGAGAAGAAAGATGAGAGAGGTGCCTTGACTTATGCTGACAAGGTTAGCCTTCCAATATGGAATCTTGTGGACTGTTTCCCTTCTCTAATAATTTATCTCACAATCCTTCCTATCAAAAAAAAAAAAAATTATCTCACAATCCCATCTTTGCAACCAGAGTATCCAAATTGACGAGAGGCATATACCAGGTTATATCATGAAGGTACTTGAATAGCTTCACACCTGATAAAGGGCAGGGTCCAGGGATGGTTTTACATTCTGGTTGTTTTAATTTCTTATGTTTCTCTTGAGACCCAATGATCATGGGAGTAATTTGTAAGTTATCAGGGTAACATGTATTTATCAGCGAATCAGCCAGACGCTGCTGTAGTTGCCTTCAGGGGGGCTCAAGAATTGAAACCTGATCTTCGTTCCTATCAAGGTATGATTTGTGACAAAGCGTCATAAGGTTAATTTGGCTGTCAACACACTTATTTCTACCATTGGTCCTCAACTAGTTCCTTGCAAACATATTGTAGAGAATGGAAACCTTGTATAATTGGGACCTTATTGTAATTTCAGGTTTGGTTCGTTCTTATTTGGCACTCTCAAAAATCAAAGAGGCTCTTTATGTTGCCAGGGAGGCAATGAAGGCCATGCCTCAATCTGCCAAGGCTTTAAAATTAGTTGGCGATGTACATGCTAGTAACTCTAGTGGCAGAGAAAAGGTAATATGCGATAGCTTTGATTGCCCCTAAATTTATTAAAAAATAGTTTTTCACATGTTTATTATGAATGGTTCATATTTCTATAGAGTAAATTGATTAACTGCAATATCTAATAGTAATCTTGTACCAAATGTGGTTTTATGATGTCATGAGTTATTATAAGGTGGCCAAAATACCTTAGGGACTAATGCAGTTTCCTATAGAAGGTCCTTTCACCCACCTTACTATACTCTTTCATGCCCTAGGAAATTTTCTAAAGGTTACTTCTCTTTCTGCACAAGTTTATACTGCCTAACCAGTGTAGTAGGTGTCCCTGCTTGCATACCATTTTTATCAAGTTTCATGACAGGTTGAAAGCTCTGTCATAGAATTTTCTCAGCCATTTATGATCATCCTCTATCCATGAAGCTGACAAAAAACAGTTGGAACAAGCCTGGTTCTGGTTTTAGTCTGATGTGTCTGTGTTATGTTCTACTTCCCTCCAGTTCGGATTTTTTTTCTTTTCTTATTTGGTTTTTCATGAGTATTTGAGTATGTTATGATCAATGACACAATAATGAAATACAAAAACAAAGAAAAACACCAGATTTACATGGAAACCCTTTTGGGAAAAAAACCATGAGCAAAGGAGAAAACTTTACTATGCATCTGAGAAAAATACAGAGTATAGCGAAATAAAGAAAAAAACCCTAAAAAATGTTGATATGACGAAAATACCATAGCAAAAGCCTAACGGCCCAGCCCCTCTGCTACCACAACTGATCCCTAGTTTTTTATATAAGCTCAAAACCAAATTTGGGTCACAAATCAACAGAGTCTACAAATAATATTGCTGATAAATGCAGTGTTCCTTATATTTTAATTACCTTACTGAAATACCAAAAAGATTATTTAAATACAAAATTTGAGGGTTTCCGACTTTATATTGTTAAAAATGCATTGGTGCTTGTCTGCTCTGACCAGTATTTATCTGCTTCAGTGAAAATGAGCATCCATGAGGAGGTGCAATGATTTATTGGCTTGCCTCTTCAAATTCAAAATTATCCTTTCCATATAACATGGATTCTTAATAAAAGCAAAATGTTCGAACTTGAAAAACAACGAGTCTTTGTTGAGTTGTTATCTGTAGTTATTCACTCCATTTCGTACTTAACTCTCTCTCTCTCTCTCTCTCATGGCAGTGCTTATGCATGAAACCTCAGTTTTATGTGTTTCTGTCGATGTAGTTTCTTTGTGTTTAATCTGGGAGTACCTTTTTCTCACTCATGACACTTGCGCATGCATGCTTACAGGAATGTATGCCTTTTAAGCTTTATGGATGTCTTATGGTGAGGTTTTTGAATTGAAAGTTAAAGCTCTTTCTTTTGTTTTTCCGAAGAATCTGATCTAATGAAGTGTCATCTGTTATATTTTGGTAGTGCCATTTCATATGGGTATCTTTGTGCTTTGATTTTCCTATGCTTATATAATGATGAGCAAGTGAATGTTAGATTACTATATTCTGTAGTCACATGTGGATTAAGATCAATGATATCCCATCCTTTTCCCTGTTGGCTGCTGTTTATATACTTCCTGTATACTTCTTGGTAGCTGGTGGGCTCTTTTGCTTTTGGTTTTCAATATATCCTGCTTTTTGCCCAGTAAAAAAAAAAAAATCAATGATATTCTATGCTATCCTCAATGTTTCAGGGGAATACTTGAGTTTAGATTCAACCATCAGAACCTCTTTCTAGAATTTTACAATGTTGTGAATTTGCCCAAAACTTTTTGGTTTTGACAGGCAAAGAAGTTCTATGAGTCAGCACTCAGATTGGAACCTGGTTACCTTGGAGCTGCACTAGCTTTGGCTAGGAAGCTCATGTCATGGAAGAGACAGACTACGAGATTCCTATATCTCTGCTTTCGGGAAAATAATATAAAGGCTGGAAGCGGGACGATTTCATATTTGTGTCAAGTTGGCTCAAGTATTTGCTGCTACAAATATGCTGCAAGATGCCTTGTCACATTATCAGTCTGCATTGAGGTTAAACCTTACCCAAGATTTATTTCAATTTTCTGTCTTGCTCAGCATGTGTAGTCCATGCCTGAGTTTTCCACTAATAGCCTGGATACATGCAGAAAATAAATTTTAACATGCCTAAACAAAGTTAGAAACAGAGTATTAAAATAAATGTTTTAACACCTGTGCCCACACCCCTGAATGGCTATTATAGTTCTTTTATCACATTCCCAGGATAAATGCACAGAATGAAGCTGCTAAAAAAGGATTAGAGCGCTTGGAGAAACAGATGAAGGTTTGCTGCTCTCTGTCTCTCTCTCTCTCTCTCTCTCTCTCTCTCTCTCTCAGTATGTTGTAATTAACCCCCAGGAACACTGGTAATTATTCAAGTTTCAATGAAAAAAATTGCATTTGCAGATGAGTCAAACAGTTGGATTGCTCCTGAGTCTAAACTAACGAGTTTTTTTGTTCTATTTGTTTAGGGGGTAGATCCTGATGCACCTGAAGAAGACGAAGATAATGAAGTTGAGGATGCTGATGGAGACCCGGAAGAGGCAGAGCTTTTGTGAGGAACAGATAAAGGTGTAAGATTTGACCAAGGGAAGGGATTAGACCTTTGTTGATTGCGCTTTGCTGCGACCACTGTCTGACCATTTCCTTTCTTTGCGAAAGCTAGGCCATCAACCTCCATGTCAACCATAAAGCATACACATCTTGTCGGAGACAAGAAATTCTGCTGTTATCATTTGATCATATTTTATTTGATATCGTTGAATGCGTTGTAAGGAGCAAATAATGTAATGGTGTTAAGTGATCATCCGATGAATCACTTGTTTTTAATCAAGAAGGTGCCAAGTTGTCCTTAGTGTTGGGATAAACAATGAGAGTAGCTGACTCCAATATACATTCCAAAATGAATCATCTCACATTCATTTAGCCCTACAAAGGTTACAGTCATGGAAGAAATAGGCAGTGTCAAAGATTACAGTCATTGATGAAATAGGCAGTGTCCCAAAATACAGCTGATGAATTATGGAACAGTATGTAATTACATTTACAGCTACATCATCATCATCCAGAGATTTACAATACAGGCGTGGAAGCAAATTATTATTACATTACAACTGAGCGAGCAACCATGTAATTAGAGAGATTCAGCATAAATTAATATTTATTTACACAGGACCAAGTTCCTCAGGCTCATACAACAAAACGTCTCCAATGCTACTTACTAGTTACTACACATGGAAAGGTTTCCTGGGAGTTGGTGCTCTGTTGTTCTCGATCGACTGCAACCTTTGTTTGAGGTGGAAAACTTCAACCTGCACATTGATGAATAAACCCAGCTTGCTATTAGACTAGGCCTCATTTAATTTTTTCTTTAGGACATGGAGTTCAAGATTAATAAGTCACAACCCTGGTGGCAGCAATATACAAGATTAATAAACTTTAATATGATGAACCGTGAATTCAACTAACAGTTGAGTGATCAAAAGACTGAAAATAATTTCCAGAGATGGTAATCGCGACATTATTTTTCACTTTTCACCAGCCTAGCGTGATCACTAGGTGATGACACACATAAAACATATTTACATGGACTTGATTTTGATCACTCAAATTCAAGGATGTGTTAGTAACGGATTCTTATTTTTTTTCAACATTTTAACATGTGAAAAAATCACAGGTTCAAATGACTCAACCATGTATGTAAACAAACTGATGAGATGTTTTGTTGGACAACAAATTTTCCTAAAAGCTTAAGGTTGTGTTTGGTTACTGGAAAGTTTGAGTGAAAATGCCAAAGAAAGAAAATAGAAAAGAAAAACTTGAAGGAAAATAAAAATAAAGTTAGAAACTTTTATTTTGAAATTTTTTATTAGACAACAAAACATAAGAACATGATTTTCCTTGACATTTTATTTTCTTTCCTTATTACTTTTTGGGAACCAAACACACTGTAAAATTTTCAAGATTTAGGCTTCATATGCCATATCATGTTCCTTGACACCCTCTTTCATGTGTATCCATCCCACATGATTTTCCTCGATATTTTCTTTTTCTTTCCTTAGTACTTTTTGGGAACCAAACACACCGTAAAATATTCAAGATTTAGGCTTCATATTCCTTGACACCCTCTTTTTAATGTGTATCCATCCCACATACCTAGACTACCTTCCAGATAAAAACGGAACTAGAGAACACAATTACAAAAAAGAAATTAAATCCTACAATTCTGTACCTAATTAGTAAAACTACCAACATGTTTCACTAAATTGGTGATGCAAAATAACATAAAAATGTTTAGATAGTATCCAGTAACATGCTTTATAGCATCCTTGAAAAGTGGTAAATGAGTGAAAAAAATGGCTGAATTAATTTTGGTTTGTGATTGATACCAGTCTGTGATCTTGAAGTTCTCAAATTTGGATAAAACTGGGACGGACAGTCAAGTTTTGGACTAGCTTCTCTTTCTCACTTTTTTTTTTTTTGGTTCAAAGCCATACCTGTAGTTGGAAAGCTCTTGCCCTCTCTCCCGCAAGCACTCCTCTAGTTGAGTGAAGCTCCTGAAATAAAATGATTTTCTAATAAGCCCGGTTGGGAAGAACGGTTCATTAGATGATTCAAGTTGATGACTTGCAATCTAATAAACTTGCAAGATCCTACAAACCTTTTGGGTATCATCTAAAACCGCCTTAAGGAAAGCCACATCATGCTCAAGCCTCACATTGTCAGAATGGACAATGTTGGAGAGGTTGTTGGCCTCTTCTTGCGCTATCTCTACAGTCGCCAACTTCTCTTTCAGCATATCCATTTCCTTCAATGTATCAGCTAGTCTTTTCTCCATTTCCTGTCTATTTTTGAGAACAGAGGATAAATTTTTCTCCGCAGCTTCTTGGCTTGCCGATGCAGCTGTTAATTTTCCTTCTAAAATTCCATTTTTTCTTATCAGTGCAGCCATTTTTGCTTCATACAATTGATATATGCTCGATGGTGTTGACAATGTTACTGCTTTACCATGACTTTCAGGGAATACTTCATCATCAGTTTCAACTAGGATGCTCCCATTTCCTTGGCTGTATGCATTTGAGTTTTCTGAGTCCAACACATAAGGAATCTCATCCATGTTGATTTTACCCCCAGCAAGGCTACTATGAATTCCAATATCAGATGGTTTCATTGTGTGTTCGCTTGCCTGAAAATTAACATAACAAAATTTAACTTCATACATATTTCAAACAAATTGTGCAATATTGAACATATTCCAGCATTCCTGCCCTTGAGTAATGTTAAAAAGCGTGATATTCATATTAAACTCAAATCCTAAATCCTATAAGCTTGAGTTTTTAGGAGAGTTGGTCATTTAACGTGACATCGGAATTTGGTTTGGCAAGAAGTCTTGGGTTCGAGCCACCTCTCTGCAATTTGAATATTTGATCCCCATTTGTGTATTTGAAAGTTCATAGTGAATTTGTGATTGTTTGACTCTCCACGTGTGCAAATATGGGGCCACATGGATGTGAGGAAGGGTATTAAGAAGCATGATATTCATATTAAACCTAAATCCTACAAGCTTGAGCTTTTAAGAGAGTTGATCGTTTAACAAATAATTATGAACATACAATGATATTGGTAATCACTTACCTGCGAAGAAAAACATTCATCTTCTAGATTCCTTAATGTCTTAACAGCAGCATTATACTCTTCCTCATTACGAAATTGCTTGCGTAGTGAAACATTGCCAGGAGCAGGATTTGGATCAACAATTGAGGACTCTGACAGCGATTTCCTACCAGAGCCATGCTGTTCAATTGCAGATGCTAGATTTTGCCTCAAAACAGATTCAACAGGATGTTGAGAAGCACTATTGCCAAGTTGAAAAAGTTCGGAACCTTTATTCAAGGTAGACCGCCGACCCATGGAAACTTCATTCTTTTCAATGATTAATACTTCAACCTGCAAAGTAACATTATAACAAAATCAGCTAATGCATCTGAAAAATGCAACTATAAATTTCTATCCTCAACCTGATTTGATGGCTCCTTTTTCATTCCCCCAAATGCAACAAGGAAATCCTTTTCTTTGTGCTGCACAAGAACTAAGCTGAATCCCTGGCAAAACAACAGACTTCAGATGCCAAACAAAAATAGAAAATGAAAATATCCATTGTCCAGTAAGAAAATGCTACCAACAGAAGAAGTGTTCGAAAATATTCTTTAGACAATTATAGTCATATACATGACAGTAAGACTTAAGCCATGTTTGGAAAATAGTCAGCAGTCTGTACTAATTGGCAATGGATAAAATCATGCATACCCCCAGAAGAAGTTGTGTTTGAAAATATTCTTCAGACAAGTATAGTACAGGACGGTAAGACTTAAGCCATGTTTGGGAACATAGTCAGCAGTCTGTACTAAATGGCAATGGATAAAATCATGCATAACCCCAGAAGGGTCGATTTACTTGGTTCCCCATACTTGCAAAAGAACAAGCAGCATAATATCTTCTTTTTTTTATTATTGGTAACAAGCAGCAAAATATCTTATACAATTAAGTAAGTATAACCAGCCCGTACTTGTCAATATAAACTGCATTGACCTTATCAAAGAGAGTGACAGCAAACTCTCTCATCCTAAAAATCAGATTGATGATTCAGGTCCAATAGCCAACCCCAATCACTAAAACAGGGTAATTAAATGAAACTTTAAAAACTCAAACTTCTATGAACAATAATTAAGACTAAAATCAACATAGCTCTCTCACCTTGTTGATGGTAATAGAAGAAGGCTGTGCAGCAATAGCTACAGACCACTCCACTTTTAACACATCATAGACCAAGGTCTCTGCATGTCCTGAAAAAGAAAAGCAAAATGTTAAAAATAAAAAAAGAAACGCCATTAGGAGTTAAACAAATTCTTAGCACATATATTCTAGGCAAGCTTGAAAGAGCTTCAATCTAATATGAAAAAATTATATTTTTCAAACATTAGCCACAAATAAAAACAGATCAATTAGAGATAGAAAAGTTTCTTATTTTATTGGAGTAATGGGGAACTTTTATGGTCAAAGGACAACTATATCCAGGTGAAATCAGTATTAAGCAGACCTAGATGGGTGTCATTTGCCAGTTCCTGGCACAGGCAATCATGGCCGCAACAAAAAGAGTAACTGCAACAAAGCAACCCCAAGACAAAATTCAAACCACGCACAGAATTCAATACAGGATATTTTGGGTGCAGGGGGGGCACTCAAAAATATTTTTATGAGTGATCATTACCCTGCAGTTGCCATGGTACTAATGGTGGCATGATACGTAGAAACAGTTCTAGAAGTTTCTGAATGTACCTGATACTGAACTTTGACACTTATGTGCAATGGAAACTAGCTTGATGGAACTTTTCAAACCCTCCCAATGAATTACTATGAAACAATTTATGTACATGGTTGCCAACATCCTGGAGTGACATAAGTTAGTTCATGACTTGAAGCAAGAGCAGTTTGCGGGCAAGAATCTTGGAGATATAGGAACAAAAGGTTTCAAAATGTCAAACCCCCATAAGCATGATTCTGAGGTAACCTGAAGTGGAAAGATAGCGTAGCAATTTTCTATTTAGTTTCAAATGAGTCAAATCCAATGTAAGAAACTGAAGTTTTTTGCATAAACAAAAACTAGAAGCTGCATGGCTGGTCGTAGATCAGCCCAGGGGTAGGACCTTCGCTTGGGATATATGACCATGCCTTTCCGAGAAGAACTCATAAAAGAGGAGCTACCAGGAGACATGATGTATCTATTACTATATGGTTATTCATACAGGAACAGAAGGGTGGGCCCAGGGAACAAATGCTTATAGACAAAGAGCTACGACCGTTTTCAGTAGGCAAATAAATAGATAGATGACAAACCTAGGTCGGTTGTCTACAATTCAAATCAATAGGGTCTTTATTTTTTTAAGGTTTAAGACCAGGGATATAGGATTAAGTTTATGATAAAGAAAAATAAAATTAAAATATAAAGAAAAAGGATAAGGAGAAGAAGGGAAGGAAACCTTGGAGTTGGTGCAAAGTTGCACTAAGGTCTTTCAAAAGTCTCACTCAGAAGAAAATTAATAGTCTAAAAACTCCACAACATTTCTCCCTTCAAGCACTCTCTCATTGCACCAAGTGTACAATTTTCTTTATTGACCCCCACCCCACGAGAGGTCCCTTCAGATCTTCTCAATCATTAAAATTACCTTCGGAGGCAAGACAAGCAAAGACACATGGAAAATGGACAAACTTGACAGAGTGCTCTTGATAAGACAGTTTTCCACCATTAGAAAGACCTTTTTTACTAACCTAACCAGCTTCTTGTGAACTCGTGGGCTATTAGAGTTAGACATAACTACACAGCAAAGAGTTCTCCCTTCCTACAGTCCATCTCAATTACCAATACCTCTGCGTTAGGAACATTACCTCCCAGAATTTTAGCAAATAAAGTATTGGACATCTCCACTCCTTTGCCTCCCCCCCAACTTAAACCTTGAAATATAGTATCCTTCTTCAACCAATAACTAAGTGCCCACAAAGCTAAAACAAAAAACTATGGAGATAGAGGATTCTCTTGTCTTAATCCCCTTAAGCTCTAAAAGAAGCTGATAAGGGTTTGATTCACAGCCACAAAAAATCCAGCTCTGTAGGTGCACCATTTGATCCAACTAATCCATTTTATGAACCTTATTTTTGTAAAATATTTCCTACCAAATAAGTCCAACTAATATCGTCAAGCTTGCAGTTCATGTCATTCAAACCATTCTTCAACTTTGTGTCAACTTCCTGATTTAACATTTAGAACTCCATCTAAGCTTTGTCTCTCTTCAACGAAAGTATTTTGAGAATTAGAAAAAATCAACACCACCACCTCCTCTAATCCACAAGCCAAAAACTCAGCAAGTAGTTGTATAAACCACTTGCCACACTTATAAGGCCTAAAATATTTTAGTTCTTCTACCCCTTCCTTTTTGGGGATCAACACCAAGAAAATGACGTTTAAGCTTCTTCTACAAGATCCAAACTCATAGAACACCTTAAAAAGGACATCATGATCAATTAATGGGACTTGACTGGATAGTGTACTTGCTTCCATCATCACACCTCAAGACTCAAAAATTTCCGATGGTGTTGCCAAAATGCCATCGTGAAACCGTCTATAGCCCTAGTGCTTTCTCCCTACTCATTGAACCCAAAGCTGACAAGACCTCTAAGAAAGGAATATCAAAAGCTTGAACAAAATCCCTGGTCAAAATCTCCAACAGAATCCTGCTAACACTTGGTCTTCACTCACTTGATCCATAAGAGGCTACAAAAAGGACTGAGTTACCCCTTCCTTTATCCTCCACTTTAGAAAGCTAACAATGATTTACCGTAATCATAGACAAGAAATACCTCATTCCATGGGTATTCACCATTTTATGATAGATTTAAGTGTTTCATAATACAAAAGCTTGACTGGAAAGAATTTAGAGCTATGCCCTTGTTATTAGGAATAGGAAGAACAGGACACACACCACACAAGAATTTGGCCATTTCCTTACCCAAGGGTAGGAGAATTATCTTGAGCCTAATCCTACCTCAGCAACTAGAAGCTAAAATGTATTCAACGTTGCATCTTGAGAAAAGCAGGTTATAAGCTTGTGAATATGATTCATTTCAAAGCTTCCAAATGAGAAAAACAAGTTAGAAAAGTTCAAACGTTTTAGCTATGGACTCATACGTTTTTTCCTGCTTCCACCCCCTGCTATATACCATTTAGTTCCGCATAAAACTCCACAACAACCAGCTCTAGGTGATGGATGGAATTCTCGTGTCTTAGCCTTAATTCTTGACCATATCATCTGAGAAAATCAATTGATCAAAATCAGCTGTAATTTTGCATCATTAAAGAAATAAAGTTGTTTGACATAAACTCCAGATGACTGGTTGCTCTACAAACCGTTTCGAAGTCAAGAGAGTACAGGTCATTTAGAGTCCTAGATTTTGATCCTCCTCCAAAAATCAGAAGAGTTTTATCATCATAGAGAGCTGCCACATGATTGGATCTCGGGGAGGGCCCCGTTCCTCTGTACATACATAACCCCAAAGATGATAGTTCATATAATAAAGAAAAAATATATTTAAATTATTCAAAACACAATATTTAAGATTTAGTGAGAAATTAAATACAGTTGACTGAAACCCTCTTACGTGCAATGAAGAGGGAGCCATGTGAAAGACTTTAGATCAAACATATGTAGATCATTGAGTTTCCTTCTTTTAGAATCTTCACCCCCAAATAGGATTAAGACAGAGCTCGCTCTGACAACAGTGTGACCACTGCGAGCAACCTGCAACACATATAAACTTTGATTAACTCTGACAGTTCATGTATACATCAATCGATTTCTAGTTCTAGCACCAAAAGGTGAAGAACTAACATATTCAAGGTTGAAAATATTTAGCAAGCTCCAGCTCATGTTGACTGTATGAAATTGTTAAAATGAGCAAACTGTAAGTTTGAGATCCAACTTGAGCTGAATTTAGCTAACCTCAGGCTTGAGTGCATGACGGATAACCTTTCAGGGATGAAAGGAAATTAAAAAAAAAAAACCATAATATTTATGTGTAAGTGTGTGTGTTGGTGTGGGTGCTTGTGTATCTCTCTCTATGTATTACATATCAGTATTAATGGCGAAATAATAAGAGCAATAAAACAGCCCAGTGAGTTACTTAAAAAAAAAAAAAAAAAACTAATGCCCAGTGGGGTTAAAAACAAAAGTCCTAATGCTCGAGGGTTGGATCTTTAAAGGGATATTTGTTGAAAGAGTACAGAAGAGTGTCTATTGCTAGATGGATTGGATTTTCCCTCCATTAATGACCCTTTGAAGGGCCAGAGGTTCCTTCGAAAAAAAAAGGTAATAAAAAGGAGAGGAGGATGCCCTTTCTTTTTTTTTTTTGATAAACTATTTTTTTCTTTATTCTCGTATGATAAGAAATAGAAAAGGTAGATGCTCTTTTTGGATTTAATCGATCACACCATAAGTTGGAGCCTAGATAGGTTAATTTTGCCTTCTTTTTTTCCACAAATTCGGGAGACCAAAAGATAGAGAATAATTCATGCGGCTTCAAGAAACTCCATTATCCTTTGTCATTGTTGTTCTAAAAGAAGCCTAAATACCAATTTTAAGCTCAAATGCTAATTGTTCATGCACCACAAAACATTAAGAAAGCTTCTACAAGATCTTGGCAAAGATATAGGTAAAAGAGGTGGTTTCATTAATCCAAGTTTTCCTCAACTTTTTTCATTTAATTAATTTTCTTACTTGACAAAAAGTAAACATTTGAGTATGACTATGTTTTGGGCATTATTAAAATGATGATATTTTAATGAGAATACCGGTATGTCTCCCTTTGCTTCCATTAGTGACCAGCACTCTGTTTCTATGTCAAATGCCCACACTACAAAAGCGAAAAAAGGGAGTTAGGTTAACTTCACATCAACTGAGAACCAAAATGGGGAAAGAGTAGTAATTACACACATGCAAAACATATAATATCAACCTGAAACTCTTTCACTCCCAGGTTCAGTTTTTCCTCCAACCAAGAGAACCTTCTGGCCCCAAGACACCTAGTCATAGAAAATAACAAACAACTTTCAGTAAGGGAGTAATTCCAAACTTTTTGTTACCCACAAGCCACATGCCATAAGATGAAACATCATCAATAATGGGTTAACTAACTTCAAGGAATCAAGTAATTATGAATATGTTTGTTTAAGGAAAACACATTTGACTTTAGCTTATGCCGCTCAATTTAATACAATATGCATTGCTGTCTCACATATATCCTTTCTCTTTTTTAATAAATAAACTCTTGCATTTTACCTTTTCATTTTATCTAAAAGTTTAAAATTTTAGGTAAATTATTTGCCTTCTATTTCTTCTCATATTCCTGCTGGGTTTTTTTGCTATAACCAATCTGTTAAAATCAGTAAGATGATAACTGGAAGCTGTTTAACATGTTTCTCTTCTCTGTATTTTTTTTTACTTTTATGGTGTTTAATCCCCTCTCAATAGGATGCTAAACAAAACATCAATTTCATGAAACTCTCTTACATATGAGTTTTCAATGCATTTGCTTCCGGAGAAGACGTGGTTCATCATATGATAGGGTGGGGCCATCCCATATGTTCACCTGGCCTTTTGGTTTGGGTATCTCACTTTTCCTTTCTTTTCATGTCCTTGTGAGCATAATCTACCCATGGTGCACTACTGTTCACACCCTTTTTGGCAACTTTTGCGTTTTATTTTGCTTTTAAGAAAATGATTCCCCATTTGCTAAGGGCTTGGAGGAGGAATATGAGATATATTGTCAAACTCACTGTCCCCCACTAATATCAATCAATCAGCTTGTATCTAATTTTTGTCAATCATTTCTATATGTTTTTTTTTGTTGGGGAGGCCAAATCCGTAGCACTTAACTGTGGCTAAAACATCTAGTCCACTGTCCACAAAACACTCTTAAGTCACAGAGGTTTCCACATTGGCTGCATTTGGTTCAAGAGAAAATGTAGAGTCCATATGATAAAGGCTTGTGTAGCTAGATCAACCAACCAACTAGGATCTAACATTCATCAATTATTGATGTTTTGTTTTCCTTCAACATGATCAAGACATTCTAACTCACCGACCTATCTGTAAAAATATAATGGGTATCCTTCGGCAGACAATATGGTTTTCATTCCCTTATTGAAATTTAACCCCAATCCACAGCCCCCCTACCCCACAAAGAACTTTTATCTGATGCATGTGGATCAGTGGATACACAGTGAATATTACAGTAGAAACACCAAAATAACTTGAATTCCACATTGCTGTATAGGTGCAATATGCACATAATATGAGCTCCAATTTTAACAATAAAATCAATAATTATACCAGACTATGACCCTTGCATGCAGGGATCTTCAGTGGTAGACTGGTAGGCGACAAGTAAATCTTTGAAGAAGCAGTGCTCCAGGTAAATCTATCAAAGTTAAGCACCTGAACAAAGAAAAAAGATATAAAGAATCCTCAACATTACAAGAGATGAAAGGATTTATTTATTTTTAATAAGTATGCAAGAAAACATAATATATATACATATAAACAAGAAAGTACACTGGACGTATACAAAGGATGCAAAAAGGAGAGATAATAGAGATGAAAGAATTTATGAACAAAGTGAACAACTATTCCTCTACCTGTACATCTTCTAATAATCCATTTTCTGATTCACCACCAACAACTACCATCTTGTTCCCAATTACAGCCGCTGCATGCTGTTTAGGAAAACAAAATAAAATTTTCAGTTTGAAGAACAGCTTTGACATACAAGTCTAATCAAACCATTATGTAGTGCAAGCCTAGGATTTGATATCAAGAGTTCCTTACATTGAACCGAGGTGTAGGCTTATCCCCGGCAAGTGACAGCACCATCCAATTCTCAGATTTCCCAGATGTAGTGTTGTTAACCTCAGATGCATCTGCTGAATACTGACAATTCTCATCAGATGGACCACTAGCATGTGCACCTGATTCTCCCTGCAAAATTTAGAGAAATCACTTCACATGCTTACTGAGCAAAACTGGACCCAGACAAGTCATATAACTTACAATATTCGTATTGCTATTGCGTTTAGGTTGTCTTATAGGGCTTCTAGTTCCCTGAGCAGAGTCTGCAAGCTGAACTTTCAATCTGAGGCAAGATACTAATGACATCAGAAGTCCAGCGTAGAAAACTAATCCATTATATTATTGAAATATATAAGAGTTAAGAGTTGCAGCCTTGAATTTAATCAAAAGCCCAATAAAAATTTTCCATTCGACTTAGCACTGAAGGTCAAAGTAACCAAACTAAACCAGTACTAACTGAGAGAAGTCGATATCTCTCTAAAAGACCAGTTCTGTTCATTTTTTTTTTCTATAATAGAAGCTCTATAAGTTAAATCAATTCTTACTAAATATTTGTAACCCGGAATTGTCTATTGGCGTACTGTTATCTCTTAGTTCAATTTGCTTGAGTTCCAATATCACTAGAACCATCTTATCGATAAATATATATATATATATATATATATATATATATATATATATATATATATATATATATATACACTAGAACCATCTTTGTAGTGTTAATAGAGACTTCTCCTGAAAACAGGGATTAACTAAAGCACAAAGAGGCATAAAGTACAAGATTTAGTCCCAAAGAACTCCAAGGCAAGTGAATGCCAAATTATCCTGAATGCTTGAGGAATTATCAATTGCTTTTGTACCAATCAATCTATTAGCAAGGCATTATACTTCACCTACATTATCAAAAACAGAACACTGAAACTAAAAAGCTCACCTCCCCAGCTTCATGCGCCTCCGAGAGAACCCAAACATCTTCTCAAATTAAATCTTTACAGAAAATGAAGAAAAGCATCAAGAACCCCTAAATGGCAACAAAAGAGGCTGCATTACCGTCACAAAACCCTAAAAAGAACTAAAAAGCGAGAACAGACAGACGAAAACAACAGCCGTAAATGCACATGAAATACCACCAGAAAATGTTCTGACGGAGACGTACAATCAGTTTGGTTACCGAGAAAATAAAATGTAATGACGAGAAAATCACCGTGTGGAGTTTTTTAGAGCAGTAATAGGCCTCAGCAGGAGCAGAAGAGATTGCAGGGAGAAGGAAAAAAAAATATTAAAACGTTTTTTTTATTTTTTTATTTTTTTATTTTTTATTTCAAGCAGTGTGTTGTACTGGTACAGAGTCTACAGACTGAGACAGCGAGGCGCAGGTTAGCATTTTGTCTTTACGCCGTTCTGTTATTACGCTGGGAGGGGGTGAATGATTGGAGACGATGCTAAATTACGCCAGGGGGAAGTGACAGCACAGTGAAACGGCCGTTAGGCGGGCGCCGTGGAGGAGGTGCCATTTGAGACAGCCGAGGCAAAGTCTGATTCGCATTTATTGCCTACGGTATTGGGCCTTACTTACTGGGCCCAACATTCCATGGGCTTTGGTACAGCCCAATAAGCTGTTTGGAAATCAGAATACTGTACTCCATCCCGGAATGGGGATTTTCTTGCCTTTCAAAATCAGAATACTGTATTACACCATTCTTATCCTTTACTTTCTTCACTCTCTTTCAAATCAAATAAAAAAAAAAAAAAAAAAAATTGGATTTGATGGATTTGAGAGATACGAATTATGGATAAAAAGAAGAGTAGATATATAAAACTCCTCCTACCATCCTTATCTTACAATTTATTACACCATAGTACAAAAAGGTGATCATCAGTACATCATGATTTATACATAGTACGTTTATTATAGGATCATATACTATATATATATATATATATATATATATATATAAATTATACAAAACAAAACAGTAACACTATATGCTACTTTCATAGAATAGGTAGGTACCGTACTACATCTCATCTTATAAATTAAAGTAAGATGATGTTATTATTATAGTGATTATTAGTTAGTTAGTTATAATAAGGCTTAGACCCATAAGGCGCCAGCTCTTTTGAGCATGGGGATTAAGGATCTATTGAGGTGGAGGGTCATGATCTCATTGGCTCCGCCCACCCGTTCACCGCCGATGAAGACCGTCGGCACCGTCGGGTTGGAGCCGAGCCGAGCCAAGGCCTGCTCGATTTCGCGCCCTCTCGGCATTTCGTCCAGCTCGTGGACGGCTGGGTTGACGCCGAAGTCGGAAAAGAGGGTCTTGATTGTGTGACACATGCAGCATGAGCTCTTGCTGAATATCACCACCGGCCTCTCCGATGCCAACCTTGCTACTGCTCTCTCCATTTCACTACCTTCTTTCTGGTTTCGGGTTTCGGGTTTAAGGTTTTGAACCGAGAATAATGCACTGCAGCAAAGGGTGTGTAAGATCGAAAATACTAAGATATGATCGGATGTAGGATTTTGCTGGTGTAGCTTTGGGTCCAGATGGTGGTTATTTATAGTGAATGGTGAAGGTACTAGTGGATCATCATTCTTACCAACAATTTCTTCTTCTTTTTTTTCTTTTTACTCTCTACATTGTAAAAAGAAAAAAAAAGGGAGAGAATGTTCTAAAAGATATTTTGGTCTATTTCCAAATCTCTTGATTATAACTCAGCAAGATCGATTCGTCGCACTGTATGGAATAAAAGTTGCACAACAACGATTCTTTGCATACGGAAACAAAGACGCGTCGATGGTACGGCTACACATTAATTCCCTAGTGACTGCCACTTTTTTTTTTCCTTCTTTTCTGTGTCCAAATTCCTTCTCTTTTTCCATATCAGAATTACTTCAAATATCTTTTTAATTCTTTGTCCAAATTCTTTCTCTTTTTCCATGTGATTTACTTCAAAATTCTTTTTATATAAGTGCATGCATTTCAAGCAACCCCCATGACCCAAAAAAACCCTAGCACGTGCAGTCCAATCAGGATTAATTTGTCCATATGTATATGGATGATCATCACTAGGGTGAGATCAGACCAACTAAATCAGCACTAGTGATGATTGGGTTATTAGTTAATTACACCATGAATTAATAAGGGGATTTGTAATATTTTGAATTAGCAGTCCAGTTTTTTTTTCTCCATTTTGAGGGGGCTGTACCTATCTTGGAGGCATCTGCTGAGTTGGACCAACTGTTGGGTTTATCCATTTGGGACCCTGGAACAATTCCTTTATATGTAACGAGATTCCCATTCAATTCAAATGAATAAAGAGAGGGAAAAAAAAGAAACATTTACAAAAAATAAGTTAAAAATATATGGTTGGTAATATAAACTACAATGAAATCTCAATCGACAACCGTTGGATGAGATCCATTGGACTGCATTTTTCTTGGTGATCATGGCAGAACCATTGAAGGAAGAAATCTTTTTCTCATCAATGCTATGCCAAGCAAAGCAAAGCTACTTTTCACTTTTTAAGGACACATACCATACGGTCCATACCAAAGACTGCCCCGTACATGAAAATATGAGACAGATGCCATGAGGTCCCCAACATTATCTTCACTATTTCATTTTTTTTTTCTTTTTATTCATTCATGAATAGGTCCGACTTGGATTTTGCTTTTTAATGGTCATCCGTTCAAATTCTCTTAAAATCATCAAAAATTTACCCGATTGTTAACTTCAATATCTCATGAGATTACTTGAAATACACATAATATGTTCATGAATAACATAATTATTAGTTGATCAATGAATTAAATTCATAATTTAAGAATTTGCTATTTTATGGCAATATAACAACCCTATAGCAATAATAAATTGATCAATTCTTTAAAATAACCATTTTGATCATCAAAGGTTTACCCGATTGTTAACTTCAGTATTCTATGAAATAAGACAGACGCACGTAAATTGATCCGAACATTCACAGTTATAAAAAATAAAAATAAAAACGAGTTCTTGAAGACTCGAGATTGTATTAGAATCTAGAAAGATCGTGTCAATGCAAAAGCACGTCCACTTTTAATTCGTCACCACAAGAAATCTTGGTTGTTCTGATCTTATATCCGGTACTAATAAAAGTAAACATATTTTTCTCCATATGCATATATACCCTTTACAGTGTCAATAGATGTTAGATTCTCAAATGTTAAAGGTACGACCTAGAAAAAGCCAAGTGACCTCAAATACTAAGGACCTTTCCCGCCATAACCGGCTCAAATGGGAGTCCAAGGGCCATTTTGTGGGGTTACTTGACCGTAACACAGTTGCCGTACTGATCCATGCATTCATGCATGGCCTTTTATGGGCTGATTATTCCTATATATCCACAAAGTCGAATTTACTAGAATGTATATGCATGGAGGCCATGTGTTTTCCTGTCAACCTTGCATGCATGCATATGCGTATGCATATGCAAGTCTGTAAAGTAATTTTAGGGTTTTTTTTTTTTTAATTAGACTCATGTAAGATTACTTCCTTAAACAACTAGAGGATATAACCCTATTTGATTACATTTTGGGAAAAAGATGGGTGTAGATCATTGCATTTATCAAAAAAAAAAGGAAGGAAGTTTAAGGTTTGTTTGGTTACGGTTTTTATTTTGTTTGAAAAAACAAAGAGAATATAAAAAACGTTAAATTCAGATAACAATATGATTTCAAAGAATATCAAAGAGAACACAAAAAAAGCTTTTCAAAACAATATTTTTCAAAAACAAGAATCGGAAAAACTCTTAATTGCCTACTTATTAATATTTATCTCAATGGGCAGTCAATAGGCAAATTTGAAGAGCTAGAATTGGAGAAGACGACATTTGCATAGTAGATTCATGTGAATTATGTGGATAATTCGAGAAGATAATAACTAGGAGCATGGGTGGTGCGAGTTGGAGAAAGAATGTCAACTTTTAAGGGCATAAAATGAAAGAGAATGCGAGGACGGATCGTAGCATATGGTAGATTGTGTTGTTGAGAGAGGGTGGTGAGGTACAAGTCTGTACAAATTGCTCAATCTCATATTCCTTTTTCTTCTCTTAAAGAAAGAGAAAGAAAGCTGAGGAACAAATATAATGCCCTCTCACTTTTATTGCTTTTTCTATATCTGAAAGCGAGAAGGAATAACTCTATCAAAAAACTGTCTCCCATTCATTTGAACTTTAATTAGTAGTACTGATCATAATCATTTCAAGTATCGAACAATTGGATGAAAATGATGATCATGATACGATCTTCCATAGCCTAATCCTCACGTGTTTTGTGCTTAAATCGTTTTGGTTATTCGTCGGCATGATCTCTTTTAATTCTGATTGTGATTCTCGCGATATTCATATTCTTCGTGTTGGCATCTACCAAAAAATGTGTGTCAATTTATTAGATCTTCGATTGATCTGTAACATGTAGCGTGGTCGCGGGGCCATTTCAGATAATCACGAACTAATTAAGTAGATGTTGTTCATTCATGATATTTACAAATGGAGTAGTCGTATTCATAGGGAATTAGCAAATAAAACAATAAATTGTTTAGCAAAAAGATGTATTTATAATATTGATCCTAATATTTTGTGCTCAAATTTTCATATAGATGTTTTAAGACTCTGACTTTGAAGATTATTGTGGTACTTTGTTTAATAGAATGTGTAAGATTACTCTATGTAGTTTTCTTCTCACCAAAAAAAAAAAAAAAAAAAAAAAAATTGAGATCAGTTTCATTACACTTTAAATCGTTTTGTTTTGAAAAAGAAGTAAATAAAGAAAACATAAGAACATGTTATTCTGAATTATTTTATTCAAAAGCATGAAGAACACATAATGGACTAAATTCATATAACAATAATAGTTGTCATGGCCGTTTTGAAATGACGAGAATTACAAAAATTGTCTTCTTAAAAACTGCTTATTCTCTCTCTAATCTAGTTGTTTATGTTTTGTAGTGTTTTTCATAACAAAAAAAAAAACTATGAATCAAACGTGTTATTGTTTATTTGTTCTTCTTGTTTTTTAGAACAAAAAGCAGTTTTCAAAAACATAAATCAAACAAACCATAAAATGGTGTTCTATGTGTTTTCAAATTAAAACTATTCTTGTTGTTTATACTGGCACTATTTTCAACTCCTAAAGCCTAAGAAGATATCTACTGGAAACCAAGTTTGATGAAGATTTGAAGGTCACACGAAATCCCTAGAGAGAGTTTCCAATTATACCTAATCGAGTTGGGACTCGACCATTATAGACTTCGCCTGCTGCAATTAGAAAGAAGAAATTAAAGAGTATATGATTGATCTTATGGATAATGTTAAAGGGTAAGGGATCCACCTATGATAACTTTGATGGCAGAAATGTTGCCAGACTCCACTTCAAAGAGGATTACTGCGCCTAAGCATACTAATCGATATGACAAATTGCAGATAATCTCAAGAAAAGATAATGTTGAAATTCATAATTAGATAATGCAGGCTTTACATACGCCAAAGTATAGTGATTGCGCAACAAGAAGGAGCCTACTCAATCTAGACTATACTATCGTGACTGATGTAACATAATCATGTCAGAGAAGGATTCTTTCTTGAAATAAGTCTTAGTCCTCGACCAAGTTCGAATAAGAGCAGAACGAAAAGATAGACTCTATCAAGAGAGGACTCCTCTAGTCTCTAGACTTCTAGGAAGAAGCATCAAGATAAACTAGGATTTATTAGCATCCTACAGATAATGGAAAGCCCTCCAATATAATAATTCAAACTATCACACCAGATTTGGAACCTATTGGGTTTAGAATTATTAATATCTTCATCTCCAATATTCTACAAGAAGATGGTTGCTTAGAAGATGAAATCTAAGGAAGATTTTATGGGTTAAACATCTCGTCCCTAGAAGAACCAGAATTAAGTGCGGACTAAGGTCCTCCCACAGTGTAAGGATGCACCAGACTTGGGAAGTCCAAACTAGGGAAGAACACACATAGGACGACAGAGTTTGGTGCTTAGCTAACAGAGATAAGAATGTTTTGATTTATTTATAGATACACTCAAATCAGATCTTGACTGGATAAATATCAACTGAATTAAGCAATTGATTTATTTAAAGAGGATATAATCAGTCATTCACTAAGATACTTGGTGAAGATAAGAGTATGAATGGATCTTGAGTCATCATGATCCAACCACAGATCAGTATCACTTGTTTAGCTCTGTCTATTTCAACTAATCTGAAGAAGAAACATCAACGATTCGCAGCGACGGCATCACTCTGATGGTCGACGTTAAATTCGTCCGAAGCATCTATGATTATCCACCTGACGACACGACACATAATGTTCAGAGGAGAGTCGGTGCAATCACAAATCTGACTGAGTTATTGACTGAGCATCTTATGTGAAGAAACCCAACCACATGGTGATCTAATTGAACTGAACGAACTGTAATTTGCAGGTATCTGGTGTGTGTGAGTAATTGGTGGAGTTAATGAAATCACCACTTGCAGATTTAGATTGTGGAACAGAAGAGAGTCCGATCCAAGCAGAATTGTAACCTGATCAAACACTGAGGTCTGATTCAGCACCCGTGGCAGAGGTTGATCGTAACCACGGTAAATTTGTGTTGTATATATTTTTTATCTAGGCTACACATTGACCATCCCACATTGGAGTTCGAAGCACCCTCACAAAGTCCAAGCTACCCTCACAAAGTTTGAACGTAAACATCGTCCCAACTTCAAGAACTGAGTTCGGAAACACTATACTAAAGTTCGAACATTCAAGATTGCATCTAGTTAACGCCACTTATATCCTCGGCGCTTCAAGAACGCTTTTAAAAATAAACCAGTATGCCTTTGATTTATGCTCGGATCGACGGATTGATGTATTGTCACATTTCCAGCACTGTTTGTAAATTCCCGTCTCGAAGATCAGATTCTTAGAACACCTTCAGCTTCAATATTGCATTCTAACAACAATCGATGGGTATGTTAGTTGATGAAATTTATCATTGAAATTGACCTGAATCCAATTTGAGCAACTTTAGATGGGGCATATTAATCTCAGCCATGCTTGCAAATATATCATGTTCGCGTCATATATCCAAAGTTGACATTCCCTTTTGATATCCCTAATTACATGTAAATGTTTTTTTCTTTTCTTTTCCTTTCTTTTCGTTGCCTTAGCACAGCCACTTTCGGCAGCAGGTTAATTTGAACAGAAACCCATTGTGGATTCCAAGGCATAGTTTGTAGCTATCAAATCAAAGGTGTTATGGGGCATCAAATCCAAATATCTAAAGGAACCTTTCATCTTTTCATCCCCTTTTCTTCATTTGGATTAAACAATACATGTATACAATGCGCCACTCTCATCTGTCTGTATCTATCTATCTATATATATATAACCCCATCATCCCTCCATTTCCATCACAAACTTCAATTCATATACAAAACCATCATATCTTCAAACCCTTCTGCAACATTTTCCTCCATCTAGATCATTCGATTACATTCCATTAATACTAATTGAAGGTGTAAGAGTATATGCAATGGATCGCATCGGGAAATTGGCGTCACAAAAGGCGGTTGTGATCTTCAGTAAGAGTTCATGTTGTATGAGTCATGCCATCAAGAGACTGTTCTATGAACAAGGGGTTAGTCCGGCGGTTCACGAGCTCGACGAGGACTCGAGAGGGAAGGAAATGGAGTGGGCTCTGATGAGGCTAGGGTGCAACCCTGCCGTTCCGGCGGTGTTCATCGGAGGAAAATTTGTTGGCTCTGCAAATACTGTCATGACCCTTCATCTCAATGGCTCACTCAAGAAAATGCTTAAAGATGCTGGAGCTATGTGGCTTTAGTGACAATGGAGGTTGGAGGAATTAACTTGGCTGCCTACCTTATACTAAAGCTTATAATAAGGTCAATTAATTTGTATCAAACCTTCTTTTTTTTGCCCTTTTTTGAGGAGAATATTATATATTTGTATCTTGAAATGACCTATAGAGTCTATCAATAATATTGTTTAACTTTGTACTTAATTAATATTATAGTAGTAAACCTAGAATAAGAATGACTTCCGCCTTCCTTTGTTAATCAATCTTTTCAGTGCTTTTTCCCTTTTCTATATTTAAACCTGGAAAGTGCTTCCATAGACAAAATTGGCAAATATTGCTTTAATCATAATCATGTAGTGGCTTATGAATATGCTTATACATAGTCACAAAATAAAGACAATTCCACCATTAATTAATTAATTAACTCCCCACCCTCCTAACTAAGGCAGTGAGATCAGTATCATTTGAGCTGATCAATACTTCTTCCGTAGCTTAATCTAATCGCGTGAGAGTAATATCAATCGGGCTGATTCGATCAATGCTTAAATTAAGGTTAATCGTGTGTTCATCAGCCAAAGATTAATTCTGAGTTGAATATATGTAGATGAGTGCATGTCACGCACACTTTGGAATAAACTTTGAAATTCCCTATGACAGCAATTACGTGGCCCAGAAATGATCATTTCAATAAAATGAATATATTCTTGCAAAAGCTGGTGTACTAAAAAAACCTTAAATAATTAACGAGTCTGATCAATGGAAGTAATTAAATCGTGACATTAATTTGAATTTTAGAGGTACCCATAAAGAGAATATTTGAATATTTAAGCTACTTAACTCGCATTAGCCTTTCGGTTTTTGATCGAATCAGCCTTGTCACTATCCAGACTGATTCTTTCGAATTCTAGCTAGGTAGGATCCACCATTAATGAATTCACTCGTTATATATTAGATTTCTCTAGTGCTTGTCCTTTAAATTCCTGGTGCAAATCTTTATCATAATGAAGTGTGATGCCGAACCTTTCCAAAATGCATTTAATTAATCTGTATCAGCACCAAAGAACCCGATTTCGAAAGCGCATAAAGTCTTGGTTAATTCAATTCTGAACCTACTATCTACCTGCATTTTCATAACCGTAATAAATATATATCAGTTTACTTGATCAAAATCATCGTCATTCTATGTTGTATATAGCTTGCAACATTTCCCAAGTTGTCCTCTTCATGGCTAATGACAGCTTATTTGATTGAGGATGTAACGACAACTAAAACCTGGAATAATCTGGCTCTTTCAGAATTTATGAATGTTTTTAGTACATATAAAACCTGTATAGATATGGACAGAAAGAAAGGAAAAACATGCTTGCACTCCATGTGCTCTGCATAAGCATTATTGACCTTCTATAGTCACAAACTGTTGGAGCAATCAAGCAAATGGAGTCAAGAATCAAGAAAGCATTTCGAGAGGAATCACGAAAATTAATAATGAAAACTACTTATAATCTTCAGGACGGAAAGTCTTGTGATTAATTGTTTATTGCGTATACACAATACAGAGACAGAGAGAAGCATTTGTGTCATCATATTTTTTGAGTCTATATCTTAATTTATTATCACGCTGCAGAATACATGACTGTAATTAGTTCTTTCACGCAAGCGTGAATAAATTCTTCATACTTTCCAATAAAGAAGAAACATACATCAGACCAGTGACAACTTAGATTTGGCCAACAATTGCAAGATAGAAAAGACTCAAATTCCTTCACGCATTAGCAAACCCGACAGTGAAAAAAGAAAGAAAGAAAGAAAGAGCTGTGATTATCGACTGACCGGGATTAGGCCAAACCAGCTTAAGCTCTAGCTAGAACTGCAACATCTGATAAATATAACAGTGTAATTAGTTAAATTGTTGAAGAAATTAATTATGCAATTAACAAGAGATGCCAAAGGGAGAGGAGGAAATGTTTGCTTCCCCCAACTTTAATTTGTAAGTACTCTTGTATTCCTCTATTTCCAGATAGGCTAGCTATACACAAGAATATTCACATTTGTGATAGGTACGTCATACGTGGATGGAATTGATTCCATTTTATCTTATAATAGAGAAAGGTAGTTCACTTTCCTTTCAGAGTCTTAGATGTGCATGTGTTTTTTATGGTATATATATGTATGATCTGTTCATGATATGAGAAATGTTTCTATTTTTCTGACATATATAAAAAATACATATTTATAAATCTGTGTAGATGAAGATATGAAAATTGGTCATATTTGAATTGATTCCATTGCGAGAATTAATACATCATAGGGTCCATCCCTTAAAGTGATCATACCAATCAACAACCAACTTTCTGTCAATTTCCTGATGCCATACTCTCCGAATAATACCACCGATAATTATTCAGAAAAAATGGAAAGGAAAATTGAATAGGAATATGTATAAAGCAAGCACCAACAGTACTGCCTATACATAACAAATGAAAAAATACAAAGTAGAGAATTGCAAAGGTGGAAACAACACATCTGTTGTGGACCTCACTGCAGAGATGTGTCCAGCCAGTATCCATGGCCATGGTCCGACGGAAGCCGCACCTTTTCGCCTTTTCTTCGTTTGTTACTGTGCCAATTAAGGCATTGAAATCACTCAGCTGAAGACTATCCCCTTCCATATCCATCTCACTATACGAAATCATATATTTTTGACACTCAGATCAGAGACACAGACCCTGCAATTCTAGCAGCTTCCAACTACTTTATCACATGGGGCTCCAATAATATTGTCATTGATTTGATCCCATATATACGACATGGTTTACTGGTTCCACCAATTCATACATTTATATATATTTAGACAATCATGTGGATTTGGAATTTTTAGGATATACATACATTTTAGACCCTTGTAGAACGATGGTACATACCTATGAAAATTTTTTCTAAGATAGAATTTTCAGAAACAATGAGTTCCTCTCTCCATTTTCTTTTATGTTTTATATATATTCTCATCTTTTTATTGGAATCATTATCCATCTTTGTTGTGGTGGGAAGCAAAAGGTGAATTCCTTTCTTCCATACTCTTCCACTTTTCTCATGATCTGTCACTCTTCACAGAATTCTGATCATCATCATCATCACTTGGAGAAGTTCTCAAAATCTAAAGAACAAATGGGGTTTTTCCCATATACTGTATTATATGGTATATATATAAGACAGCATAAAATCTAAGCATTGGGATAATTTTCTTTTGGGCTAAAGGGCAAGACATTGTTTTGTTCTTCTTCATCAAGATATAATATGACTGCAATATTGTTGCATCAATGGATCCTGTAAGGTAATTCAGCTCATCTATGGCCACTTGGGGAACCGGAACATGAATCAAGCCGATCAACAGTTGAGTTCATCTGAGGAAAAATTTCATTCAAGTTGCTGGTTGCCACCATGGTGGTTCTAAGAATATGTAAGCAACTGAGAATATATAAGCCATGGAGATTACTTAGACTTACTAGTTTCACCAAGCTAATATATGCATTCTTACATTAGATTTATCTTTTTTTATGAAAGTAAACTACAAAAATGAAAACTTCATTAAAACGATTGGACAGAGATCCTCACAACTTACAATAGGGCAAGCTATAAAGGGCTAAGGAGGCAAATGCCACATTATGAAATAGATCACAATGAAACTATAAAATGATTGATTTGAGATCCTAATAATCTTCAGAACTAGATAGGGATGAGCTATGAGTCAGGTATTTATATTATTTATATAACGTAAGGATTTGAACCTGTTCTTTCCATTTAAAGAACACTGATTATTATTATTAAATACACTAGTTCATGCCCATATTTCATTTCAAATTTGGGACCTTTGAAGTATGCCCCTCAGTTCATTCATATATTGTTGAAATAATATTTAAATATATAAGAAAATTTGATAACCAATTAAGTGCTTTGTGTTTCTAAAGGTAAATTGAATTACAAGTTCTATGTATAACTTGTAAAGAAGCAAATGAGAGAGATTAATGTTGGTGATCAAACCCAAACAATTAGGAAGCCTATGGGCCCATTTTCTTTGTCCAAATTGCATAATTAATTACAAAACTTGTTTTTTTAAAGCAAATTGGAAAGCCTCAACCTATGGGGAAAATCTTTCTTGATTGCCCATAATCTTGGCTAAAGAAAAACAAATCAAACTACTTGGAGGAACTCAGACACTTTCAAGCTTACAAGCTACCTAACTAGATAGCTACCATTACCCATCTTGATCAATCATAAACAACATGATTTGTTTACACTTTTATTCATAGTACAAACAGGCCACAGCCAATGCTAGGCTAGTCTTTGTTTGGACTCTTAATATTAGAAAAAACTTTAAGGTTTGTCTGGTTCCTAGCCACTTTGAACCTTTTTTATTTTTTTATCTTTTGGAAAATAGATTTTCATATTCAATGAATACAAAATTTTAGTCACTAGATATTTGAAATGTGGGTCAAATTCTTTTGGTGCTTAGTCATGTTTGTGATGCTCCAAATTAATTAAATTTGGACGTGTAACATTTATTGGGCAAATAATTTGGGATTATGCTCAAATTCAGTTAAATACATTTAACCACTATTAGTTTAAAAAAATTTCCAATAATTGTTAAACATATGTTATTTATATCTCTATTTAAGTATTAATTATAGAAATGGTAAAAATAAAAAGGCAAATTTTATTTTAAGAAAATATTAGTGCCTTCTTTTACCTTATTCTTAAAGGCTCTGTACTCAAAATTATATAATTTGTAAACAAATTTATTAAATAGTTTTATTCACCTTCATGAATGTTTTAGCTAAATGTGTTAGATTTGATGTTTTATTAAATATCTTCCTTATGTAAGTGAGGGTGAAGTGAATAAAAATAATTTAAAAAGTTATTTATAAATCAAAGAATGAGAGAGATACATATGAGAGTGCAGTAATCTGCATGAGAATTTAACATTTATCATTTATTTAGCCTATTTATATGCTTATACAGAGAAGGCCAAAAGCCTTACATAAATGACAAGATTAGATTAAATGGTAATAAAGTTCTTTACATAAATGAGAATCGACATTGTAATCATGAAGTCATTATGGTCATTCAAAATACAATATTTACATACAATATTTATAACACTTCATCGACCATCACAAGATTATTATACCGCCATTAAAAACCTTCGGCCAAGAAAAAACCCAATGGGATAAAACCCGACTAAGGAAAAGAGCACAAAAAGAGGCTCAATATCTTACAATGCTCCCGTATAGTGACATGATACTTCATTCTCGAGATCTTTTACTGAAGATACCAATCCGACGCGACGTTTTCTCAACGCTAAGAAAGGCTTTTGTAAATAAATCACAGATTATTATCGCATCTTATCTCGCGCGACATCGATCTCACCACTACTTTGAAGAGTTCATGAGTATAGAAGAATTTTGGTGCAGGAAATATGCTTAGTTCGACTACCTTTAATATATCCTCCTTTGACTTCATGTTAATACATGCAAAGATTATCTTCACATGAATAATTGTTTACTCATTCTAATATGAAGATAATCCACATGATTCGATGTGTCATCACGATCTCTAAACAATATTCTCAAGCAACATGCATGGCAAGTATTTCAATGATTGAGTGAGGTGGCCACCATAGTTTGTTTTACCGATCTCCCAGATATGTGCAAAGATTTCCATAAGTAAAATACATATCCTGCCCAGATCGAGCCAGGAGGGTCCAAAGATAGCTCCCATTCGCATAACTAAACAATTTGGTGGGAGTCCCAATGTCTTAGAATAAAATAACCTATGTCACACGCCCACCAGAGATGTCTTTAATACATAAAACAATTCCATTCCGCCTTTTAGTTGATTTAACCAGATTTTGCCAGTAAATTAATCGGTGCTAAATGTCTGGCTCCAGTATACTTCGTAAGATACATTAGTGCCCTCACCAAATTAAGATATGGTACTGTGACCAAGTAATTCTTCATTTTCTTCTTTTAGGCCTGAACGGATCTTTAGTCACTTCAAGTGACCTAACAACCATGTAAACTATGATGATTTATCCATATAAAGCGCCAGACTTTTTTCTCGTATATAAGGATTGGATGGATTAATACAATTCATTCGAATAATACTCGATCTCATATGCCGAGACAATATTTTGTTTTTCTCCCAAGATCTTCATTTCAAATTTCTTCTTGCTAGTCAACGTTTGATGAGTTTTCAGAGTCCCACCAAATTCAAATCATCCACAGACATCGCACACCCAGAACACATACTTTCTTGATAAAACGCATGACAAATCTCGAATTATTCACATCCTTTCTTTTGAGTAAATAATGGTTGCAACTATTATACCACATTCGACTTAATCAAGCCAATCCAAAGATCGCAAAATTTTGATCGAATATATGCTGTGGTTTTGAATTCATTATTGCAATTTGAATCCTTCGTGATTTTCTATATACATTAGTATATCTAGAGATCTGATATAACAGTCGGTGACTACATCCATCGCCCGCATATCAAGTCCTTCAGACCGCTTAAATATATTAAATAGCTTAAATGTAGTTAGATCCATTACGGAGAATATGTCTCCCTATTTTAATAGCTCTGAAGTTCAGGAGAAACCTGGCTACAAGGCGTGCTTTATATCGCACTATTTTATTTTGCTCATTTCAAGCCAACAAAGACCTATCTATATCCAATAGGTTTTATGTCTTAGCGTTGAACTAATGGCCCAAATACCTCGCTAGCCAAAGACTTTAACCGCTTTGAATTGCTTTTCCATTTTAACTAATCATTTCGACATTGACATTCATCTATTTTTGTGACTTTGATCTTCATCATTATTTATGATGTCTCAGAGCTACTTGGAAAGAAAAGCATCATTCATAAGGGTAGTATTTGATTCCAGACATTTTTTACCTTATATATAACGATAGAGATTTACTGTTATGTACCTATGATAAACTCATGAGATAATCGATCAATCGACATTCACAGGCCATAGTTCATTATTTATATTTGCAACTTTTCATTTGTATGTTCTTCGCAGAGCGTCTCTTCAGAGTATTAAATTCTAACATTTTTTCTTTTTCAGGAATTGTGCCTTTTGAGCCAAGATGTCGCCACGCGATCAGGCTGTGTCGACAACATGCCATATTTCAATTTTCCACTTCAATTCGTGCTGATATTTTATACACTGTATATAGATTTTAAAACTTTGTTGAACTTCAATAAATGCATCGTAATGACGGTAAGATCTGTAAATGAACTATCTTTGAACCTCTAGTTCGATTGCTTTGTGAGGGTTAAAATGAGATAAAGACGATTCATTCATGTAATTTTCACTATTCTTCTCGAATTGGCTCTCCCCACGAAGGAAAACATTTCATTAAAATGACAATCGCAAATCGAAAGCAAGAAAAACCTCACCTGTGAGAGGCTCAACATGTGATAACAGATGAGGATTGAAAACCAACATAAATACCATATGGCTGAGGACCTAGTTTAGTCGATGTGTGGAGCAATAGGAACATAAATAAAGACAACCAAAAACACGAGATGTGGAATATTAGGTTTGGCAACCAAAAAACAAGTTGGAATGGTGATAAACTTATTTGGTTGCAGGGTCATAGGTTGACTAATCTCGCCGCATGAATAGCATGCCCCCATACCGATAAAGGCAGGCAATTTGGTTTTCAAAGCAAAGGCCCAGCAATTAACTCCAGATTGCGATTAGCATTCACAATAACTACTAGTATGAACATGAGCAATTGGGTATTGAACATCTGGTCCAATCAGACATGCAATACCAAGGAAGGCTTCGAGATGAGAATTCACTAAAGATTATCAAGACTAATTGTCTTGATAGCGTGATCGTGAAATCAGCCCTAGCTCCACCATTTGAGTTAGCAATTCTAAAGCCAAACGACATCCCCGGTAGAAAGAAGGCATACATGAGACCATCGAGGATGATCATCAAGACCACATAAAATAGCGAAGGGTCCACCGGGTGGGTGAATAAAATACAAATATCCCCTCAATACGTTTCTGTAGTGCTAGGAGTCGCACACAACTTAGTAAAGATGGTCTAACAATCAATTTGCTCTCGAGAACAAGCAAAAGACAATTAAAATCACAGAGATGTTAAATTTGATCCGCTTGTTAATGGAGGCCCATTAGAATTTGTAACTATACGCATCATGGAGAATCCTGATGTCCAAGTTGCTCATGCTATAATATAACATTTAAGAGTCATTGAACTTTCCATTATTATAGCATGGGATTCAATAGGCCTTATAGTTGTTTGATATAACTCATTAATAGGATAGTTAGTTTCATTTGTTCCAAGATTTGTTTCGCCCAAAAATATTAATAGGAAGTAATGAGTAACACCATTTATTTACATGCATAAGCTTAATGTGATATCCATTTCTAATATCCTGAAACCAAGTAAATTTCATTAGATCAAGAATAAAGTATTATTAATTTGGAACTGGTGTCATTAGGCAAGACGATCGTAGCTCTTCCTGAGCCTTAATTGTAGTCAGACTTTGCAGATAGTTTGGGACATTAGATGAATAATGTTAAGTTTGAAAATATTTCTTATCTGTGAGGATTAACAGTAGACAAATAACAAGACATTCATCTCCAGATGATATATAATTGATCAAGTTGGGAAGAGAACCACATATCTTCAAAGAAAACAAATGTAGATATAAATCAAAGTTTGCATTAGATAAATAACATACAGTGCGAATATATAGTCTTATCACAATCATAGCAAACATCACCACCAATCAAATGGTCTAGATTTTCACTGATCCTCAAAAGAAATCGTAATATCAAACTTAGTTAAAGGCATCAGACTACCACAAAGAATTTTGGCATTATCACATCTTCTCGGGAGACTTGATGAGGTCATTAAAATTCATTATGTCATTGCCACAATAAAATTTGTCTCAATTTGCTTGTTCTTTCCTTTAAATTCGAGCTTCGATAAAGATCAAACCAGAATGTCAGCTGCACGACAAGTACGACTAGTTGACCATTCCACATCTATAGCATTCAAGCCATATGCTTGCTTGTTATGTGGCCTGGTGTCTTTCCATTTAATGTCTCAATGAGCTAACTTCTGGTTGTTAGAGTTGTTTTTCTTATTTTGTGAGATTGATTTCAAAATCTCCCCGATTCCAAGAGTTACAGTTCAATTAATGACCACTACCACGGCTACCACCACGCCTACCGCCCATAATGTGATATCCACGCCGTCCATGTTTACAACAGAAATTGATGCAGCATCAAGCCAGCAAATGACAACTCGACCCAAGAGGGACGAGATTGATGATTTTTAATAATAGCTTCGTTATTTTGCCTGCCTACAAGGAGGCATGGCACCAACTCGAACATCCTGCAAATCCACGCTCTATATTGCCGCAGGAGCATGTTAGGGCGGGCATGAAAGGTAGTATAAGTTTTCGAGCATGTCCATCAGCAATCTTTTCCACATAATCGCAATCGAGCTTCACTTGAAAATAGCCGAGTTGCAGTCAATCGAACAATTCTAAAATCTTGTAATCTTAAATACTTCAACTATAACCCGCTTTGGAAGCATTACGGTCTTTGATGGTCATATCGTTCTCTTCCAAATTATTCAGAGGATCAATGGATCTTTAACCAAGATATTCACTCTTCAAACTTGCATCAACATGATTGCCATGAAAATTAAGGTTCACACGATCCCATTGGATGCCATTTCCTTCTTGATAATATTTCCCAACCATAGCATCCATGATTTCTTATCCAATCCAAGATAAATAATTCTTGTTCAAATGTCAAGGGCAAAGACAATCAAGCTAAGTAATGCTGACATTTCTCTCAAAGAATTAATATATTAATAAAGCAAAAGAATATAAGAGAATCATGTTAAAAATTTATTAATAAAGTAATTGAGCTCATGTAGATTTGAGATCAAATTAGATCCGCTGTCCAATCTCCTAAAAATTTGATTATTATTTTATCTACATAAACTATATCAGATATAACTATCTTCAAAGTTATAAAAATGAATAATATTATTATGTATATATATATTCAAATAAAATATCAACATTATTATTATTATTATTTAAAGCTTCAAATGGCCGATAACTTTTTCTCTATTCTTCAGCTTCCGTGCTTGGAATAGAATATATATATAAATTTTTTTTATTTTTATTTTATTTTATCTCAAGCTCAAGCTTGAGTATTTCAGATCGCAATAGCCTTCTTTCTTCTCTCCAAGTTCTGGCCAGTCTGACTTATAATTACCATTTCAAAAGTTTGAACACATAATACAAAGTTAATAATATAACATTGATGTTTTCTACAAGATTGGTTCAGACACGCACTATTATAAGTCGACAATCTTGGGTCACATTTCAAGCCATCGCCAGAAAATGGCTTCATCGCGCTTCAAAGCATGGAAGATTGATCCAAAATAAATAAATAAATAAAATAAAACAAAACAAGAGAAACACTTTCTCATCTTCGCTCTTTTTCTCGTCAGGCCACATGATAACTACACAAATCAAAAAGAATTTGAGAGAGATAAGGAAGAGACAAAGAGAGAATCTGCATAAATTCTCATTTATTTCACTACGCTGACAGCCTATTGAGCAAGCTTACAGTGAGAATAGTGTTCTTTACATAAATGATACATTAATAGTAAGAAGGAAAGCCTTACATAAACGAATTTATATCATCAGCTGGCCATTATGGTCATTCAAAATCCAATATTTATACAATATTTATAACAATTTATTAAAATTTCAAACCTATAGGGATCAGATATATTTATTTGTAATCTCGAGAAAAGTGAATAAAATTAATCATTTTGTGGTGACTGCACTCATCATCTGTTTAAAAATATGTCATGCAAACTTCTGCGGTAAAATCATTAAAAGCATAAATGTTTATGTCTTGAGGTCAGACTTTACAGCCTTTATTGTGTGCAAAATTAATTACACTTATTTTACAAGAATTTATTATACTGGCACTTACGTTATAAAGATTTATTCAATAAGTTAATTATGATGTATATTTTAAAACGCTTTTATACATCATTTTAGGGTATTTGACGCATTACTACCGCCACCAGGACGGACCCAAAATTTTTGCTTTAAGGGGATCATTTAAACTTATACACAAATAAAATATTTAATTAACTATAAACACAAAAAGAAGAAAATGATAACATTGCTATTAAACATATTTTTACAATTGTATTCGACGCAGTTTCATTCTAAAGTGTTGTATAATAGTATCATAGTCACGTTATAAATATATCTTTCTATATACGCAATTATCATTCATCCATCGATTCTCATTTGATTGAGTTTCCATTTTTCACAATATTCATAGCAGAAAACAAGTTATCTCAACAGCTTCTGATGCCTAATCATAGGATCATGCCAATGTAACAAAAACAAATAAACGTCGGGACACAATGCGCTGCTTTGTCTCAACCATTTTCAAGATCACCACCATTTCAACTGAGAATTGATCATGCCATACTATCAACTCTATTGAGAAAATATTGATAAAATTGAGCAATGAATAGTTTTACTTAAAAGCGTAATAAACTAATCACTATGATTTGTATAGCTTCATACAAAGAAGCACCTCAGTGTTTCCCTTGATAAAACGACTATTAAGCTCTTGAAGTTGTATATCTATAACAACATAAAATAACTCTATTTGATAATAATGTAAATTAATCATAATGCATAACATATTATAATGTTAAAATTTTAATATGAAACTTTAATAACAAAATCAAAATTTATTTTCAATAATAAATTTAATGTTAAATATAAAATATTATTATCTATATGTTTTAAAAGACACACATAAATTTATATCATCTATTATATAATATGAAGTATGAAATTCTTAAAAAAGAAAAATAATAAGAAACTTACAAAATTTTCTTCCTCTTTTTCCTCCTTACCTTCTTTTTTTTTTGTTTTTCTTTCTCTCTCTCTCTCACCCTTTTATGTAGCTTTTAGGTTTGGAATTTTTTGAATAACACAACTTTCTCTCTCTCTCTCTCTCTCTCTCTCTCTCTCATATATACTATGATTTTACTTATGTTTACAATATGGCAAGAAGACTATAAATTTGATTTTTTTTTTTTTGAGTCACATAATTTCTATATTAATTCTATTGTTTACAATATGGAAAGTAGATTTTGGTTAAAGCTTGTGGGAAATCTTGGGAATCCAAGGGCAAGTAATAGTTGGTTTAAAGGGTAGATATAATTTCGAGTCTAATCTCTAATTGGAAGAAAATTTTTGAGGGGAGGCATATAGGCTTATATAAGTCGCTGTCAAAGACTATAACACCCGAAATTATTTAAAAATATCATTATGCTATCTTCTATAAATCGTGTTTGCTGATAAATAATCATTTGTCATAGTGTTTAAAATTAAAAACTAAAGAACTATATATATATATATATATATATATATATATAAGAAGATATATATATAAAGCAAAGACTATTCACTATAATCTCTAATATGTAAAACAACCAATGAACTATATTATCTTCACCTTGTTCTCATACATCAAAAGATATTCTAAAAACTAAAATATTATATGCTTTTTTCAATAAAATCTTTAATTTTGATGTTTTCATAAATTGTAACTACGCACACGTCTGGCGCTATTTCACACAAGACGTACTCAGCGTAAAAGTCTTTTGAGGTCTTGAGGAGGGAATGTACATGATGGGGGTATAGAATTGACCACATCCCACCGCCACCGACAGAGCAATGGGCCGTGCCCCGTGTCCTTCCATAGCGTACCAAGCAAGAGGTCCCATTCATTAGGCCCAAACATGGATTTGGGAAAAATAAGAGGCCCATATTCAGCCAAGCCAACCCAAATCCTTCCAATAATGTAATATAGAACATTCCCTAAAAGATAACCATTCATTCAATCAAGTCCTATTATAAAGGAAGAAAAGTAATAGAAGACCGCTAGATGGGCATCCCACAAATAAAGAAGGAGGATTATCCTAAACAAACTCCTCGACCAACCCGCTGCAAAATCTACAACTATATTGAGGAAACGATCCTTCTAATGGTGTTGACCTTAGTCATCGTCCAAACCTGCGATGAATATCCACTATAAATACAAGGCCACTTAATTAATCGGAAGGTATGCCAATACTAAGAATTCTAAGTATTCACTTTTTTCTCTTCTCAAGGACGATTCGACGGGGATAAAGGTCGGAGCTGGCCACCCGGCAAAGCCCTCGCCGACCTCCTTCTCCGGTTTTCTGGCACAGGAATACCACGGAGCTCCGCAGCCCACATTGCGCCATCTCGAAGACACGGCGCCAGCATCCTCCACCCACCACACGGCCTTGCCAGCCCAACGACCACACGCCTACCCTGGGCTTCCGGCCAAAACGAGGCATCATCGCCGACGCCGCCTCGCGGGAACTACCATTTCTACACAACATAACTGGCTTCCTCTCAGCATCGGCGGTATCAACTAGAACACGAAAGGAGCAACGCTAATCCTGCCGCGAATGCTGCACCCACCAGATGCAACAGCCACCAGGCAAGAGGCATCCAGCAACACAACCTATGGAAGACTCCGCCTCACAACCGGGGCCATTGACAGAGGGAGACAGAATAACCACCGCATAAGAAATACACCGAGAAGAGCAACTGATCGTGAAGGCCACAATGTTCCCTCCTCCACACGGTGGACAACACGCTATATGGTATTCCTCAACATCGCGTAGGTGGAATCAGGCTGTCAGGTCACACACAACTAGCCCCTCAGTAGGGGAAGAGAACCGAGCAAGACACGAGTGGGACACAAGAGAACGTAGAATCCACAACATCCTCATCGCATCACAAGAGAGCGCACATGGGAACAAAGGTCTGTGGATCTCCAACAAGAGCTCAGCCATGTGGAAGGAGGTAGTTAGCAAGACTCAGACACTGGCGGATACTGCAACAAACAGACCACCACCCCCGAGAAGTAACCACCCGCCCCGCCAAATTCAGATGCCTCATAGAAGCGCTCGATGGCTAAGGATCCAAGAGACCATCTCAATACCTATAAGAATCGATGGAGTTGTACGGGCACCAGTACTCGGCCGGCAGGCGCTCACCACTAAAGGCCCTGCCATGGTTCAAACTAACACCCTTCAATGCATTTCTTCATTCGTGAGAGTTATCAACGCTCGCCTCCCACTATCTGGGCTAGGACATACAGAAGCCGGCTACCAATCGTTAACCATCAAACAGTATCAGTAGAAAATTTGAAGTCATATCGCGGTAACTGCTTAATGCCGAGTCCTCAAGATAGATGTACTGACTTAAAGTTCACTGGTCACGCCTTCATCATGGTCAAAATTAAAGACTGATGTTTCTTATCTCAAAGAACCTCAAGCCAACATACGAGGTTCTCACAGTTTAAAAATACATAACGGAGGAGGCCCTCCTGTCAGCCAGAAGGAGAGCCTTCCACAGCAGCACAAAAAAAGATCACGCAGAAGCGACGGGGAAGGAGCCTAAGAGGGGCATGACCGCAGGAAATCTCCTAGCAAGAGCAGATTGCCTCCCAAAGACAAGGAATCTAGGATCGCCTGGGCCCTCACACAGCCTGGGAAGATCGCATCGACGCTATTCGCTCGCCGCTTCACTCCCCAATAAATTTCGGTCGCAGTTCTACATGAAGTACCTTAACCAGCAGCCTTAAGAGGGCCGCAGAAGTCAAATCCCGCCACAGATAACACTGGGCACGCGAGTTCCACAGACTACGACGACTGATAATCAGATACAACAGAAGAGAGAGAGCATCCGACAACACCGATATTCACTACATTAGATTTCCAGAATCAAGCTCAAGGCCGCACCAGAACTGCAACGCCAGCCCGGCCACCACCACCACCTCGCCGACGACGACCCAAAGATCAAGAACCCCCTGGGAATCCACGTGATCTCGTGGATTTCACTGAGGAGGAGAATCTAGTTCCTGGCCGAAGGCCCATCACAAAGATAAGATCTAAGCAGACATGGGGAGGCACAAATAAGATCTAAATGCCGCGAGTCGACACTACTATCATCTGCACTACAGTGTCATCACTCCCATGACGACCCACCGGTAATCCGAATCGTGGCAAATACAATTGTCCATCGGGTCCAAGACAACCAGAGCTCTACCACATCATTTTCAGACGGGCTTCTCGACATAAAATTGGGAATTAAGAGGTGTTAGAACCCGTCAACACTCATCCTCGCGGGGTTTTCAGAGGAAAAGGTGCTACTTATCGATCGGACCTAACTGTGTTAACTGGGAGCCCTCAACAAGCAACAATGACAAAAGAAGGTTTCATAATGACGCCTGCCACCTTATAACATGTCACATGTGCCCTCTTCAACGCGATAAAGCCATCCCTCAAAGATACCAATTCGGTAATCAAATTCTGACAGAATCTGTTGATGGTTCGAGGAGATCGAGTGGCACGAGAATGCCACCGCCTATGAAACAAAAACGTCGCATAATGTGAGTACGGGTGAGCTCGACAGTGCGTGATGAAGTGTTCATCACTGAGCCCTTCTAAGAGTCGAACCAAGAATATCGACGACCTAATCTGCAGCATCTCGCTTATATCGGTTCAATTAGTGTATATCTCAGCGTTCACACAGCTTCCAAGACAGAACAGGACATCTCGCATAGTTGTGTCACGAGCGGCATCGACCCCATGAATATCACTCATAAACTAAACACCAACCCATCTTTCAAGCCTGATAGCAACGCAGGTTTCACTGCATACAAAAGGCCATCAACGAAGAGGCTCAAGAAGTTCCTCCAAGCTTGCAAGCACCGTGGAGTGTAGAATACCTGCAGCATAATAATGTTGTTCACAAGAAAGCAATGATAAATGGAGGCTCAGATTGATTTCACCGATATAAACAAAGCATGCCCAGCGACGCCTTTCCCACCAGATCGACCTTATCAGAGATGCTACAGGCTACATATTCTACTTCATGACATGCTTCCTGTTATAACTAGATAGCTAACCTCATGGATCAGAGAAGACGCCATTCGCCACCGCATAGGACCCACCGTTACTCTGACACGCCATTCGGGCTCAAGAATGCGGTGGGCAACCTACCAAAGGTTAGTGAACCTGATGTTTCAAAATGTGACAGGTACAACGAGCGAGTGCATACATGCACGTACACTGCAAAGTCCGCCACAGCCCATCCACATCACTCACCTCTCCGAGACGTCAGATCCTCGGTGGATCATAACATGAAGCCGACCAAGGGAACAAATTTTCGTGTCACGGAAATTTCTCAGCTTCATAGTCAAACCACAACTGAATCAAAGCCAAATCCCATAAAATAAAAGCATCATTGACAAGACACCATCTGGGGATAAAGGAAGTACAACGACATCAGGAGGATCGCAATTTAAGCTTCCATTCGCGTCCAGGCGATTGTACCAACCTTTCTTCCAGTTTTGAAGAAAGCCTTTAATGGAGAATGTGAAGAATGTTGTAACTTGAAAACATACTTGAGCTCGCTAATTCATTCATGAGCCCTGATAAGGAGAACTCCTCATTGTATTTGGCAAGATCGACTTTCAACTAGCGTGCTCGTCGAGACAAAGAGCTACAAAGACTTATCACATCGCAGCCGAGCCCCACAGGGAGCCGAGGAGGTATCCAATGGAAAAATTAATACTAGCCTTCCGGGGCATCGCATTTAAACTGGCCCTATTTCCGTGCTCACACCATGGTCCCTAATCGAATACCCATGAAGTAAAGATGAGAAACTAGAGGTCTCGGAGGCTTGAAGAAACGGCCAGAGCCGAGCTAATTCGACATCCTGGCATGTCAAAAAACATAGCTATTGCACTTAGCCAGGATTTCACATGGAATTGGCTTCAAGAGCTGTTTGAGCCCACCCAATCAAGGACCACCTCCCATATGAAGCTCTTCTGTGGATGGAGCTCAGCCGCAAGGAAGCGAGCAGCTTAATCCCACCTCACCGTAGGGTATAGACACGAGTATGCACTGTGTTCGGGTTCCACGCCCAACAACGAGGCCGAATGGCCGTAATGCAGGCCTCAATTCAGTTTCATTCATTGAGAGGTCGATCACCAGAGGTCCAGCGATCTAACCGTGGTCGACAAATTGAAAGACACATAATGAGGCCAAGGTGAGAAGACGATTCTATATCTTCGCAAAGTCCGTGATCATTAAAAAAAGCTCAGACGTCGCATCAAGTACGTCCCAGACCTGAGAATCTCTCGTCGACGCTCGCAAAACCGGCCTGCTTCCTCAAGACACAAATCAACGCCTGTCGAATACCTCGCAGAGCCTCCACACCCTCTTTACGCAAGACAAGAATACTTCAAAAGAAGATCCGTGACTAAACTGACGACCATTGGGATTATATTAATGACTAACCTTACAAGACGACCAAGAAGCGCTAAGATAAGAGTAGATCCTCCGTGTGTTTACTAATCACAAGGGGAAGCCTCTACAAACGAGATTCTTCACACCTTCCTAAAATGCATCAGAGAAGATAATCACGTATAAGAGAAGTGCAATGAAGGCATATATGAACTATCGGAGTCAACATCACGGAAAGTTTTGAGAGGCAGTGGATACTATTTCTCCCACAATGTCAAAGATGCAACCAACCTAGCTAAAGATGCAGACCCACAGAACACGCTAAAATATCACGCTCCCAGCCAGAGCCTCTCCGAAGATCAATCACCAAATTTCGCTCTTCCAAATGTGTCGATGGCATTGGGGTCTCGTCATAGCACAAAATTTATAATCGCAGGTAGATTATTTCACCAAGGGCCAGGCTGTCTTAGCCACAATAATCATGAGCGTATGATACGCAACTGCATGGCGAAACATCATATACAGATTCGTGTCCCGAGAGCTCAATCTTATAATCTGAAATGGGGCTTGATAACGCAGTAAATTGGGTGGACTTTTTTGTGCCGAGCCGATTGTACCATTATTCGCCGCTACCACCCACACCAAATGGATAATAAGTCACCATCGTAACCCGCGCCGCCTCAAACTGCCGGAAGATCCAAGGGGGAGTCGGGTCGAATACCCCCCGAAGATTACGGGCCTATGACGGCCACGTCGCAACCGTGAGACCCATTTGCCCTTAGCTTCGCACGCGGCAAAGAGCCCCGCAGCGCTGCAAAGTCTCCCGCAGTCGAGCCAGCCCCTGAGAACAAAACGACGAGGCCTCGTTGGTTCAACTTAGATTCTGGATCGAAAAGCGTGGGAGTTGGTGTTCAACAAACAAGATTTAGGAATACCAAAGGAAGACCGCTTAGCACTACAATAAGAGAGTCAGTTCCAGGTTACGTCAGGATTCGTCTTGAAAAGCTATCGCCCAAGGAAAAATCCACAGACACGAAGCCAGAGGCCCTAACGTGGAGGCCCTTATATTATATCTCGGATCGTCAGACGGCAATTATGAGCTCCAAACAAAGGAAGGAAAAATCTTACAGCATACATGGAATGCAGAGCATCTTAAGCGCTTTATCAAAAGAGAGGCACGTCAGCACAAGGCCCATGATTCCTGTGTGACAAGTAGCGAGCACCGGCCGTTTATCTCGATACCTCAAACGGTTCTGGTATGTAAAAAATATATATATACATACATATATATATATATATATATATATACACAGAAAATCTATAGAATACAAAGTACATCTTTATTTCAAGTCATATCGATACAATCAATGGTGTCCCTGGACATCATAAAAAGCATACATAAGCACCTCAATGCACGCAATACAAGCGCCTCGATGCACTCAAGACAAGCAACACCTCGAAAAGAAAAAAAAGGAAGGGAGAATAAAGGAGAAAGAGACATAATGAAAAGAAGACAAGAAGGAGGAGAAGAGGAGGAAAGACGACAGAGGAGAGAAAGAAGAAGGAAGATGAAAGTGCTGGAGATAGAAGAAGAAAAGAAAAGAAAAGTAAGAGGAGAGATAAAGGCAGGAGAGAGGAAGAGCAGAGAATGAGGATGAGGGGTAAGGACAAACCATCCCACCCTTAGATCGATTCTCAGCCAAGAGCTGGGTAGAATAAATATTAACCCCATAAAGGGGGAAACTTAGGAAAAACACAACTCCACGCTGAGAAATCTGCAGTGTTTCGCCCAAGAGGCGTCAGAGGAACCCCAACGAAGGCAGCCGAACATCAAGCATCCATCTTCTACAAACTTCATCCGCCCAGTATGGAAAGCAGAAATCTTCAAAAGCGTAAGGCACAGAGGCAACAGAACCCCTATTTATAGAGAAAGCACCCGAAGGCATACACAACCGTTCCAAATTCCCCATCAATCGCTACAAGATAGCAGCCAAGACCTTTTCAATAACCAATGACACACGAAACGGTTCTCTCATAAAGCCGCCTTCACACGGCGCCTCTCCCACAAGATGGATTCTCACACGGTGCCGTCCTTCGCATATGTCGCTCGCCACAAACACATAAGCCCAAGGAGCCACTCGACGAGCTCTCCCTTCAACACACAGACGAGCCTTTACTATTTATCAAAGACGGCCTTCTTCTCTGTACTCTCAAACAGACGGGTCTTCTCCTACAAATTCTATCGACGAAGCCCTTCAACATGTGCGGCATTTGAGCTCCTACTATTTATCGTGACGAGCCCCTTCTCCGTACTACAAATCGCATTGTGCTCCTCCCTACAAACTCACGACGAGCTCTCCTTCAACAATGCGCGATCGAGCCCTACTATTTATCAGATCAGCTCTCTTCAAAGACAGCAAGACGAGCTCCATTATTTATCAAAGACGAGCCCTTCTCTCGCATTTACAAATGTATCGCCTCCCCTACAAATCTCACACGAGCTCTCCTTCAAATTAACAGCACGAGCTCCTACTATTTATATCACGAGCCCTTCTCAGATCTCAAACAGACGCGCGGCTCCTCCCTACAAATCTCATTGACGAGCCCTTCAACACAAAGTGCACGAAGTTCCTGCATTATTTATATCAGACGAGCCCTTCTCTCAGATTCACAAACAGACGGGCTCTCCCTACATAGTCTGCTGACGAGCTCTCCTTCATAACACAGTGTATCGAGTTCTACTATCTATCAGATCGGTCCTCTTTGTACTCAAGCAGATTGGCTCTCCCTTTACAACTGACGACAGTTTCCCTTCAACACAAAAGTGCATCGTGCTCCTATTGTTTATCAGATCGAGCCCTTCAGACTCGCACGGCCTCCCGCAACTTACTGACTTAGCTCTCCTTCAACACAGCAGACGAGCTCCATTATTTATCAGACGTACAAGCCTAACGTGGGGCCTCCCAAATCTCTATCGACGAGCTCTCCTTCAACACAAAGTGACGAGCTCCTACTATTTATCAATGACGAGCTCTCCTTCCAACACAGCATCGAGTCTTTACTATTTATCGGGATTTGTGCCCTCTCCTCAGATTTACAACAAACGGGCTCCTCCCCAATCTCTATTAACCCAGGCCTCCTTCAACACAGCATTCCAGCCTCATTATTTGAAGATAGATCAGCTCTTCTCTCGTGACACAAACACGACTGCTCCTCCACAATCCTCATCGACGGCTTCTCCCTTCAAAGACAAAAGTGCATCGAGCTCCTACTATTTATCAGATCATTCTTCTTCAGATTACAAACAGACGGTTCTCCCTACAAATCTCATCGACGAAGCTCTCCCTTCAACACAAGCGCACGAGCTCCACTATCTAACACGAGCCCTCTCTGACACAGACGCCCTCCCTACAAATCATTGACGAGCTCTCTTCAACACAAAGTGACGAGTCTTTACTATTTATCGACAAGCCTCTCCTTCAACACAAAGTGCATCTGAGCCCTACTATTTATCAAGACGAGCCCTTCTTCAGACTTCACCGCATCGCCTCCCACAAATCCTTCATCACTGCTCTTCAACACAGCAAGACGAAGCTCCTACTATTTATCAGACGAGCCCTTCTTCGCATTGAACGACGGCCTCCCACAATTCATCGACGAGCTCTCCTTCAACACAGCGACGAGCTCCTACTATTTATTAGTGATCGGAAGCCTCCTTCCAAACACGCGCGCACAGCTCCATTATTTATCAGACGGTCTGCACACAAACGCACGGCCTCCTACAAATCTCATCGACGAGCTCTCCTTCAACACAAAGTGCACTCAGCCCTAATATTTATCGCAGATCGAGCCCTTCTCTTTACTACAAACAGACGGCTCCCACAAATCTCATCGACGAGCCTTCCAACCACGCATCGAGCTCCCTACTATTTATCAGACGAGCCCTTCCACTCAAATGCACGGGCTCCCCTTACAAATCTCATTGACGAGCTCTCCCTTCAACAATGCAGACGGAAGCCCTACTATTATCGTGATCGGCCCTTCTCTCGCATTTACACTGCAGACGGCTCCTTCCCTACAACCGACGAGCCTCCCTTCAACATGTGCAGACGAGGCTCTACTATCTATCGCATCAGCCCTCTCCGCACCTCCCGCGCACGGCCTCCCTACAAATCTCGATTGACGAGCTCTCCCTTCAACACAAAGACGAAGCTCCTATTTACGGTCGTGACGAGCCCTTCTCTCGTACTAAACAGATCTGCCTCCCCTTACAATTACCACGAAGCCTCCCTTCAACACAGCACGAGCCTTACTATTTATCAGATCGAAGGCGCCACCTCAGGGGGCTGGCTCTCTCCTTACAATTCATTGATCAGCTCTCCTTCACACAGCGGATTTGAAGCTCCTTAAGATTATATCAAAGACAAGCCTCCTTTCTACCACGCACGAGTTCTACTATTTATCAAGACGAGCCCTTCTTCAGACTTCAAACAGACGGCCCCCTACAACCCTATTTGACGAAGCCTCCTTCAAATACAAAGTGGGACGAAAGCCCCATTATTTATCAGACGAGCCCTTCTCTCGTATTTACAAATGCATTTGCTCCCTACAAATCTCATCGACGAGCTTCAACACAAAAGTGACGAGCTCCTACTATTTATCGTGATCAGCTCTCTTCAAAGACAGTGCACGAGCTCCTACTATTTATCGTGACGAGCTCCTTTCTTCTCAGATCTCAAAACGTATTTGGCTCTCCTTACAAATTCATTGACAGCTCTCTTCAACATGTACAAAAAGTGTGACGAGCGCTCACTATTTATCGTGACTTTATTCTTTCTGAGCTACAACAGACGCTCTCTACAAATTTATCGACGAGCTCTCCTTCAAATACGTGAAGACGAGCTCCTACTTTATTTATCGTGACGAGCTCTTTCTTCAGATTTCTCAAATTGCATTTCCGCTCTTCCTTTATAAATTCATTGATGAGAGTTTCCTTCAACACAGTGCACGCAGCCTCATTATCGTGACGAGCCCTCTATTACAGCTATGACTGCTCTTCCTTACAAATTCATTGACGAAGCTCTTCACACAAGCTTAATGAAGTCTTACATTATTATCGTGACGAGCTCTCCTTCAAGACAGTGTGACGGTAGCCTCATTATTTATCAGACGAGCCCTTCTCTCAGATTATACAAAACAGACGCCTCCCCTACAACTTACCGACGAGCTCTCCTTCAACACAAAAGTGCACGAGTCTACTTCATTTATCGTGATTTAGCCTCTCTTCAAAGACAAAAGTGTGACGAGCCTTACTATTTACTCAGACGAGCCCTTTCTCAGATTAGCAACACGATTCCCTCCCTATAAATTTACTGGGACGACTCTCCTTCAATACAAAGACTTAGAGTTCCTACTATTTATCGGGACGCAGCCTCCTTCAACACAAAAGTGACGAGCTCCTACTATTTATCAGACGAGCTCCTCCTTCAACACAAAGAGCTCTACTATTTATCGTGACGAGCCTCTTCTTCAGACAACAGACTTGGCTCCTCCTACAAATTCATCGACGAGCTCTCCCTTCAACACAAAGTGCACAGTTCCCATTATTTATATGATCAGCCTCTTCATCAGATCAACAGACGGCCTCTTACTATTCCGCACGGTTTCGAGACACTCTCCTTCGACATGTATAATCAAGCCTAATCGACCACATACACCGCAAACCCTACCTCGACGAACCTCGGGCCAGGCACGCCAACGAAAGGACGTGTCAACACCCGCAGCGTCGGGACAACCAGGGCCACAGCCCAAACCACAGTTCGATCTCGCACTAATCGCATAACCAGAAACCACGCCAATGGGACAGAACGACCAGCCAAAGTTTAAGACGTATGCAGACCACTGGCGATCCACTCGAGATGGCGCAATCTGCATAAAGAAGAGCAACAACATAAAATTCCTGTGGAGCGCAGTATCCACAAAAAGAAGGTTAATACAGTGGTAGCCCTGTGTTTAATAAAAAAAAAAAAAAAAAAAAGAGAAGAAAAAGAGAAGAGCAAGATAATAAAATTAGCTGAGACGCAGCCTCTGATGTCAAGTATCGTATCAAGAAGAATGAGAAGGGGCTCCCAACACGCAGTACCAGGCCTCGTGATTCGCTTGCACCGAAGATTCCTCTCGCCCATCGCCAGAGTGTCAAATGAATCCAGAGATCAGGCACGCGCAGCCGTCGTTGAAAAGCAAGTCATCCGTAGTTCACCAGCACCACCGTCCACCGCTTAACAATGACCTCGGCCTCCGAACAACCATATCATCTCGTATGAAGTTCGGCATGAATCCGCTGACACCTCGCTTAGTTGTCCCAATAAATCCACAAACTTCAGAGGACTCGCACCGGGCAAATTTCCAAAGAAGGCTCTTGCCTCCAAATCTCACGACGAGCCATTTCTGTTGCTTCCATTTCGCCCAACGACCAGACCGCCGCTAACTCCATCGCAGATCCCGTTGTCATTTCTGTGGAAATGATGAGTTCCCTAACCACCAAGCTCACTCGGGCAGACGCGTTCTCAATGTAGCCTCAACCAAATCATCTTCGCACTCCGGGTTCATCTCGGTCCCCTGGCTTCCTCGCAGTCACACTACTCCGACTCGCCTTCCCACGCACCGACCACGAGCCGACGGGCAGGTGCTTCAGATCCGACGTAGTCTCTTCTATTTTTCGCACAAATGTCGACTGGGTCCCTCGCAGCTGTCCCGCCAAGTCAGCAGTCACTTTCATTTTCATAAATTCTAATATCTTTACATGTTTCTCATTCATTGTTTCACAAGCCCTTCAAATGAGTGTAGGTACCAAGAAGACAAACACGCACCAGAACTCTGCACGTGTCACTGGAGAGTTAGCATAATTATAAGCTTACCGCAACTCGAAAGATAAGGCCAGTCTTCATCAACCCAAGAACTCCTTTTCGATCTCTCTCAATATCGAATCTGGCTGAGATGGATGAAACGCAGACTACGAAGTTCGCCAAGATTAGATAACAAAGAATCTTCACCATCAACCTTCGATTTGTTTTTCTCTCGATCGGCCACCTTTCCTGGTGATGGCTTGACAGGTCCGAAGGAGCGTCTTATAGTTACGGCAAATCGCTAACCGATCGCCGCCTCATTGAGTGATTCTCACTTTCCATGGGTCTTTAAGAGGAAGCAACAAAGAACCAGGAATCTCAAACAACAGACGAGGACCGCCTAGCCTGGATGAGGGACTTCATAGCGCTTCTAATCTCCGAACCTTTGCTGCGACCGGGTCGATCCCTGAGAATCAACTGCTTCTCTTTGCACTCGAGGTTTTCGGATGATCCCTTCCAGATGAGCTAAGATCGATCTCCCTCAGAGCGCTGCCACGCCCGGAAGAGAAAACTCCCAGCAGGAGGCGTAAGGCCCCAAAACTAAGATTGACTCAGATCGGACATGAATCGGGACATTCGAATCTTAACAGCCTGGGCGCAGGAACGAGCAGAGCACCCACCAAAGCAAGAGCGACAATGCAGATTCGTCATAAAGCTCAAGACGAAAGATCCAAAATATAAGGGAAAACCTAAGGTCGAGTATTCAACCACTTTAGATGAATTAAACCAGTAAGAGCGATACTCATCGTTGTTATCGTGGGCGCCCACGTTTCCGGGCATCGCGAGGTGTCTTCCGTCTGGGAGTCAGATTCCACCGAGCCACCGACAAAGAAACATCAACTTTCCATGTCCTATGATAAGAAGGAAGGTCCAATCACCGAAGGGCCCAGGACGTCTGCGGAAATAAATAGTCTCTCTGCTGCAGCTGCTTGATTAAAAGATGCAGGAGCAAAGCCACATTAGGACGCCAAGTCCGTCTCTAAAATACCAAAGAAACTCCATCAAAATGCCCTAAACTATTAGGGCCAATGGAAGTAAGACATGAAATGTCAAGAACTTGTTTGATGAAGGGTAGTGGAAAACTGAGGCCGCATGACAAATGCACCGAAAAACATACCATTCTCAATTCGAGGTAACGTGAACGAGTCAAAAAATCGGAGACCATATAATAACACCGTGAAGAGGTCAGATCGCTCAACAAAATCGACTGCATGGCGGGTCAACCTTACTTTCGGCCCCACTACGGTATGACGAACGGCAACTTTGGAGGAACTAATTCCTAGGATATTCGACGTTTATTTCTTTCGCTTTTTACTCAAAGGAGGGAGGTCACGTGAGCACTGGGATTAACACCATCAAACGATCGACCTTAGCTAGACGTAATCTACATCACAGAGGACTAGCATGGATACGCAAAGATGAAGAGCGATTCGAGCCCATCGCAAAAGCAGACAGTATAAACAAGAAACACCAGGATAAACCCCAGGACCCAACAGAGATCAGGAAGGAAGCGAAGCACAAAAACGCCAAATAAATAGAAGGTTAAGAGACCAGAGGAACGCTGGAACCTAAGAGATTGCCAAATGTAAGAGACAAAGCTAAACCCAGCTGTCATTAATATCCGACCAATGGCGCCACCGTGGCTAATCCGAATGGACACGCAATGGCACCGACGCAGAACAATTGCCCTCGCCCACGCAGCCTGGCACACAAGGGCTTGGGTGTGGCAACCGATGGGGTATAGAATTGGACCAAGGCATCCACCACAATGATAGAGCACGGGCCGTGCCCCGCCTCAGGTCCCCACAGCGCCTCAAGCGCAGGTCCGGCCATTGTGTCTAAACATAGATTTGGAAAAATAGGGAGGCCTATATTCAGCCAGACAACCCAAATCCTTCCAATAATAAGAGAATAATATTCCCTAAAGATAACCTATTCTGGGCCCAATCAAGTCCATTATAAAGGAGAAAAAGCATTAAGACCATTAGATGGGCATCCCATAATAAAGAAGGAGGATTTATCCCAATAAACCCCTGACTTTCAACCTGCTGCAAATTCCATACAACTATATCGAGGAAACGTATCCTCTAATGGAAGGACTCCTAGTCATCGCCCAACCTGATGAATATCCACTATAAATAAGGCCACTCCACCAACCTAAAGGTACAACACTAAACAATTCAAGCATTCACTCTTTCTCTCAAGGACGATCCGACTAGGCATCTGAGCGCACTGCAAAGCCCTCACGACCCTCCTTCCTCCTTGTTTACAGGAACATTTCCACCCGAGCCCGCACCCACATTGTACCATCCTCAGCACACCCGGCCGCCTGAAGATCCCTCCGCCTCCACCCGCCGGCTTGCCTCGTCAAACCCAATCCACCACACGCCCAAATCCCGCCTCCCTATGGAAAACGAGGCATCATCAGTACACTTGAGACGCAGACTTTTTTAAGTGATGTGCACCCTGCCTAATATAAATAAAAATTATATATCTCACTAAATATTTTATATAGTTTTTATCTAATAATAAAATACAGTGTTAAAAATACATCAAAACATAAAAATCAAAACATCACTAGTGTTTCCCATCATAACAAATATTTGCAAAACAAAATAATAAACAATTACTAGCACTTTCAATATCATCACAAAATTTATAAGTTTCCAAAACAAAATAAATAATTTATGGGATTCAGATCAAATTTTAAATAAAGAAAATCATCATCAATATCATTATTCCTCATCATTAATATTTTTTTCTTCTATTTTTAATTATATGTCTCGAATTGTTTTCATATTTTTAAAATTTTTACTTTATTTTTTTGTACAGTACTCAGTTGTTTTATATTTCAAGATGTTTTGTGATATTTTTTTTCAAAAAAAAAATTTACCTTATTTACACAAATTTTTCAAAATTTATTTCTATTATTTTTTCAGAATTTTTTTCCTTATATAATTTTCAAAAAAATTACTATTTTTACATACAATTTTTCATAATTTGTTTTTTATTTTTATTTTATTATTTTCAAAACAGACATTTATTACTAAGATGACTAATTTATTCTTCAGATAGTTGTTTCAGTTTCTTTTATAAACTTCTCCATTAAGCTTTTATTAAATATTAAATACATAAGGTCATAAACTATTTTTATAGTTTTCTAAACATCTACCATTTTATCAAAAGACTTATTAAAAGATAAAAATCAAATAAACTGCAGATCACCTTCAAACACACTATGGTACGGCAAGCGAAAGGTTATAGAGATTCAAGTTCAAATTCTTGTAAAATAAATTACTATAACGTGAATGTATAAAATGAATAGATGTAAAAATGTATAAATGTTGACATTTAAAAAATCAAATAAAAACATTCAAAAATCAAATGACTAAAACTGAAGAAGAAAACATGCATTTCATTTATATCACAAAAACTAAATAGATTAGACTCAGAATTCCAAGAAACTCCAACTTCTAGGGATTGGTTCGTCTGGGCGATTTTAAAAACTATTTTTTTTTTCTCTCGAAAACAGATGAGAATGACTGAAAACTGCTTTGCCTCTATTGTGTTTGAAAATGAGAAAATAATAAAGAACACTAACCAACACAAATAACATCAAATCCAAATGTCCATCGCGGGTTCAGCTCATGGCAGAAAGACTAGCGCCCAAACAGCACAAGGCACAAGGAGGAGTCCCAAGTTTGGGTCCAAATATATTTTAATACTCGAAATTAAAGTGCCAGAATAATAAACAAAAACATCAACCAAAGAACACCAAAATTGCATTATTTGTAGTTCGAAAATTTGTTTCAATAACAATTTTATTTTGCGATTATTCGATTTCGCTTTTAAAATCGCCGGCAATTTGTAAAATACAAAGCCATGAACACCACACGTTATTCTCATGACCATTCTGACAAGGATAACCGTGATGATGATCTAAAGGGTGCAGGGGCAGGTTAGGGTTATGTAGCAGAACTAGACTGCACAGATACGCTCCATTTCAAGGTTATAGGCTTGTTTAGCTTATATGATTAAATAAATTAGAATGTAGCGATTTAGGTTCAACGTTTGAACACTTTGATGCAAAACAATCTGCTGCTCTTACTACTTGCTTGTGTTTTTTTCTGGGCTTACGATATACATGCATAAATTGGGGGCTTTCAAATGTTAGACGAGAGTATTTATATTTATAGAGACACAAAGCATATGAAAAGGGTGTAGAAGTATATAACAAGAACAAAAAATAACTCTTAAAAAGATAAATATGAAAATATTATTAAATCCGAACCTATTGTCAAGCATTGTATATTATGGAGCATATATAACCCGCATTTTCAAATCAAATAAGAACTTTTTACTTTAACTCGAAACAAAGACTTTATACTTCAATAAAACAACCTAAAAAGAAATAACAACTCCTATTAAGAAACAAACTTTATAAATTAAATGAACAACCGCTATTTTGGACTTTGGAGAATAAATATTTTTAAAATAAAACAACTCCAAATTAAAGAAAACAAGACTCAAATACTCTTGATTGTAAACATTATTTCTGCCTCAAAGGTTTCACAACCTCTCAAATCTGAATTTTTCAGAATTAAATCGAATTCTCAATATATATTGTAAAAGCCACCATTAATATTCAGGTCTTTAGTGCACCCTACCCCCGGCCTCACCACGATAAGGCCTCAAATTATTGACATTGGAATGTGCATGTACATATTATACTATCTGCACTCCACCTTGTGCTACTGGGATCTAATTCTCAATGTTTGTTGTAAAAGCTCGAACATTAATTTAATATTTTTATATTTATTTATGTTTTTCAACAAAAAACTACAACCAAATATTACGATAAGCCACAAGGGCCATCCTTAAATTAAAAGCCAGAAACATAAAATGAGAGAGGCCCGCATTCGACATCAATGAATAGTACCACATAAATTTGTTAAAAATAAAATAAAATGTGTACTTCTATTTTTCTATTCTTTATTATAATAAAATTATTAAAAATTATTATTTAATTTTCTTTCGATTTCTAATTTTTTGTGATGGTCAAAATAACTTATGCTGAGTGTGGGCAAAGGAACATTTCATGAAGCCGCCACCACGTACGTAAGGTAAGTGCGGTGAGGCACTACCACCCTTCGGGAATCATCTGCCTACGCCTGATCTGACATCATACAGACACGGTCAGGCGTCAATTCAATCAACGCTTTCTGATTGGTCTACTCGAATATGCCATCCACGTGGCACACCCTATAACATAAGCAACCTTTATGATTATCTCCTCCATCCAATCACCTTCTTTGGACGGTTCTGATGAAAAATGATAGAGCCCTCAGAAACCACCATACAAAAATTTGGTTTTCTTGGCCTTCCAACCCAAGTGTATAGACAATGCTCTGTACATGATTGCTTTTGACGGTGGTCGTTTTGTACGTAAATCCTGCTCGTTTGGAGGGGGATTCCCAAAGCTATATCGCCACGTTTCATTTTAAAATGCAATTTTTATGAAAGATTCATCACCACCTCACATCGGGTTTATTTGGAATGATCTCGACTGTCCATTTCAGTCCTCCAATCATCTTTTTCCTTTGTGGAGATGGTCAGAAATAAAGAGGAGCACCGATACTTCAGGAAAGTGATATGCAATTGAAATTTGGGTTCAGCCATCGTTCATGCGACCCAACTTTACACCGGCGTATTCAATTTCATTTCTTTATATTTTAGTTTTTTCATATAAAATCATAATCCGTTTGAGAAAATTCAAATCTCGATAAATAAAATTAAATCTAATGATATAAAGTTCATTCATTGCGAACGAGTTTTTTAAAATCAAACCTTTAAAATTTTGAAATGATTCACATTAACGATCAAGTTGGTCATTACTCCCCCGTTAAAGTCCTATTGTTAACTCGCAAGAGCTTCTTCTTTTTCCTTTTCCTTTCCCTCCTTTTCTTTATATTTTATTTATAAATATGTAGTGTTTTAGCACACTTTCTAAATTGAAATTTTTGGCTCGAACATGACATTTTTACAAGGAAAAATAGATTTTGATTAAAGTGTCGTTAAAAATATAAATGAAGTTATAATATTTGGTAAATAATTTATATATTTATTTTACTTCTATTCATTTACATCACGTCATTATAATATTTTGTTTTTTTTAGTCGAACATTTGAGACCCATTCTTTTACTATTTAAGCCAAACATTAACAACAATAATTGATAATATTATTAAGTAATAGATTTTTCTAATATCTTTTACAGGCTCAACCACTAGTTTCTAAGTACCCTCACGATTTCAAATTAGAGCACAAGGTTAAGAATAATTCATCATTTTAGTATTATGAACATTTTCTTAACCCATATGGAATACGATAAACACCTTTCTAACATATAATTTATTTATATCTATATATGAGATTGCTGAATCAAATTGATAATCATCATTTATAAGACCAAACAAATCCCCATATTCAAGTCGAATATCAAATTTGATACTATTTATAATAACACGCACTCAATTATACAAATATTGTATAACACAATATCCTTCTTATAGGATTGCTCAATCAAATCTGATAATCATTCTACAGGTAATATAAGATTATTTTTTTAATCCAATATAACAAATTCAAGAATAACATTATTGGGAAATTTTTTATTTTCATTTGATATAGGATGACATTATAAGATTTTTGTCTATTTTATATATATATATATATATATATATATATATATATATATATATATATATATATTATTCTTTCTCCATAGTCCGAAATGAAGGAATGGACAAGTCAAGACCAAATGGATAAATTCCTTTTAAAACCATACATGAAATACTTGAAAAGAGTTTTTGGAACATAAACAAGTTTTTTTTTTTTTAATTGGCCAATATAAGCAAAACCAAAATAACATCAACCAAATTTGTCTCAGCACGCCAGAGTTAGTCAATTTTTTAAGCTTAATATCATAAAGACAACTGCAAGATTGAACAGTTAAATTTTTTTAAGTTATCGATCGAGACATTAACTTAAAAAAATTTATAAGTGAAGACGCATTAGTTTGAACATTATTTTCATTTTCAACATATTTTAATAATTTTTTAAAATAAATTAAATATGTCCAAAACTTGAAGAAAAAAAAGAGGGGGGAGAAATTTATTTCAAAGAAACAGCAGCCAAACAAACAGGGCCTTGTTGTAGGGTAAAAATATATATCAGATTCAGGTATTCAGAAATGGGAAAAAGACAGACCATATTCTGTGTTTAAACTGGCAAGCATCTTGTACTCAGCATATATATATATATATATATATAGCACATCTAAAGGTCTCATATTATTATACTATCTAGCCACCTTTATCCCACATTAATCATGCTTTGGAATGTTTTTCTCCTCCTCTCAATTTGTTCATGTGGATCTAATCTATTACTGGTTATAGCAAATTAACATTTTAATATTTTTATAGAATTAATGGATTAACAAAGACTATATTTCCCTAAGAGAAAGTTTGAGGAAAAATATAATTAATGAATAGATACGTAAATTTAAGTTAATAAATACTTAAAGATGTTGGGAAGCTTATTTATTTTTAATTTTTTTTAATTTAACACAATGATTAGACAATTTGGAAAGTTAATATTAGTTTAATTTTTCTTTTATTTATATTAATAACAATATAAGAAATCATTATTACTTAGTTCTAAAATTTTAAACAAATATAAAACACATAAAATAAAGGAGAAAGTAAAAAAATAAAATTAATATATAAACATAATCAATAAATTAATTATTCCAAACTCGTTTAACATTTTCTAAAACTGTGACATACAGATGTCCTTGAGGCATGACTCAAATAATAAAATTATGGGATGGACATATACAAGAATCATGATCGAATCCATAACAGAATATCATTATAATATAATATTCAAATTTAATGATGTAAAAAAAAACTGTAACATAAAAATTAAGTAATTTAAATTATATAAATTTTATTATATTTTTTAATTACAACAACAATAATTTTTGTGATGCCTTTTCCAACACGATTTTCAAAACCAAACATAGTATTAAAATGTTTTCCTTAGTATTGTTTATATATATATATATGAGATGGGGTGTAAACCAATGGGGGCTAAGGGTGTGAGTAGGTTAGTCAACAAAGTACCAAATTTGCAAAAGGTCAATGATGGATGTCCCCATATTGAAGACAGTGATATATATATATATATATACATATATATAGGCCTAAAAGTAAATCAAACTAGTTATTTTGGTCTATTACATTCAATTGTCCTCAACTTTTATATATATATATATATATATATATATATATATATATGTGGTTTGGTTGAAAAAGTTGGAATTTTTAAATATCAATTAAAATATTCCTAATATTTTCGTTACATTATTCCAAAAATAATAAGAATCTGTGATCTAATAATGTACTCAGCTTATATAGTTCTCTAGCCTACTGTAACTCTTCCTTATATGATGCGAAAATATAAATTAGAGAGGAATCTCACATTTAGAGGGTAGGGATGGAGAAAAATGCATTGTCATTCAATTTTCTTTGGTTTACAAATGATGTGACAAATGGGAAAGCAACAATGTGATGACCCCCTCATGGAGATTTTGAATTTAAGAGAGGGAATGAAAAAAAGGGAGTTGATGATGTCAATTATTAATCACTTTCTTAGCAAACAAACACAAATAATTTTCTAATGGGTTGGGTCATGAGTGCTTGGAACTCACAATTAGGCTATAATCCATGCTATAATAACTAAATCAAATCAATGCTTAATTAGAGTCTCTCTTTTTTTTTTGGAATAGGAAAATTTGATATCTTTTATTTTGCCGAACTTTTGTTGGATGACCCACCAATCTATAATGGAAAACTCGTTCAAAGATCACCTATTAAGTTTGGTCATATGAATGTGCTTAATTATATATACTTAATAATTTTTTACTTCATTATATTATAAAGATAAGACACACTCTGGATAATTTAAAATAAATTTTAGTTTAATCTAATAAGTCATAATACATTAAAAAATCAAGTAATAAGTTTTAATTGAGCATTTTAATTATTGTTTAATTTAAAATCAACTAAATCATTAAAATACTTTTGAGTTTTGACACTGTACCAAATTATCTCAATATTTTGTTAGTTAATGATTTATATTGATTTTAATTCGAATTCTTTTAAGTTGTTAATTTAAATTTATCTCTATTATTTATTTTACATTATTGATAAAAAAATTAATTTGAATTTGATAGTATTCCTTATTAATTGTAATGATTTACTACAGATTAATTTTAATTAATATAATTTTTTTATTAATGTTAAATAAATTTATTTATTTAATGTTCATACTTAAAGTATTGTAAAATATATAAGATAGGAGTAAAAAAATCATTTTAGAAAATGAGTCATGGTCCATGGATATAGAATTATGGTTGTTAAATATATTTTAATTGGATAAATAAGAAAAAAAAATATTTGAAATTAAAAATAGAGTACAATTTTAAGTAATATCAAATACTTAACCTTGATTGAAATAGTCCATATGCCTAACCAATAGAGCTGTTTTTAAAATATAATATTATCCAAAAGGGAGACATAAATTCAGTATTTATGGGGCTTTACTATATTATAAGAGAAAGTCATTAATCGTTAAAAAAAAAAAACTTGCATTGGAAATATTAAATTATTTTATCAAGCATATTTTAATGCACTTAATAATTTAAATTAATTCATTTAAGTCACTTTAACTCAATAAATCAATTTGTGAAGCAACATCTTATTTTAAATATTTTACTTTTATAATATAGTTATATATTTGTATATGGGCATAAACATTTTCCTTAATAGGAGGATGACAAGGTACTTAAGCAAATCATTCATAATATATTGCTTTAAAACTCGTGGATCACCCTCAGACGGTGGACAGTGGTCCAAACCCCCTGACAAAAGGTGGGAATATATATACATATATATATATATATACATATATATATATATATATATTTTGAAAGACGATATTTATATTAAATCAAAATCTTATATACTGTTTTCTAGTATAGTCTAACTGTTTAACATAAGATTAAACCTAATTTGGCAAGAAGTCATGGGTTCAAACCATCTATTTGTAATTTATTATCATTTATTCATTTGAAAGTTTAGATTTATTTGGACTTAATTAAGTACGCAACAGATAGCTTAAAAATACAAGTAAAGACATAATATTATATTAACCAAATTCTACAAATCCTAAACTTTATAAGAGAAGATGCACTATGAGGGGACTTAATTAAACTAAAATTTTCAAAGATACGAATAAAAGAAAATATTCGCATTTTCTTCATTTAAAAGTTATTTTCAACTGAAATAACAAAACTTCATCATTGCCCAATAAGCAGCTTCCAAGAACATTCACTACTATACTTACAACTAATGTTTTATTGCGCCACCGACTCGAATTCCGACTCGCTTATTTTTGAATTCTAACCTGCCTCATTTAAAATTAATAGACGGCTAATTTGCATTTAAAATTCTTAAACCCGCTCCGTTTACATTTGACTTTTTTTTTTTTATTATTATATTTTATTTTTTATTATATTAAAATTAATATATGTTATAAAAAAATAAAAATATTATGAATTTTTATAAATTATTTATTAAAAAAATATAATAATAATAATAATAATAATAATAATAATTTATATTAAAGTATAAAATAAAATAATAAATTTTTTTTTAATATAATTGTATGCAAAGTGAAGACAATACCGAATCTGTTCAAACTCATTTTGCATTTTAAAATAAATTAAAACTGCTAAAATCTTATTATAAGAAACCAACCATTCCATGTTGTTTCACAGACTAGACAGAATCCAAAATAACTGCTTAATTCATATCCATATTCATTATCCATCAAAAAAAAAGAAAACTTAATACTTAATGCTTATTACAAGATCTATTCAAAGATTAATTCAAAAAATTATATTCAACACAAGAAAAATACAAAACTCAATCTTTTAATCTTAACAATATATATATATATATATATATATATATATATATATATATATATATATATATAGTATTTTAAAATTATTTTAATGGTTCAAAATCAGCAATTGATTGAAAGTGGCAATAGTTGGTTTGGGTGGTATCTCATCCAACATTGTTGCCTGCCCACTGAGGACTGCAATTTGCAGAGTATGTGTTCAGCCTTCTTTGCTTGGATCCAACTCTTCAATTATTTTACTTCTATTCTGTTACTTTGTCTTAAAAATAAATAAAAATTCTGTTACTATTTTTTTATATAACTGTTATGTTAGGATACTTTGGAACCCAAAAAGTAATTTATGAATAAAGTAAAGTGAAAAATAAAAGGAAAAGTAAAAGAAAATGAAATTCTGGGAGAAAGGTAAAAAATAAGTTTAAATTTAATAAATTAATTATATATGTTTATTTAAATTTATTTTATTTATTTATATTTATTATATAAAGACCAAAAAATTTAAAAGCATATAAAAATTTGAGGAATTTTGATTATATTTGATTTTCTTTTATATTTTTAGAGTGAAATCAAACTTGATAAAATAATTATTTAGTATTTTTTTTCTTTTTCTTAACGCTTTTCGGATTTGAAATAGAGTCTTACATTCGAATCAATTTGTACATACTCAATTAATCTCATAGTTCTTAAAATTAATAAACAATTAAAACTCTAATTACTCCACTTTATTTTTATAGCGAGGTGTTTGACCAATTTTGTGTATTTTTGGACTAATATCATAATATAGGTTAATGATAGAGTAAATTATCTAATTATCTGACTTTTTATTAGAGGTTATATTTTTTTTCAACAACTCTGTCATGACCATATAATCTTCCGAATGACTTTTAAAGTGAATCCAATTAGGAACTCTGAGAACTGATCCAAGACCGACTAAACTCACTTTTTCAACTTTTAGTTCACATTTAATTTAAAATATTTGGAAATAATAATAATATAGAAACTAATACCTAATAATTGTATTTGGTTAAATATGACACGAAATATATGGTTTTATCTTTTGGGAGAACAAGAATGATAAGAGTGAAAATTACATGGTACAGTGTACCAATACAGCACAATATCTTCTTTTAAAACTAGAATATAAATTTTCTATAAAATAATGACCGTTGGATCAAGTATGGTTGATTGTCATAGCTTAAAATTATCTCCCATCCAACGGTGGAGAGGAACATCCACAAAAACCCAAAGCAGGGGTGACCGTACGCAATCATTACTAAAGGGAAAAAATAGTATTAAGCATGTGTTAAGAATGTACATCACCCAAGTGTGGAGCCAAAAATATATATAAGTGGGCCCCACTATCCGACCATAATCATCATTCTTACCTAGCTGTAATTCTCCCATATCACGGCAGGGCCAGAACTGTAAATAATGGAGACCACAGTTTTTTTTTTTTTTTTAATATATTTAAAACATTATCACCTAATTATTTAAATAAATCCTCGGTTATTAAAATAAATTAACTTAGCCCCAAAGCTCTTTATCGGATTCATTATTTATTCTGTTTTTCTTTCTTTTTTCTTCTTTACTGGTCCTGTCTTCCACCACCGTCAGTTCTTTTCGATTTGTTGATCTGCTTCTTTCTTCTTCGGCATCGAGGGTTTGATTTGCAGGAGAAAGTTGAAGGAAAGGAAAAGGAAGGAGAGTGTTGACGGGTACTGGAGCGAGGATTGTAGGAGATGGGGTTGTGATTGAATTTTTGGGGTATGGGGTTGGGGGTGAGAAGAGATGATGAAGGAGGTGTTAAGGAGGAGCTGCTTTGTTTCTTACTGGTCTGTCTGATTTGGGTCCGATTTGATATGGGTGGTGCTTCTTGTTTCGATCATCCAGCAAGGAAGGTAATTTATGAAGAAAGAAGTGGTCAAGATGATTCAGTTATGACGGCTCATCTGCTCAGTCTCACTATAGACCAGAGTTAGTTCAGGGGTGAACCCTATTTTCTTGAAATTGCTTTTCTTTTGCTTTGGAATTTTTTTCTTTTATTGGCTATAGGATTAACGGTGTTGAATTTGAATCTCAAGCTTTAGGATTTTATTTTTTCAGTGTTCTGTTGTTATGATTCGCTGTTACTTTGATCTGATTCATTTCATAGTTTTTGCTTGAGGTGACATCATAAATTAAATTTTCAGCTTGAACTCACTGATGATTGTTGTTGTTGGTGTTTGATTTGTTTGTTATTCATTTATATATTTAAAAAATACACATAAGAGATGTGACAAACTGTTGGAGGATCATACTTGTTATAGAAATTTGAATATTTTGTACTTTTTGTTAACATTCCGTGGTTGTTTAATAACCACTTTTGTAAGCCTCAGAGACAGAGATGGTGGTAAACGTAAGAGAATTGTAAACTTTGACTGGGACACCCACTTCTGATGGCCGAAAGAAATATAACAAATGTGCACTTTTGTCTGAATTAAGATACATGCCACTTCTTCTTACTATGGCCAATCCACATGTAAAATTAACTATTTGACTCGATTTTTCATGTCTGAGAAATCCAAGGAATTGGGCATTTTATGATATTAAATTGCAGTACCAAGTGAACTTCATGGTGATTCATTATAGTTTTTAGAGGTAATATAGGGCAACCTCACAATGTGTAGACTTCGTGGAGCCTCCGTTCCTGTAGTCGAAAAATTATTTCGCCATCGGGGGTTTAAACTATATTTGCAAATTCTAGTATCATGTCTTTGTATGTATTTTATTCCATTTTTAAAATATTTTATTTGCTTTTTTTTCTCTGCTTGTGCGGTAGACACTCCGCAATAGCTTATGCATGCAGACAAGTCAAAATCTCGGAGTGGTTCCGATCTTAAGAAGGAACCTGTGGTTCCTAAAGACGGACCAACGGCAAATATTGCTGCACAAACATTCACATTTCGCAGCTTGCTTCTGCCACAAAGAACTTCAGGCCAGAATGTCTGCTGGGTGAAGGAGGGTTTGGGCATGTTTATAAAGGTCATTTAGAGAGCACTGAATAAGTGTTATGATTGGTTGAATACAGAGTTCCATAATTCTACATAATGAAGCATGTTACCAAAAGACAACTGATTTGTATGTTCAGTTCTGGTCATTATACCATGTGCTAGATTTTTTTTTTCCTTTTTGTGGTAAATAAAGGCAGAATTTTCACATTGTTTTGCCCAACCCTTTTTACATGATTCATGGATTGTTGAATAATGCTAATCACAGCGTCTCACCTAGTCACTAGTGATTTTTGGTTTTTTGAATTATTGTATTTGCAGGTAGTTGCCGTGAAACAACTTGACCGAAATGGCCTTCAAGGAAATAGAGAATTCCTGGTGGAGGTTCTCATGCTTAGCCTTTTACATCACCCCAACCTTGTTAACTTGATTGGTTATTGTGCTGATGGGGACCAACGCCTCCTTGTTTATGAGTTTATGCCATTGGGATCATTGGAGGATCATTTACATGGTTAGATTTCCTGCCTTTTTTGCACTGGATATTATCACTGAGAGATACAAATAGACAGTTTTGCTACTTTTGCATTTCGCTGGAACCATGCTGTCATTTGATTGAGTGGAAACTTGATTTTCATGTGCAATAGGAATGTTTATCTTGAGCTTGTTTCTTAACCTTTTATTTGTCCACCCAGATCTTTGATGTTTGAGAAAAACAGAATAGGATCTTAAAATTATACATTGTTGTATATGATATCACAGATTAATTTCTGGCCGTTGGTTCAGGACCGACTTTGATTCTTTTTCTTCTTTTCGGAGTTATTGGAAGCATGCATACACTTATTTAGTTTGCAGCACATGCCTATATGTACCTCCTTCAAATGAGTTAAATCCTTACAAAAAATATTCTTGGATCGAAACATTAACGTAATTAAACATCACGGCGAGGTAATTTTTTTTTCTGCTTTTTCTTTAAATGGAATCAAGCACAATATTTATAAATCCTCATGCATTGGCAAAGCATATAACTTGAACTAAGTATACTGACATCAAGGCTTTTTTGGTTACTGTTTTAGGTGTAAATAATGCAACTTATAAAGAGGTTGTGTTATACCTAGTAATCTGTGATTATTTATCTTGCTTCTTCAAAGTTTAGAACTGAAGGAATAGGGACATTTATGAAAAGTTCATGACCAACAATACTTCTGACTAGAAGTTTTCTTTTGTTCCTTGGGTGCTCGTGGAGGTTGAGTGAGAATAATTTATCCAATCATGAGAGAGGATATTAGTGGTGACTCCATATGATTGTGCTATTGTCTCCATATGCAGTTCAACTGGATTTATTCAGTATAGACTTCTGTTACCTAAATGTTCTCAACGATGCTGTGTGAACCCAGGCGAGATTGAAGCTAATTGTTGAAATTAAAATAAAGATTCTGACTTACAAGATTGTCCATTCCCATTATATAGATTGTCACATCAGTTGAGGTTGATTTTTTTAATGCAAGGGTTAAAGAAGAGCTCTAGTGTACAAAGTTCCAATAATCACACAGGTATTACTTTGTTCCATCTCTCAAGGAGAAAAAAAATTCCCTTTTGTCCAATTATTGAAGGTCTTTTATGAGTTCTAAGTAATTGTTCAAACATTGTGAGGATTTGGCCTTCAAGTTGCAAGCAAACACAAATCTCGAATTTTGTGGTGTAGAATTCAGCATTGGTTGTTGAAGAACACCTGTATAACATTTGTAAGTTTTCAGAGAGCATTTTCATCAAAAAAGAAAATAAGAAAAGAAAGATGAAGATACACATCCCAGATCTGCTAATTCTTAAAGCTTATTGAAGATCTATTGATCCCATAACTAATATGAATGAGACAACCTTTTAACATTGAATTATTTGGCCATGGAAGGCAATATTCTCTTCAAATCCCTGTCACAAGATTGGGTAAAAGCATTCCTCCATTGTTTGTTAATATGTTTAATTTTAGATAATAGTTGAGGGGGTTCTATGGAAAATTTAAACTGAAAGAACATTCAGGCAATGTTCTTTTAGCAGAAGCAGTGATGATAACAGCATTTGAAATTAGCATAATGGTAGTGCAATTTTTTGTTATATTGATAGCAATAACAATAGAGTTTAGCCTGATAGCAGCAGGAGCTTGGCAGTACTAATTTATCAAATTTGCCTCCTACAATTTTGGCATGGTAGTAGTAGGATTGGTAATACTTTGAAGAAGTGGTGGTAGCAATTCTTTGGAGTTCTTTGTAGAAGTAGTAGTATTTTATGACGCAGTGGCGGAGGTTCTTTGAAATATGAGTACTTCTTCGAATTAGTAGTGGTAGCACTTCTTTAAATGAACATGAATTCAGAAGGAGTGGTAATACTATCGAACTTCTAGTGTAGTACTTTGAATTACTAGTTCTTTCACAGTAAATTCTTGAATTAATGATCATGATACTAATACTCCCTGTTGAAGTGGTAGTCGCGACACCCATGGGCGTAGTAGTAGTATAAGCCCTTCAGCAAGTAGCTAGTGCACCTCAGGTGGCAAGCAGCGGCAGCAAGAATTCTTGAAGTAGTTGTAGTGGGCTTGTCATGACCCAAGAGAAGTAACCTTTGTGACTTTTCTATGATACTAAAAGAATAATTGACATTGTGTGTGTGAAGTTATTATCTAGTGAGCAACTAGTAGAAACACTTTGTAAAACTGATCAATAAAAACAGTTAAGGTAGTGGTTGTCAAAAAAAAAAAAACTGATGAAATTATTAAAAGAATAAATTGAGCTTATATATTTTTTTGTAAAACATGTTAATGTGGTTCATATTGGTGGTGCAAGTATTCTCTTTACTTATCAAAAATAAAAATATTACAGTAAGGTATAATTTTTTTTAAATGCATCTTAACATGGTGCATACTTTCAATTCACAATGCTAAATATTGTGTTAATTTATTTTGATAACAATATTGATGCAAAATTTTAGTTAATACTTAAAAGTCTGAAAGCATCGTTAATGATCATGCACATCTTATGTTAGTATTGATCCTATAGAAAAAGCTATATATTAAACAAATTAAAAAAAAAGAAAAGAAAGCCTAACATACAAGTGAGGTTGTGCCTGCACCAAATCACAACTTCTAAATCGTGACATGTTCTGGAATTCGACCAGATAATCATTTGATTGCTACGAATTTGCAGTTATAATTTTAAATATAATTTGTAATCTCATTGTTGCCTATTAAAAGGAAAAATAAAATGTAACTTTCTGCCTGCTAACTGCTTGAAATTGGCTGCTGATTTTAGGATTTTTCTTTATAATGTTGGATATTAATGTTGTGTTTCATGTCTTCAATCAGTATTCTTCATTTTCCTGCTCAAGGAAATAAAATTTTCACATGCATGACCTAACTCTTTGTATACTGACTTTATCTATTTATTATTATAGGTGGTTCCCCCCTCTTTTTGGACTTTATAAGAAATTTTGATCTTCTTGGCTATGTTGGGCACCACACTAAATGAGATCCATTCCAGCAGGTATTTTGAAAAAGCGCATGACAAGGAACCGTGGTTGCAAAATGTTTGTCATTCTAGAGTCATACCATATACCTGACTTTTTTAGAACTTGTGACCTTTGGGCAATGATCAACATCTTCCCAGGTCTTCTGATTGACTAAAGTTGGTAAAGATAATTGCAGAATCTCTTTTGTTTTCTAACCAGAAAAGAGATAAAAGAATTTAAAAATCCTTGGTCATGAAAACATCATTCTTAAATTAGTAGCAGGTTCCAGACTTAATTCACATTCATAGCCAGTGAAATCTAGGAGTTACTTAATTCAACCAGAGAAAGTGATGGATATTGGCAAAATGATTTCTGGGATGAAACAGCAACATAGGAGACTCTCAATTAGTGTTTTTCTTTAACAAGTGATGAACAGGTTGAACTGTAAACAAGAAACTTTTTGGAGAATTAAAAACCTTGATTAAAAAGTCGTTGGCTTTCCAGATAAAGAAGAGAAAAATGACAAGGACTTTTATTCCATGATTATATTTATTGGTCTTCGGTCCATTAAATTTTTAACTACTTCATCCCATGAGGGTATGAAGGATATGAGAGAGACCAAGACATAGAAACAGAACAAAGTTTGTGGAGCCGATGATATGTGGCCTATGTATTTGCATGTGGAGCATTCTATTCTTTCAGATTACCTTTTTTTTCTGTCATGTTGCAAGGATGGCTTTTAGAAAAGTGAATGTGTTTATGACTGCACAAATGAAACAGTTTAAAAATTAATGAAGTTTCCTTGCTGCTCTGTCGTTTGAAGTTCATGACTATACAGGAATACTCGATTGAATCTGACTAAATGATCATGTCTCCAACAAACTGTTATTGCTTTCTGAATAAGAAAATTTGCCCATGAGTTCTGGAACTCTTTGCATCATGCCTCCATCTCTCTCTCTTTACTTGGAGATATCTGTCAATGTGGTCGGTATTTGACAACTTGCTAATTATTTTTCAGTTTTTATTCTGTTGGAGAAGCACTTATTTTATGGTTAATTTTTTTGTTGAAATTTTTTAAATATGCTGATGCTTAGAGTTGCACTAATACTGGGTTTTGTTGGAAAATGATATTTCAAAGGCATTCCATAATCATTCATAATGTCACAGTTTGATTTAGTAAGTCCCTTCTGAAATTGCCCTGCATTGCTTCATTTGCTTCCTATCTTTCAGATCTTCCACCAGATAAGGAGCCTCTGGACTGGAATACAAGGATGAAGATTGCAGCTGGTGCAGCTAAAGGGTTGGAATATTTGCATGATAAAGCAAACCCTCCTGTCATTTACAGGGATTTAAAGTCGTCCAACATCCTTCTTGATGAGGGATATCACCCTAAATTATCAGATTTTGGGCTTGCGAAGCTGGGACCTGTGGGTGATAAGACTCATGTATCCACTAGGTGATGGGAATATTGGTTGTTATGCTCCTGAGTAAAGTAAGATTCAATGAATTTTACCCTGGTCTGAGGTTACAGCCTCTGTGTCACTTCCCAGAACCTATCATGTGGGCGCAAAGTTGGCTGATAACACTCGGGCTGCTTGCATGATGAACTAATGCAAGCAAGCACTCTTTCTGCATTTTCCCATGCTATCCGTTTTTAGTGTACTTTTGTTTTAAATTAACAGTTTTCATGAAGGTGATGTTTGCATGTATTCAAGTTGACATTACTTGAGATTTCACTTCGTTTTCCTCTATTTTGTCAGTAAGATCCAGTAAACATCACTTTTCGTTTGAACTCGTAGGAAGTTCCCTGTAAGTATGGCTGAATCTACACTGCAAGGCCGTTATCCAATGCGAGGACTTTATCAAGCTCTAGCAGTCGCTGCCATGTGTTTGCAAGAACAAGCAGCTACAAGACCTCTAATAGGGGATGTTGTGACTGCACTCACGTATTTAGCCTCCCAAACATACGACCCGAATGCAGCCTCTGCTCAGAGTAACAGAGTTGGTCCCTCTACTCCTAAGAGCAAGGATGATAGGAGGAGCATAGCAGATGGATTCGATAGCCCAGATAATCCCGGGCGTGGTGGCCGAGTTGGCTCCCCTTCCACACATAAAAATTCACCTGATTTCAGGAGGAGAGATCCTTTGAGGGATTTGAGCAGTGCCACAGACCTAGGTAGGAGTGAACCTGGTGGAGGGTCTGGGGAGAAAATGGAGCTTGGATGAATTAGAGCGACAGGAATCTCAGAGAGACATGGGTTCTGGGCGAGCAAGGGAAACTCCAAGAAACCGGGATCTAGATAGAGAACGTGCAGTTGCGGAGGCAAAGGTGTGGGGGGAGAATTGGAGGGAGAAAAAGCGAGCGAATGCAGTTGGTAGCTTTGATGGGACAAATGGGTAAATTATGATGAAAACCAGTTCATATCACTGTCTGGACTTGTAGAGAAGAAATGGTACAGGAGCAGAAGAAATTTGCAGGTATATATATATATATATATAAATATAAATATATAAATCATCTCTTTTATGTCTCGGTTTCCATTTTCGCCTGGAGAATAAGGGGCCCTCTGTATCCAACTCATATCCGTTGTCTTGTCCAATATAATCATCACACTACTCTTTGAAGGTATGAAATGGAATGCATCTTCTGCCATTCCAGTTAGGTGGTGGTGGTGGTGAGGAAGAAGAGAGAGAGAGAGAGAGAGAGAGAGAGAGGCAGGCAGAAACAGTCAAAGAAGGGATAAAAGGGGAAATGGGAGCAGCATTGTAATTTTGAGCATGCATTTACTGGTGACCTCTGCATTGTCTGCAACATGTTAATCTATGTATTTAGAGTTTTTTTTTTTTTTTGTTCCTGAAGTTGGATGATACAGAAGAGGTCGTGGTGGGAGACGCTGTCTAATTTTTGCCCCCTGTTGTACTTTTGTTGTTATATCTCGGGGGAAACGCAGTGGCTTTTGGTTTGGTGGTTGTCGCATTATTCCAATTCCATGTTACATTCCCATGGTGTATGGATTTCTGACTCCAATTCTTCTATGTTTTCGGCTTGTACTCTTAAAAAAAAAAAAAAAAGACAAAAAAAGGTGTTTGATACGTTTTATGACATTACCATCTTCCCTTTCTATCCGGTCGCTTCTTTTTTTTCTCTGACAAAAAAGCACAGGAATTCTCAATTTAGCATGCAATACTAGGAACCACCCTCAAAAAATTAAGATTGATCGTACGAGAAGGAAATGACGTTTACAAACCCACAATCATAATGCTCTTCTAGAAGATAATGATGTTTACAAACCATAAACATGATAATGCTTCCGGGATTTGGATTTATTTACACCAACTCTCGTGCAATGGGGAGTTTAAAACCGACGGCATTGGGTTTGGTATATTTGTTGAAATCAGACCATGCTTCCAAACCTTATGATCAGTCATCCTGTCTCTTATTTAACATCAATCCCCGCAATTGATTTTACTTCCACACCAGGGGTACTGTATTTAACATCGAAGAGGCTGATAATAAGCATAAGCTCGCCTTTATGAACTAGAGCCCTTCCCTGCCAACAATTGTAGAAGCAGTATAGCTTCAAGGACTAAGAGATAGAGATCCCCCATGTGTTCTGTGCTGCAAGGAAGCGAGCAAAGGGCAAATGAAGGGTATCTAAGTCAAATGGGCCAACAAACAAGAAGAAGCAAAGCTTCATTGAAGCCACTCGCCAGAAAGTAACTACACCCCCTTTAAATGCCCAATTGTATCCAGCCAAAAATGGCTGAATCCCAAGGCAACACCAATAAAATAAAATCATTAGGAGGAACTCAGAATTACAAATGTTCAATGTGCGAATGCATTGGCCAGGGGTCATACACCATTTTACATCATCTTCATAAGGATTATATGGATCTAAAACATCCGGCTAAGTCAACTTGTTCTTTAATAGACTAGCCAGAAATCCCCTCCTCCTATAACCCAAAATATCAGAGAGGTTTTCAAAAGTAACCTCAATATTCTAATTTGTATACATCTTACTTACCTAGTTAAAATATTAAATAAACCATCACTTCAGTGAGACTCATGGCTTCTTCTGTTGACACCGACTGGGGGTTGCAATTCCAAAATGAAAAGGAGAGAAGATTCTGACAGAGTCAGAATCCCAGAGCAAGACACTTCAACTTTAACAAAACAACACAGGAAGGAAGATGGAAATTCTGGCACCCAAAATATCATTTCCTCCTCTTGCCCTGCAATGACAATCAGTAGGTGGATTTAGTTACTTACCAGCCAATTCATAAGAGAGATTCGTGCCACATTAAACAATATGCTAGAAAATGAACTCACCGAGCTCACATAGTCATCCATCAACAATTGCTTCCGTTTCTTCACAGAGGTTGGGGGGCTCTCAGTTGCCTGCCTTGCCATGGCACGCTTTGATGGTGTCATGTTCTGAAATTTCAGGAGTTTTAATCAGAGGTGAACTTAGATCAATATTTATGTGATAAATCCAAAAGGAGAGTAAATAATCATAAAATAAGGGGGGACATCTAGGAGATGATCCAACCTTGGCAAGCTTCTTCTCTTTTCGTGCCTGTCTCTCCCTCTCATCATATTCCTGATTTTCCCTCTCAACCAATCGAATGAGGGTATCACATCTTCTTGCAAGTTCTTGTGTTGTGCGAGACTTTACAAACCAATCAAAACGAAACAAAGGAGAAGTGCGAAATGCTGCCTTCAGTTCATCCCAATTCCCATATCCAAGTTTGTGAACCATGCATATCTATTCGATGTAAGGAGGCATGAATACATTAGAAAATCAATTGTCAAACAAAAAAAAAGCACAAGCATTTGTATCAAACAAACTAGCGATTATTGCAATTCTCACCATAAAACGATCACATTCTTCATTGTATAACTTCCCTTTATTTTGCCCATACTGTATCTTTAGTTCCAGCCATGGATTCTTGTAGCGATCCAACTTCTTCCCAATTGCTTTCATGATCTCGTCTTTCCTAGAAATTCTAGCCTCTCCTCTTTCAATGTTCTTGATGATCCTATCATAATCTGGGAGGATTCATACTTAAAAGTTAAAACCAAAGAAAAATCCAATCGTTTGATGATGAAAACAATGATAGTCATGTTGCAAGGCATCAGAGAACCATGTTCCAAAGATTCAACTGCCTGGGTGATCCAACTGCAGCAAACCACTAATCCGATACAGCTAATTCTCTCTTTAAACTAAGAAAATGAATTCAAGCAATTGAACTGCTGGATGCCACTGCACTTAATACTCAACCCAAACACTATTCCTACTCAAGAAAGGGAGAGAATAAGGGGGGTCCTTTTAGAAATAAACAAGTACTAGAAAGCCAATGAGATAAAGGTGGAATGGGAGGCCTGATGTACATGCCAGTCATGGCATTACGAAGTGGCAACATGTACTAAGAAGCATCCCCACTGCAATCAAAAAGGTGGGGAGGAAAGAAAGGAACAAGATAACTTTCCAGCTTTTAAGGTTACAATAGCACAAAAATATATAATACTTAATATTTATTTTCAATAGATCTTTGAAAGATTTTATGGTCTTCAACTTCCTCCTCTGTCTTCCTTCCATTTCAGAGGCACAACATTTTCAATGTCATTCCGGCCATACTTCTCACAAGCCCTAATGAAAGTATTGAAGTCTCTTCTACTCCATGATGAAAATCCCTATGATTCATAGAAACTCAATATCAGAAAATAAACCAAGACAAATCCTACACTAGCAGATGGTCTACTCACCTCTTCTAATAATCTCTCCTTTTCTTCCTGCTCCTCTGAGGTCAAGGGATCTCCCAATTCTAAATATCCAATACCGGATTAGCAGTGAGTTCACTAAATGGTAGATTAGCAGAAAGCATCTCAAAAGAGAAGAATCTAAATACCTTCAGGTTCATCCACATCTATGGTGTCTTTTAACTGATTCTTTTGATGTGTTTGCTGTAAAATTTGGAACAAAAAAAAAAGAATAGAAGATAAATGAATTACTGCATGCACATAAAGTAGGTTATGGATGGCAAAGAAGAAAAGACATGGCAAGAAAGATTCCACACCATGAGGTACCGCACTTCTTTCTCATACAGCTCATTCAGCCTTTGTGTGTTAAAGAATTGGAAATCATGCCTAAAAAAAAGCAAGACAAACCAAACAAGAACATCAACTACAATCGAAGAAAGCAAAGAGCACAACGAGGTGCTTACAGTTGGGGCATGCGTGGTATTCTTGGCTCTCTCTGTTTTGCCGGAGCACCTTGCCGCATTGTTTGCTTAAAGTATTCAGACTCTGAATAACTACAGGGGGAGAAGAAAAAGGAAAAATGTCTTAAATGATAATGAAAAACATAAAATTATAACATAAGTTGGCATTTGAAATTCACAATTACTTCCGCTTCCGCTCTCTTTTTGGTGGCTCAATCCAGTTTTCACTGACGATTTTCTTGAAGTCAAACTTGTTCTCATCCTACATCAATAGGTATCAAAAAATAGGTAATCACTCTATGAGGTAACCTAATGTGCCTAAAACCAGTGTCGAGGGAAAAAATAGTTAAAACCTATGTAGCTAAAGAATAAAAATACTTCTACCTTTTCATCATCAAAATCATACAACTCAGCAGCTGCACAAAGCAGAATAAATGTCAAACTATAATTTAGCCTAAATAAGTAAATAATGAGCGAGAGTTCTCGATAGTGGATCTACATACTATCATCCATTTTAAATTTGATGGCATCTTCTGTAAACTTCTTCATCTTAGCATCAAGCTCAGCCGTTGCCTCTTCTCCTTTAGCAATGATTCTGTCAATGTCTTCATCAGTAATTGTGCTATCTTTGGAGCTGAAAACCATTTCAGCACCAAACCTGACCATTTGCAATAGCTCATCTTTGTTAACAGCTACAAAAAACCACAAACATCACAATGTTACACGGTGCTAGTTCCATAAATTAGCATGTCTTAGTGCCAAGCAAGCTATGCAGAAATGCTCACTTTTCTGCTCTGCTAACCGCCCTTGCTGAATCACCAAAGCATCAAGAGCCAATTTTTTATAAGCTCTCTCAATCACCTTTTCCTCGATGGTATACTGATAGTTGACACCAACCCAGAACAAAGAAATGAGTATTTATATATAAAATATTTTTACATAGCTTATGAAAACACAAGAACAAAATTAACCTCTGTGCAGAATCGAAACACTTGAACTTCTTTCTTTTGACCAATTCGATGAGCACGATCTTGTGCTTGCAAATCCACTTGGGGGTTCCTATGTTGCAATAAAGATATCAACCAGATTGCTAAATATTGAAACAACTCACTAGCATCAAAATTTAAAATAAAAAAAAAAGGAATTAAAAAATTAAAGAGAAATTCTCACCAGTCACTGTCATAAAGGATGACAACATCTGCAGTAGCAAGGTTGATACCAAGACCAGCTTAGTTCAGGTATAGGGAATTAATAAATTATTTTCCAGTTTATTTAGTACAATGGGAGGCATCACTATCTTCTCCTCCTCCTGTATTTCCATCAATCCGACAATACAGAGGTCCCAACACTAAGAAGTCTTCAAGAATGTCCAGCAAACCGGTCATCTGCATTTTAAATAGAAAGCCCACCATCCAATGTAATTACAACATCAGGCATAGAATGAAAATTAAATTATAGAATAAATGTACAGAATGGCAAATGGTCTGTGAGGAAATCAACAAATGTATAAAGTCGTAATTTTATTCCAAACAGCAACTGACCTGTGAAAATATTAGAACCCTAGAATCACGCTCTTTTAGCTTTGGAAGTAGCTTATCCAAAAGAACCATCTTACCTGCCAAACAAGAGCAAAAGAGAGGCTTGATCGTTATTGATTAAGCCTTAAAACCAATCCTTCACTCAATATATTAAGGGAATGTAGAGGTTACCAGAATTTGTAATAAGGTGCTCCCCTGTCGTATAAGGAGGTCCAGGTTCAGCACCTTGGAAAAGATATGGGTGATTACAGCATTTACGCAGCTGCATTGCAATATTCAGAAGACGTTTTCGTTCTCCACCAGCATTAACAACTTCAAGATCTTTTTGCAGTAAAGCCCTGTAGAACTGTTTCTGCAATTGAGACATGCCTACTTTGAGTATTGTTTCCTTTTTCGGAGGCAAACCTTTCTCAACATCTGACTTCAGTCTCCGAAGGAGGAAAGGCCGGAGGACCTAAAAAGTGGAAATACAAAAATCATTTCAGTAAATGGGATGAAATAAGATAGGGCTAAAAAATTACATGGTCTTGGGTTTACCTTGTGAAGCTGTTGAACAACCTCCTGCTGGTCATTTTCACCAGAAATTTGGAACCATTCATCAAAAGTTTCAGCTGAACTAAATATCTCCGGCAGTAGAAAGTTGAGAAGGGACCATAGTTCATGAAGGTTGTTCTGCAAGTAAAAGAAGATAAAAAGGATCATATGCTACACCATTTTCATAATATATTATAGATCAACACATTAAAACAAGTCCAACAAGAAAACAAAGAATCCAAATCAAGAATGGGAATATGGAAATGAATCTTATTCAGAGGCCTACATAAGCATAAGTCATGGAAAACCATTCAAAAAAAAGGGAGCTACATGAGGATGAATTAAAAGGATAGCAAGTTTACAGGACCATAAGAAAAAAATACCAAAGTAAATTGAATAGAATCAGTCTAATGGTTGCATAGCACCTATCATTGAAGTCCTATCTAATTACAAACCCAAGTTGACCTGCTTTAAGAGCGAATTTAGAGCTTAAACATCAGGTTGACAATCATTTACAAGTAATACTCACATCTCATTTGGAAATGCAGCGTCTAATCCGCAATTTCTTATGTTATCGACACACACACACACACAACCATATATATATATATATATATATATATATATATATATATATATATATATAGGCATATATATATATATATATATATATGTGTGTGTGTGTGTGTGTGTGTGTGTGTGTGTTTTTATACGTGAATAAGTACCTGAAGCGGTGTACCAGTGATAAGAAGGCGGTAGTTTGTACTATATAGCCTCATTGTCTTTGAAAGGAGAGAATTCTCATTCTTGATTCGATGAGCTTCATCAATGATAATATAACGCCAGCTAAAGCGCCGTAATGTAGCTTTCTCTTTGATGGCCATCTCAAAACTAGTGACACAGACATCAAATTTCCCAGCAACCAGTAAATTTTCACGTATATGCCTCTGCAGAAACGAAGTATAAGCAAATTGCAATCCAATAAAAAAAAGTAATTTCTCCGAAAGCAGGGTCTGAATGACACACCCTTTCATCAGGATTTCCTAGAAACTTCACAGCACGTAGAATTGGACAAAAACGTCGAATTTCATTAATCCAGTTGCCAAGAGTAGATTTTGGGGCAACAACCATGTGGGGGCCAGTTATCCCTCTAAACTCATGCAGATAACCCATTAAAGAAATGGTTTGCAATGTTTTACCCAGACCCTGGTGATTAGAATAATAAGTTGTTGTCAGTATATTGCAACTGATCAAAAGCAATTTAAAAAACATGGGAGGGATGTTATAGACATAAGTTATTAATGATAGCATATAACAAATTTCATAAGTGGTTTGTGCATAAGATGAAAAGTCAACAGATTTCAACATACGACACAAATTCCAAAAGGCGGTAATTCCAAAGGCACAAATTCCATGCATACCATTTCATCTGCAAGTATTCCATTGATGCCATTCTCATACAGCCGTATGAGCCAGTTTAGACCAGCAAGTTGATAATCTCTCATCTTTCCCTGAATGCCTGAGTAAAAGGCACCCAAACAAAAGCAACAACAAACCTTTAAAGACTAATACAGCAAGATCAAAATGTATATTAGCTTTTGAATGGCAACATCTGCATTAATTTAAACAATACATGTTTTATTTAAATGAAAATGTCACTGGTCCACATAATATCCAGCAAACATTGGGTGTTTCAGAATCATGGATTAAACTTTCCCTTCAGATAGAAACAGGCTTTGGATACATCATACTTGGTTATTAATTATTAGCCCAAGGGAAAAATTCAACAACCAAGAGTTAGACCAGTCAACTTGCTAATAAGAATAACCATTCAAAAGCCAGAAAGCCTGAAGCAAAGCAATGCATGGAAAAAAAAGCATAAATCAGTGAGGTCTTGTATCCATAATATAATGGCCACAATGACATCTTTCTAAGGATCGTCGGAAACCAGATGAAGAGGGAGGATCACAGAGGAGTCATAAGTAATGGAAGTAAAAACATGCATTCTACACTCAAGTACCTAATAAACCATTGTGCAAATGTATTTACTCTTCAAGAAAATCCTAGTAATAGATAAAACAATAGAGAAAGAGAGCTCACATGAGGGCTAGCTACTCAGCCAGTGTTTCCTGGTCCCAGATAAACCACCCTTTCCTCCTTCAGGCACTCTTCGTCTCTCTCTTTCCTAAATATTTTTTACATGGCACCCCTAAATTAAGGGGTTGAGGATAAAAGGGGAGAAAGCCATCATTAAACCAAGACAGAGTTGAATACTTTTAGAGGCTTGAAAAGTGATCAAGGACAGAAGTTTAAAATCACGTTGGATTTCATTTACCAGTCCAAACAATTCAGTCCTGATACCACTGCTATATACAGTAAGTGCAAGATGTTGGCAGTAGGATTATAAAAATACACACATAACAAACAGAATGAAAAATACCTACCACGATTACAATATTTGCAGACCTTTTTTAATACACGTAGATGTATTGGAAAAAAAGAAGCAATCCAAACTTACAAAATTATTGAAAGTTCTCCAATTTTTCTCCCTCCATAAGATCCAAAACATGCATAATGAAGCCTTCCTAAAATTGATTTTAAATATTTAATGCATAATTACATTAATTTCACCTTGAAAAACAAAGCCTAACCAACAACTTTGCAGTCTAGATCATCATATTGCTTTTAGCAATACTGGATTTCAGTTCCAGGCCACATCAAATTAGGCCCGAACACCTGGTAGCTAAATTTTAAAGCTATCTAAATGAATGACTTTAACCACCAGAAAGCTATGTACTTTTTGTAAAAAGGCAACAAAAATTTTTAAAACAATGTCAGAAAATAAGAAGCTCTGATTGTGTTAACGAGAAAATGGAATTAGATGAAGCAAGGACTAACTTTAAAAAAAAAAAAATTTTAATCAGAATTTTAAAAAATATATATATTAATACAAACATAAAAGATTTTATAAATTAAAAAAAAAGCATGATAAATCAAAACATTTTACTCTTTAGTGAAACATGATTTATACCTGCCCTTTGTCTTTTTTTGAGATGTGGATTGATCACCCTTGGCAAAATGAGCAAAAATCTCTGTCTGCTGCAAGAGATACTTCAAGCGTCCCTTTCCTCTATTGTTCTGTCAATTAAAATAAGCATCAATGACAATGGCTGCCGCACTCAATATAATGAACACAGCAAAATCAACAACATGTAGGAATATGAATCTTTCAAGAATAACAGACTCACCATATCAGCATCAATGGCAGCATTTTGAGCATCCAGTATATCCTGAATCTTCTGTTTCTTCAACTTCTGCATTTCTTTAAGCCTGGCCTTTTCGCTGTTAATTTCAGCATTACTCTGTAGAATTCTTCGATCCAATTTGGGAAACAACAAATAGTCAACAACAATTACCACAAAATACAATGTTCAGAGACTTTGGAATCATACTCAATTTTTTTTTTACCAGATTACATTAAAACTATTCTTTACAGTGCTATTCTTGTAACACGACAAGGCAAAATGGTACCAGTTAAAATACTAAATCAAGGCAGTACTGAATCCAGGATTAAAGCAAGTGACATTAAAACCACTAAAGTTGATGCTGATAATTCATAGAGATTAAAATTTTGACATCTCCGTGTTTTATAACCTTGGAAACAAACAAGTATTCGCTGAACCAGCCACTAATTGAGACAAGTTTTCCACCAAGAAAACCAAATAATAACATTGAAGCTTGATAAACCTTTTAGTTTACCTTGGTTTGCTACGCAAACAAACCAATGGTACCTAATTAAATCGAAAATGGCAATTCAAACATCGTAAACCTCCCATGTCCCATAAGAGATGCGCAGGTACACATCAACACCAACTATTCACAGACTCCCACAAATTTCTTTCATGCAAAAACACCCGAGCCAGCCAAAATGATAGCACTTCCTAAAAATGACCCAACTGTTTGCTAAGAAATTAAGAAAATACAGAAGAAATTAAGTTTTAAATTTAGGAAATTCATTGTCCAAGACCAGTGCAGCAATACTCCCACGCAATGCGTTTGATTTCTCTAGTTTGCTCGATTATGATTTTGATAAGTAGTTTACTCGATTATGATGAATTCAACATTTTCTGAAAACCGAAACAATAAATAGCACAACCGCCTAAATTTCTTCATCAGCCAAACAAATAGTAAAGCCAGTGAAACCCTAACGCGACGAAATCCAGGAAAACCCTAGAGACAACGAGCAAACATGAAAAGATCCACCGAACAGAAACCCGAGACACGTGGAAGACGGGTTAAAAAATAACGTAATTGCGAATCTACCTCGTCTCCTTCGCGTTCGCTGCTATGACCGGCACCATCGTCCTCGGTGGCAGGCGAGTTAACCCCGTCGGCGCCCTCCTCATCCTCGTCGTCGGAGGCGGAAGTCCTCGTGACGGCTTCAAGCTCCTCCTCGTCATCTTCTTCGTTGATCTGATCGTTGATTTGCTCCTCCTCGGACGAGTTCGAGCCATTCGAAAGGGCTTCGTCGGATGAAGCCTGCGACTTCGAGGATTTCGCCATTGATCTGAGGGTTTCTTCGAACGCAAACGAGGAGGGTTACGAGAGAGAATGAAATAGAGGAAGCTCTAGAGAGAGAAAGCGAAAGAGCGCAAATGACCTAAATGCCACTCCACATTATCAAATATGCCATAAAGAAAATAGGAGAGATAATGAAACGATATTTATACTCGTTTCACGACAGCAAAGGGAAAGTGATATTCCCCGTTTCGAGTTCCCGCCATGGATCATGAAATAGTTATTTCCCGCCCATGGCGCCCTAAGGCTTGGATTGTATCCTCTAAGCTTCTTATGTAGTAATCTTGGTTCGAGTATAATGGTAAAAATGGTTAAGATATTTTATAATATTTGGTTGTTATGATAATTTTTACGTTTAATATACAAAATGAATTGATGTAAAAGATAATAATGATATTACATTGTTTACTATATTTTTTTATCAGTATGAGTTTATTGCATGTGAGAATGGTATGAGCTATTTTATCGTGAAAAGCCACACACATGATCTCCTATCGAAAAGTGAGTTCTTTCCTGATTTAAGATTCATATTAAGGTTCGGTCGGATGGGAGCACTTGGTTGCTCGTTCGATTGAATAGGAGCCCCTGGTTGATCGTTTGGCAATATCGATTCACATATAAAACAAATAAATGGAGTTAATGCTATATTTATATGGCTCGATACTACGGATTGTCAACTCTATAAATTTCACAAAGCTTAAACAATTAATAAACAAATTTATTTATTTTTTGAGACTCCAATCTTAAAAATATGGATTGAATATATCCTTTTAATCCAAAAATAAATTTGAATAATAAAATTATATTTCTTTATAGTCTAATTGTTACAATGAGTATGATTATCAAAGCAAATATAAAATAGGGAACAATTATTTTCCCTATTACTATCAAAGTGGCCTGACACATTTTATAATAATAATAAATGACAGGTATAGAGCTAAGATACCTAAATCATCTCAATGTCCCCAATTTTATTATTTCTATTTCTCTAAACAAAAGATATTTCATAATTATTATTATATGATTACTTCTTTTATTTTATTAAAACTTATGACTATGATACCATTAGTTGTTAAGCTCTATAAATTTCAAATAGTGGGAAACAGCCAATGTAAATAGACAGATCAGAGAAAAGAAATATTAAGAAATTGTGGATATAATCTATGCAAATAAAAGATAAAATATATTGAATTAATTTCAATAAAATACCTCGTTATATAAAATTGTCGACTCAGACCTCACGCCATTACGCCTCTTCTTCCTCGCGCCTTTGGCAAAGAAAATGCGCGCCCTCCCTAATCCAAGACCAGAAGATAAATAACAATATCAAAACGCTCATCAGATATATTATCACACGCAAAGATAATTTAAATAAAATATTCAAACTTTCATTAAAACACATTTATCTTACAAATATAGCTTTCCTAAATAAATCTTAAAAGTCATTACAATACTTTGATACAAATATGGATATGATTTTTCGATCCCTTTGAGATGAAAGTTTCTTATCCTTATATAGAGCTTTGATTTTTCTTCCAACAGTTTTTCATTGTCAAAGTAATCTGAGTTTATGATTTTATCTTCCAACTGGTTTTCTTATCTTTCCCAAGCCATTCTTCGCGATCTATTTTTTCAAACTTGCCTATTTACATTTTATCTTCCAACAGCCTTTTAACTTCACTATCACCTTATCTTTTTACGATGTTAAATTCGATATTATCTTTCACCGCCAATATCACCATTGGCCATCTTCTTTATCACTTATTTCAGCCAACTGTTATTACAATTATAATGATAAATATTCATTATCATATTACTTTATTATTTACATTTATAATGACATACATGTCTTGTCATACCACTTTAATATAAAGAATTACATTTTTTTTCAAATAGTAGTTCAGCCTTCATTATATTTATTTGTCTTTTTCATTATTCTAGCTACCTCTGTTCTCATAGTTTGGCTAGCTGGGGATATTAATTGGCCTAACTCTGTTATCTTTTCATCCATCATTCGATAGCCTCTTGCTTTCCCATAAGTATCATCCAATTGCTGGTGGCATAGTGGACTGAATATTTTTTTTTTTTCTTAAGTATGTCATTCTTCCAAGTATCACTTTCACTCCTAGTGCTCTTTTTGTCTTTATCCATTTTCTATTTAGTTGGCCAATTTTCTTAGGTTTGTGGTCATTTATTTAAACTATGGTTTCATCGCTAGAGCTAAGTGTTATTACATGGAAAGTCATAATGACTATTCCGTCACTTCATATATTCAGGTTGGTATTTAAAATTGCATATCATTTTAGCTTGTGTTAGGTAAACACAATTTGAGATTTGAAGGCCATATAGATTTATCATAGCCTTTACTCGCGTAGATTCGTTCAACAAAACCGTAATTTATTGCATTTTGGACGAGAATATGATATGCTTTGTTCGTTATCATTATCCTGAGATGAATATATTCAATTTAAATCTGGTAATATAATTTTCCATTGGGATTGTGATAAATTAACTCTGAAAATACCAAATACCCTTTCTCCATATCAAATAAAATGACAGTAGGATTTATGGATATTTTTTATGTTTATTCCTCAATAAAAAATATGATGTCATCTGGATTTTCTCATTTTAAGAGGAGTTTGTCATTTGGGGGCTGTTATCTTGGTTTTTACCTTATATAGGATTGTTATTTTTCAGTTTTCATCATTCTCACTCCATAAACATTTCCCCTGATACCTTTCAAATATTTTTTTTCTTTAACAAATGATAGACCATGTCATAATGCACGCATTTCCATTCGTCAGGGTCGGCTTTTTCTCACTGTGGAGCTGACATATCCAAACTTACCTTCTTGATGTTTTTAGTCTTCGAGGAGACCGAGGAAACATCTTATGTCCTCACTATTATTTCAAAACATTTTTCAATGAGATTTTGGGACATATATGACTTGCCTTTTATGTTATCAATATCATTTTGTAAGTTTATTACTCTTTCGTCAATTGATATAAAAGTAGTATAATTTTTTACAATTATATTCATTCCTTTAGCCATATCGATGGCGATTTCTCGCAGTTCATGAATGTTATTTGACATTCTTGCTCAAAAAGTATGCAATAAAATTATTCGTTTATTTTATACGAACAATCTTAAAAGTGTAATAACTAATAAGAGTTTGTCATCTATAATCTTCTAACATGTACTTGTTTTCCCGTGTTATTCCTTATAAATCATGAAACTTTAGTATCATCAGTTTATATTATAAAAGGTTTCGGTAACAAAAAAATTTCAAATTTATTAATCCCTTTTAGTATTGCAAGTAATTATTTTTCATTAATGTCATAATTAATTTGATTATTATTAAATGTTCCACTTGCATAACGACATATTTTTTCTAAATCTATCTTTAAAATAGCTATCTAATACCTATCTGAAGCATCTGTTTGTAATATTAAATTGTCATTTTCATTTGGTAACATAAGTTTTTGTAAATTTGAACAAATTTCCTTTAGTTTTTTTAATTATTTTTGTATGTTTTTCACTCCATTATGTTTGGTTTTTATTTGTTAATAATTTATGTAATTCATGTATTTCCTAAGCTAAATATTTAATAAAATCAGAGGAATAATTTAAACATCCTAAATTTTTTTGTATACTTTTTTTAGTTCTTAATTCGTCAGGAAAATCCTTTATTTTTTCAAATATATGTGATTATAGTCTTATTCCTCCAGAGTCCATTATCATACATATAAATTATATTTATTTTTTCTTAATATTAACTTTATTTTATGAGATAAATATATCATGTTTTTTATAGAGTGTTATGAAGATATTTTTAAATTGTTTTTTTTTTCATGGAGATGACATTATCGATTAGTATATCATCAATATATACTATTATAAATTTTGAATATTAAAATAATATTTATCTATTTTTCTTTGGAAATTTTGAGGAGCGTTTTTTTAATCAAAAGGGCATTACTAACCATTCATAATGACCCACAAGGATACTAAAAGCTATTATTGGGATACTTGCAATCAAATTTACTGTAACAATTTTTCCCTTTTGCTATATTTATTAGGATTTATTTATTTGGAATATAGTATTTGTCAAATTTAGTATTTTTATTAACCTCCTTATAATTGATCACAATTCTTATTTTCCTTTTTTTATTTCACTATGTTTTATTACCATAAAAGCATGGCTACTATATGGGCTTTTACTTTATCTTATTAGATTCATTTGTATTAATTAATTAATTTGAATTTTAAAATCTTCTACATCCTCTTGTAAATATATCATTGGTCTTACTCTAATAAGGATCTATCATTTATAATTTACAATAGATTTTTTATTTTCCCAATATTTTAATAGGTTAATACTAAAACTTTCTCTCAATTTTCCACATATGTCATGAAATGTTACTTTATAAGTAATAAATGTATTTATTTTTTATGTCCTCAAATTTTTAGCATTTTGGTCATAATTTATTCTAAAAGGTTTTAATATTCTAGGTACTCTTATCCGGTGATTACAAGGTGTTTTAAACATTATAGTATGGATAGTTTGTTGATATATTGAAAATTGTTAAAAAGGTCATTTCTAATATAATATCGTGATTCTATATTGTCATATTTTATAAACTTTCTATATTTTACAATTTTATTCCTCGACCATTATTTCCACACTTTCTTTTTTTTTTTTTTTGTAATATTTTATTTATTTTCGCTACATATTTTATAGAGATTTTAGTGTCTTTTCATTATTTTAATAAAAAGCTTTTAAATATTGTTATTTGTTATTCTGTATATATTAATCCATATGCGTATAACTTGGTTTATGAGATATTTACTATTATAAATACCATAATATATAATGTAATTTTTTTCATTTTTGTCTTTCCAATAAAGTACATATATTTTCATTATATATTTGTGACGCCTCTATTTATCGTGCATTCCGCTTACCACCGCTAACTCATGGAAAACTCCGCTTGCCTCATATATCATGACTCCATATATGAGTAAAAATGGCTCGCACGCCTACACATCATATCACTCACTAAAATATAATCAACTATATTACCATAGTTTCAATAGTTATTACATCACTCTTAATACTTTAGATATATTAAAATTTTAATTTTAATACATATTTTACAAAATATATCTCAAAGCTACATCCGCTTATTCTCAAAAGGCCTCTAGCGAGCACCGCCTTCCTAACACTCCGTACTCGAACACTTTCCTCGATACTACGGAAAGAACGCCCATCATTAGAATTATCCTACATAGGTTACTCCCACTCAAGTGCACATGGATGACAACTTCAAACACATTCAAGAATGTAATGATCATATCACATCTACATGCCCAATCCCATGCAGCTTTCACCGACCACACATGTTTACGCCACGTGATATAATCCAGCTTCCAAACAAAATATTTGTTTGAATGGCAACCCTTCGATATGTAATGACGCTGATAATCCCTCCGAGTGTTGAATTTGTTTGGGAGACCTCTAAACAATTCATGTAATATCTGGCTACGAATTGTCGACAATTTTCTCAACACAATTATTCTGGACAATCCTTCCAATAAAAATTATTTTAATAATTCCTTACAAAATAATTCATCGCTTTGACAACCCTCCGATTTTATTGGTCGCACTTACACTACCATTACCATTAATATAGTATGTCCCGCGCATACAACGTGACATGTGATTCCAACAACATGTTAATATATATATACATAACAAACTACACAACTACATGTTATTTATTCATAGCAATAATATCAAAATTAGCCTATATGTTAATAAACAATCTGCTAATCATTTTGAACCCGCCTGCCAACACAAACTACACACACATCACGTGACCAAGAAACTCTCAGTCTCAACCGGCTCACGACCACACTAGTGGATTTTCTCACCAATCCCAATATTTGAACTCGAAAAAGATGTCTCGTAATATCCCTATCCATCCCTGGCTTCCAGCCGCGAATGTTCAAGTAGAGAAACCCATATCTCCGGTTGTCGAACTCCACAAAATTCCTGGCCCACGCTGCACTCTCGCACAGAGCAACCTCGCTCGACTACCCAAACACTGAAATCTAGTAGAGAAATTAGACTTTCTCTCAAACTCTCTTTTCCCCTCATTGCCTGGACATATCATAAAAAGTAAGTGTTCTTTTTTTCTTTTCATTTATTCCTCACCTAACGTCGACTTAAGGACTGATTTCGACACACGACTTAATATGCCCATTTATCTCTTATCATCTCACTATTCATGTGACATGTGTCACATTGATACATATAGTAGGTGACCCTTATCGCATCACATGCCTCTCACATCATGTGTACATCTCACAAGCTATCATACGACACCCAACATCTAAATATCGTAATACGAAATTCGAATTGCTCCTGCACTACTAAATTCGATTACGTAGCTGCATTTTCGCGAGACGATTCAAACAGTAAAGTCCGTTTCATTATCTGATATCTATAAAAATTCCGGATTTTTGACTGAAATTACAATTTTACAATTTTTCAGAAAATTATAATTTTCTTGGGTTTTACATATCTATATTCATTATTTTGTAATCTTATATTTATCTAGGAAATTATCTACTAAAAGAATATCGCAATATCTATTTCCTTTAATTCTATCATATTTGTAGCAATCTCTCAAAAATGTTATACCTTGTAATCTTATGTAGATTTCTACTTGAAGTTGCGATCTCTAATGTTCGTCATTATAATTTTAAAATATATGTCATATGCTTCCTATCATCAACACTTATCACCGATACACATACAAGACCAATATCTGCATTATAATTTTTGTATTCTCACTTTCTTTTCTCCATTATAATAATTTCATATTATCGCAAAAAGCTTAATGTACTTTCTCTTATTATTATTTTGGAAACTTCTTCTTATCAGATTTATTTACAATATCGTATATTAAGGAATTTCCCCAAAATATGGGTAAATAAATTATTTGTATATAATATTATTCAAGAATATTATCTTCAAGACTTCAAATGTAATATGTTTGTATTTCTATTATATCAAACTTTTAAGGTTTATTATTTAAGCAATTTCTCTACATTCGTCACTAATTTCTATAAATGGTTTATCTTGATAAATTCTTCCGTAATTCGAATTTGATAGTGTGTACAAAGCATTGTAATACATTGTCATTACATTATTGTCTTATTTCATAAAATCATTCATTAAGAATTTAAAATATAAGTTTAGACTATTATCAAAATCTTTATCTTCTATATTAATATTATATTTTGAGTAGCATGTGAGCATTAATTTTGTATATGCTAAATTTCCTAGATACTTCTGTATGTGATGACTTCGCGCGTTTCAGATACTTTATCATAAACGTATAGCAACTATTGGGTGTATTTATATTTTAAGGGAATAACGTTTTTATTATTATCCGTACTCCTGCTAAATATTCATACTTTATTTTTTCTCTTACTTTTTCATTTTTTATCTTACCTAACGTTTCATTTATAGTTTATTATGTTAATACATTGAGCTTTATGTTTTCTCTATCTTTGTTAATTATTATACTTATTTCTATTTTTTGGTATTCATTGATTGTATATTTTTATTTGTGTATCTTGGGCCATTCTCCCGCTTTCTAAGTATCAAAATTTAGACTATGGATTTTCTGTAATTTTCTATTATCAAAAGTGTTTTTTAATCTATATCATTCATGATCTTCTTTTGCACTAACAACTTCAAATTCAAAAATATCATCATCTTCAATTATTTTTTTGCTAATTATGTATCACTTTATGAATAATTATTATCATTCTCACTATAAACACTGCTCATTTCACTATCAAAACTTATTATACGTTCTAAATCATCTTCCTTATTTTATCCACATATAAAAAATCTCTTTTTATCTTTTTGACATTCATTACTGTAATGTCATAATTTTCCACATTTCCAACATTTGCATCTACTTGTATCTCTTGGTGTATTTTTTTCAATATTTCTCATTTAATAATTAAATATTTTCTTGTAGTATTTTTTAAACGGTTTTCTCCATTATTTCCTAAATCTTTTATATTTTGTAAATTGTTTTATTGGCTTTCCTATTTGTTTTCCAACTTTTATTTTATTATACTCTTTGCACCCTTATTTTTCTGGAATGTTATCCATTTTGTCACAAAATTTATTCTTTCCATTTCTTGCCCCTTTTATAATATATATTTGGGTGCATAATTATGCTAATATTTTCTTTAAAAATTATATTATGGCTCATAGAGTATCAGCATCATGTGTTCTTTTAATTTTATATTCTTCTTGGAAATAATCATTCAATTTTCTAGGTAATTTCTCATAGTATGTGTTTGCTAAGATTGTCATATTCATATTACTATCAAATACATCATAATCCCATTTACTAAATTTGCATGTATATTCATATATATCCTTCATCTTGCAAATTTGTAACCGTGCTCATTTATTTATGGCTTCTCTTATATATTTCCTTTTTTGCTCTATACTATATATCATCAACTGTTCTCCTATAAATTCATTTACTATATATTGAACGAAAGTATCTACTCATTCGAAATGACTACTTTCAAATGACATAATTATGTTATTTGTTATGACATTAAAACCAGGGGTTGATAATATTTCCCACAATTTTCTAGCAGATCGTATAAATGTTCCTATCATTATTCGGAAATTTTTAAAGATTATCCACTTGTCATCATTGCAAAGATAAAGTCATTGCCATAATCACATATTAAGAGTTGTTTTGATATATTTCTAGGCAATCTATATCTACATATGGATTTCGATTCTTAAACGCTCACCTTTTGTTTCTTTTCGTTCATTTAGGTATTTTGTATTGTTTTTCAAATGTGTTTTTGGGTAGCCTTTATTCTGTTTAACCTCCCATGTCCTATAGAATTTACATTTTTTGTTTCATTTAAATTAATTATTTGTATTTCTATCATTATATATTTTATATCACTTTCATTGATCTGACTCATTTATTTTTATGTTTCCCATAGGTTCATTTTCTACTATTTGTTTTACTTCTTTCATTTGTCTATTTCTTTCTAATTATAAGTATTGTCCTAACAATTTTTCATCAAAACTTCATTTTTCTATGTCATCATTTTTTATTGTTATTTATGGATATTTTCTAAATATTATATGTTATACTACTTTTCCAGTAGTTCCTCTAACGTATTTTGGGTTTTTTCCTTTACTTATAAGAGTATTTGATTATATTTCTATATTTATCGTTATATTTTCTAATTTGTTTAATTTGTCTTCCATTTTTTCTAACTTATTTTTTGTTCTTTTCACAACCTTAATATTTTATTTTATTATTATTTATATTTTTATAGTTCAATTTTATGTGATTTTTATATAGCTTGACCTTAGCTCCAAGGGTGATTCAAATATATGATTTCTCTTTTATTAATAATTTATTTTTATCACAAATTTTCTCAATTCTTTATTTAATCCATATTTTTTTATTTTTATCTTATCTCCTGGATACAAATTTCCTATTTCGCTTTTCATCAAATTTTTAATTATTTTTTTATGTTTGTCCGTCATTTTGGTTTTTTATTTTTCCTATTGTTTTTCTTGTTTTTTATGGAGTTCTGGGGATTAATTTAAAAGATAAATATTCATTACATGATTGAGAATTCGACCATATCCCACTCACTACTGATAGAGCACTTGGTGGTCCTTGCCCGCCACACCTCCATAGCACTCAAACAGAAATTAATTCCATTAAAGCCCAAAACACTGATTGAAAATAGCAGCTCATACACTAAGCTTCAACCCAAGATCTCATAATAATTGGCAAGATAATATTCTTAAAAGATATCCTACTCTTCAGTCTAATCAAGTCTGGTTGAGGCAAGGAAGAAAACAATAAAAGATCATCGCTTGATACCTCCAATAAAGAATGAGCATTATACCAAAACGTAACCCTCATTAATCCTTATCAAGCAATCTGGGCACGACTACTATAAACATACCCTCCAATGGAATGACCCCTGAGTCACCATTCAAACCTGGATCAATATCCATCATAAATACAAGGCCATCACCCACCGAAAGGTACGCCTAATATTATAACCTCCACATTCTCTCTTTCGCTCTCAGCAGTTAAATCACTTAGACGGAGCGCCGGCGGTTCCTCGCGCCCTTCCTCCGGATTCTTCAGCAGAACGTACCGCATCCAGAGCCAGGAGATCAACATTGCAGTAATCCTAATCCAGCCCAAACGACCATGATTCTGCCATTCAACAACATCGTCCCAACCCGACTCCAGACGCTTCCGTACCCCGGGCCTACGGAACAAAAGCATCATCGCGCCGCCTCGTGGGAACGGTAGGCTAATTCCTTCATAAACATAACTGATTCCTCGCCATCGATGGTATTAACAAGGAACACAAGCAGAGTAACACTAATCCACTGCAGATGCGGGACCCACTGTGCGATATGAACAATGCACTTCCGACGGTGTGGGAAACGAGCGAGCCAATACAAACGGCGGAAGCGCCGCCGCCACCAATACGTCGCAAGAACTGAGTGTACCACTGTGCAGATACAACATCAATGGTGAGACACCGCAAACCCAGAAGGCTGTTAACCTCCTCCCCCGTCAAGAACAATTTCATCACATTCCAAGGCATCGGGCAGGCAGAGTCCAACAAAGCTGGGGGAATGATCTTACCGTCAGCCCGCTGAGGGGGAAACTTGTTACGCCTCTGAGGCGCTTCTCAGGAACGGCGCCAAACGCCCTCAATCAGAAACAAGGAACAAATGTGGCTGCAGGTTCAAAACCTCCTTCACCAAGAGCTCCTCCATCCCGAAGGAAGTGGTGAAGGACAGCCCCGATACTATGATACTTGAAAAAGAAGATCTCCCTTCACAGCCCAGGTGCGATCTTCCTTCCCAATCAAATTCAGAATGCCTGTGTAGAACATTCGATGGAATCAGTGATCCCGCCCCATCACCCTAATACTTACAAAACCCGATGAGCCAGATGGGTATCGCACCTCAGGCGATAGTGGCACTACGCCTGCGGCGCCTTCGCCCGGGTTCAATAGAATTCTCCTTCATCTATCTCGCCATTCGTGGAACTAGCCAAGGCGCTTCGCCTCCCACTTCATCTCCGAGCCAGGACGCATGCAAAGCCAAGCTACCATCTATTGACCATCAAACAAGGATCGCAGGAAAGTTTGAAATCATATGTACAAAGATTCAACGCCTAGTCCCTGAAGATAGACGCATCTCGACGAAAAATTCACTGGGTCACGCCTCTACTCCGGGTTGGGCGCAATCAAAGGACTCGATGTTCTTATCCTGAAGAACCCCAAGCCAGATGGCTTCGAGGTCCCCCGCCAAAAGGTAGTATGAGCAAACCAAGCAGGAGGCCCTCATATCAGCAGGGAGAGCCCTCCCATCTCGCAAAGAAAAAAGGCAAGGACGACAAGACAGACGACGAGGCCTGGAGCCCCAAGAGATAAAGACTTACTGCAGGAAATCCCCAGGTACAGGACGAGAGCGATCCCCTAAAAGGAGAGGGAGTCTCAGAGACCGTTTGGGCCCACCGCAAACCGAGGGACGACGACATTACCCGTCACAACGCTTCACTCCACTAACGGCCTCAGTCTCACAAGTCCTGCATGAGGTGCGAAACGAGCAATTCCTGATGGGCTGACTCAGACAGTTAGATCCAAGTGACAAGGGATAACACTGGCACAGTAGTTCCATTGTGGACTACGGGCATCGCACGATTAACCCGTAGATACAACTAAGAAGAGAAAAGCAAAAGAAGAGAGGTGAGAGGGTAGAAAGAGGAGGAAGAGGCAGGTGTTGGAAAACAGAGAGTGCGACAAAAGATGCACCGCCTTCCGACCGCATCCCCAACCTAAAAGCTGTGGAATAACATACCCCATAAAAGGGAGATTGTGAAAAAACATAACTCCCATGACTGAGACCTTCAAAAGCCGGTCCAAAGGCGCGAGGAGCCTCAACTAAAGACAAGCTTGAACATCGAGCATTCATCCCATGCAACTCCATCCACCCACCTGATAGAAAAGTAATCTCCTAAAAGTTAGAACACGAGGCAAATGTAATCACCATTTATAAAGAGGTCAAGCATCGAAAACTCACTTTTAATCGTTAATGCGAATTCTCCAAGAACCAGCATTAGTAATGACTATTTCGCCTTTTCGAGGACACGCTAGGCGCTTAGTTCACCAAAGCTCTTCACACACCGAAAATCATACGCAGGCATCATCGCTGGCGCCGGAGCCCCGGGCCTGCTCACTCGACGAGCTCCTCTACTCCTCGCACAGCCACGCCGCCCTCAAGAGCTCCTAACAGTCGGGGCCATCGCCATTCCTGGCCAACGCCGCCAAGGCCCCGCAAATGGCCAGGAGCCCGCTGTTCACTCGACGTGCTCCCCACTGCACAGCCATGCCACCAAGAGGCCGACTGGGCCTCAGGCGAGACGCCATTCGGCTTCGACCGCCAAGGTCCCAGCGCTGAGCCTGGGGCTAAGCTCACTTCTCGACGAGCTCCCTCTATCAAGATGTGCCATGCCCTCAAGAGTCTGTGACCACCGCCAGTTATGACTCCCGCCATTTGGTTTGAACCCGCCACTCATGTGGCCCTCGCCAATGGGTCTAATAGCCTCTACCCGACGAAATTCCTTCCAAACGCCTTACCGACGAGCCCCTTATTATTTATACGGACGAGCTCCCAGCCGGGCCCACTCCTTCGATCGAGCTCTTCCTAATGGCTCTACCCGACCGGCTCCTTCCTACTATTCACTGACGAGCCCTTCACCGCACACTCCGATGTACGCCCCCACAATCCCACGACGAGCTCTCCCCAAATCTCAAGACTGGACGAGCTCCTACTATTCACTGTGACGAGCCCTTCACTGCACTTCAAATGCATGGGCTCCTTCACTATCTCACATCGATCGAGCCCTTCACTCGCACATCTGGACAGACAAAGGTTCTTCCTACTATTCACATCGGGACGAGCCCCACCCGCACACTCCGACAACCGGCTCTTCCCTACAAATCCTACTGGACGCAGCTCTCCCTCAACTAAGACTGTGACGAGTCTCTTACTATTCACTTCTGACGAACCCTTCAATCTGCACACTGGCTGACTGCCCTTCCCACAAATCCCATCGATCAACCTCCCTTAACCTGACTTAACGAGTCTTACCATTCACGCCGACAGCCCTTCACCTGACTTCAAACGCACGGCCCTTCCCACAATCCCAATGACGAGCCCTTCAACGCACACCCGACGCACGCCCTTCCTACTATTCACACTGGATCTGAGCCCTTTCACCGCACTTACGCACTCAGCCCATCCTACAATCATATCACAAGCTCTTCCTCGATACGGACGAAGTTCCCACCGCTCATCCCGACGAGCCCTTCACTCGTCTCTTTCCGTATGTGGATCTGCCCCGCTTACTTTACTTTCATCGACGAGCTCTTCCCATCACCACATGGCGAGCTCTCACTACAAGATTCCTCGACTTTAGCCTTAACTAACAAATCTCCCAATAACGAGCTCTACTCATCCAACCATCGGGACGACCAAATGACAAACAGTCGCGCATGTTTAAAAACTGTGTCAACACCCGTGAAGATGTGTATGACGTTGTGCCATAGGGCCTAACCCGAATAGCTCCACCTACCTGAACCATGGCTGTGGGAACCAAAGTGAATTTAAATGGGTGATAAGATAATGCAAATTTCAACGATACAAATTTAAATCACAGGACCTCAAGTCGTTTATACAAATTTCAAGAAAAGAATAAAGATATCTCAGCTAGAACACTAATTTCCAAAAAATGAATGTTTATCGAAAGGAGGGCTACACAGGTATCAGGCCCCAGGCCCAACAAAAAAAAAAGAAAAAAAAAAGAAAAGAAAAGGAAGTCGACATCTGAAGCAAATGAATCCTGGATTCAGCATCGACGATGGAAGAGAGAAGGGCCTCAATAGAGCACCGTGCTCTCGGGAATGGTTCGCCTAAGACTCCTCCACTTCTTCATCACTGGGAGGTCAAAATTGAAATCCATATTCAGCACGCTGCGGATGGCCTTCCGCTGAAAAGCGAGCCACCCAGGCCCACCGAAAGTACCCAGCTTCGTCTGCAATCGGTTTGATAACCTCATCCCTTTGAGCAACCACGCCGACACGTCGGGTTTAAGATCCACACGCAACCCACGACACTCCTCGCCACCGTTTCGATAAGTTTACGCCGAGACTCATGACGAGCGCCCCAACAACACTCCGCTTCTCCTCAAACTTCGCGACGACGATTTCGAAATGTTTTCCTTGTCATTCAAATCACCGCGGGACCGCGTAGCCCGCCCCGAAGATCCCGGCCGCCACCCTGGGAGGTGAGGAGTTCTTCCCCAACCGGGCTGAGCTCACTCGCTGGGACGGCCTCCCCAGTCTCGACTAAATCATTCACAAGAACCCGCTCACTCCCGAGCCTCCCGAAGCTCGCCTCACCGGCCGGCTGGTCGTCCGACCTCGCCTTCTCTACTTTCAGCCCAAGCACGAGCCGATGAAGTGTGCCCCGACGACTTAAGCCGCCATTTCTTCTCAATATATGTCAAGGCTGATCCCGCACTTCATCATTGTATAAGGGAAGCCACCTTCGCCTTTATAACCGGCGATCTTCACATGTCTTTCATTTGACTCGTCTTATCTACCAGCCCTTCAAAATGAGTGACGGCCTACATATCGAACATGAAATCAAGGCTCGAATACGTAAACCAACATGAAGTAAGCACGACCATGTATTCTACCAGGCAACCCCCTAAAAAGATAAAGCCAGAGCTTCATCAACCGGCAACCCTTTCGACCTCCCAACATCAGACTCCAGGAGGATGGATGAGATGGCTCCTGCCGCGAACTTGGGGTTAGAGAGCAAAGAATCCTCGAATACACCCGCCTGCTTCGACTCGAATAACTGGCTACCCCCGAGGAGGCGCGTGACTCGACATCGTCAAGGCGATTCCATACTAAGCAGGCGCAGCCGCTACCATGGACGACGATCGTGACTTCAAAGACCTCGCTTTACAACGTTTAGGGGGAGACAAAGAAGGTCAAACTAAGGGCGACGCCCCGCCTCCGGGCTCGGGCGTGAGAAGAAGGGACGCACCTCGACTATGAACCCTGCTGCTGGCGGCGACGCCGCTTTTGCTCTCGAACAGAGAAAGAGGAGACACCCTAATTCGAACCTTGGCCGAAACCGCCTGGCCCTTCTCGCAGGAGCTCTGGGTTTTTCCAGACTGTGGCTTCCGCGAGATGTCGCCCCAAATGAACTAAAATCTCTCCCCCCGTGGAGCAAAGAGTGAGCCTTGCCCAAAGGAAGAAACTCCTGCATGAAAGGGAGGAGACTTCAAGGCGCAGTGTGGACGTGCGTACATCAAGCCATGAATCCAGAATGTCTGACTTTATCAACTCGTAGGGAACGAGCGAGCATTCCTAACGCTGTATGCCACAAATAAGTATCTTCGTCAAGCAACAAGACGTGCACTCTGGGAAACATGAGAAAAGCCGTCGGCGATCGATCGCCTTGTGACAAATCAAACCAAAAGTAATGCAACACGCTGGCAGTTATCGTGGGCGCCCACGTCCCTGGCACACCTGTGGTGTCGCCCCGGGCACACCTGTGGTGTCATTCCTATCGAGAATCAGATTCGGCTGGAGCCACCATTGAAGAAGTATCGCCCTTCCAAACTCCATGTGCTAAGGAAGGTCCGAGATCACTAACAGGGGCACCGCAGCTTCGGAGAAATAAAATAAAACCTTTCTAGCGGGCCGGATTAAAAAGATGAAGGAGCAGAAATACGCTGGGGTGGACGCTAAACCTCTATCCCTAAAAAATACATTAAAATCTCGCCAAAATATCCCAACCATTAGAGCCACCGAAGGGGCGTGATGTTGAAGAGCTGCGTAACCCTTTGGCGTAGCTGACAAGAAGTGAAAGTCGCGCCATTATCAAAGCGCAACTTAAAAATGTACTACAATACAGTAATGGAGGCGTGATGGAAAGTCAAACATTAAATCATATTCGACACTGTGGAAGCTCCGGAGCATCATGAAGGTAACAACTCGTGACGGCGGACCAACCTTACCAGTCCCACATTCACAAAGAGATGCCCGACAACAGACCGAGGTAATCCGACCCTTCTGATACTTAATCGATGATTTTCTTACCCTACCCAAAGGAAGGGGAGGCGCCTCAGGAGCATTTCGAGGTCCCATGGATCTACCAATCTGAACATCCCGCCTCGCCTTGACCCGCGCTAAGAATCATCGCCTATACGCAGTTAGAAGAAAAACGACTCTCTGACCCATGACATAAGCAAACAGTATAAACGAAATCCAGATTACCAAACCCTAGAGCCTCGTCGTACCAACCGAAAAGAGTACGAAGAGGCGAGACACATCTAGCCTTGAATGTGAGGAAAGAAGGAAACGCTTTAAAAGGACCCAACACTAAACAGATGAGAAAATCCGTAACTAAATACAAGAACACCAAGAAAATATAAAGACAAAAGTGTAAGTTATAAGGCCGCAGGAATTCAAAACTAGAAGGTCGACAAGATGCAAGGAAAACAAAGGGAGATTTAAAACAAGCGAACTCGAAGAGCCATCATTAACACCACGATGACTTCCGCCGTGCGGTAGCAATCCACATCCGCGTACACGGGAAATAACAACCGCCGCAGATTAATCATAAATTTCGCCCACGCAGTCCGCATTACCGCGGGTCGGGGGCAACCCGATGGGGATCGAGAATCGGGACCGTATCCCACTCCGCCTACCGATGTGAAAGCAATGGGGTCCTTGCCCCGCCCATAACCTTCCATAGCAAACCCAAAACAGAGGGGCTCCTGGCCTTTAGCCCAAAACATGATTTGGAAACAAAAAGCTTCCATACACCTACAAATAACCCATATCCCCAATAACAAGATATAATATTTCTTAAAAGATATCCTATCATTCAATCAAGTCCTATTATAAAGGGAAGAAAAAGCAATAAAAGATCATCAATGATTCTCCAATAAAGAATGAGGATTATACTCAAATGAACTCCCTTTGATTAACTATCAAGTAAATCTAAGGCCGACTACAGGAGAAACATACCCTCCAATGGGAAAGACCCCGAGTCACCGTCCAAACTGGATCAATATCCACTACAAATACAAGTGCCGCTCCACTTCACCGAAAGGGTACGCCCAATACTACAACCTCCACATTCTCTCTTCGCCTCAGAAGAAATCTACCTTGGCATCTGAGCGCCCCGGCAAGCCCTCGCCGACCTTCCTCCTTCGATTCTTCTCGGGCAGAACGCATCGCATCCGCAGCCGGAGATCAACATTGCAGACCCTAACCCACCACCTTAAACGACCCAAGATCTTCCTCGTTTCAGCCTCACAAATAGCCTTGGCCCCAACCCGGCGACCCCGTACGCTCCAGCCCAGTTCCAGTTGAACAAAAGCATCATCAATTGTAATTCTCTATTGTATCAGGAATTATTATATCTGTAAGTTCTATATATTTTTTTGGACTAGCATTTTTAGATAAAGGTAAACAAATTTCTAAATATTTTATAACCATTTCATATATTATGTTTTTTTTTTTAATTTCTTTCTTCCTATCGTTGAAGTCTTTACATAAATATGATCTTTTTTCTAAATATTTATCTATGGATTTTGTATAAAAGTTTATATTGTTATTTTACTCATTATTTATGTTTTCAAAATATTAATTATCTATATTTTCTTTATTTGGATTTTATATTTTATTTAGATTATAATAAAATATTTTACTAAAATATTCTTCTTAGTTGTAAGCTTCTTCAGTATTGTGGGTATCATAGGCTTTGGCCCAGACCCTCCAGCCAACAAGACCCGACATACTCAACCCCACAAGAAAATGGCCTAGTCAGTCTACGGGCCCAAGACTGAAACCCACGATATAATGACCCAGTCTACAGACCCAATCATCTTCATTTACAAGTCAGGCCCAAACATACTTTCCCAGCCGGACATGAGACATAATGCCTGGGTACAACCTCTCTTGGCCAGATACCATCTTTAAGTAGGCAGTCGACCGACTTCTATAAGCTTTAACAAATAACCACCTATGAGTCACACATGTAACCACCCTGATGGCGGTTAAATGCATCAGGTAGTAGAAGATGCAGACAATTTGACTATCTGAAGGGAAGAACATGTCATAACACGCGAACAAAGTGTCACCTTCCCCTTTCGTTTCGGAAGGAAATCATCGACTTCCCATGAAAAGCGGACAACTGCCCTCCTCCATAAAGGAAGAGGGAGTAACACTAAAGAAGGTAAGATTTTCTTGATTGAAAAAGACGGATTATTTCCCTCTCCAAATTCCCTAATTTGACTTAGGCATCGAAGAGGCAGTAAGCGCATCACCGTCGTTTTCTTGCTTGTTTTGCGTACATACGCAAGTCGATGCAATCGACGATCCCAAAGGACTCATAAAAATTTAAGAGACTACAAGCATGGAGGGTACCATGGGCTTCGTCTGCACTTCCACCATCGGGACCAAGCAGACTCAACCCTTACAGATAAAGGCCCAAACAATTTCCACGGCCTAAGATTAAACCCATGATAATGGCACAACATCAGTCCAATCATCTTCATTTATAAGCCAAGCCCAAACATACTTTCCTAGCCGGAGATGAGACATAATGTCCACACCCTCGTCTGATATCATCTTAAGTAGACAAATTTCATTGAATTCTCTTAGCTTGAACAAATAACCATCCATGAGTCACACACGTAACCACCCTGATGGCGATCAAACGCATAATGGAGCAAAAGATGCGGGCAATTTGACTATCTAAAGGGCAATTTAGCTATCTAAAGGGAAGAACATGTCATAACACGTGAACAAAACGTCACCTTCCCCTTCCGTTTCGAAAATAGATCATCGACTTCCCATGAAAAACAGACAATGGCCCTTCTCCATAAAGGAAGAGGGAGTGACACCAAAGAAGGTAAGATTTTCTTGATTAAAAAAGACGGATTTTTTCCCTCTCTAGATTCCTTGATTTGACTTAGGCATCGGAGAGGCGATGGAATCATCACCGCCGTTTTTTTGTTTGTTTTGCAGGTACATGCTGGCAAGTTGATGCACCGACGATCAATTGACTCAAAAAATTCAGGAGACTACAAGTATTATCTGCTATTAGGTTTAAATCTAAGGTTATAACCATCAAATATATTTTTGTTCTTAAATTTTTTATCTTAACTTTTTCTAATATTTCTTATTTCATTTCTTATGAGAGATTTAGTCATATAATTATCATTGATTATTGTAAAGATATTTTAAGCTTTGAGATATATAGTGTTCTTAATATCCAATCATTTATTAAGAATTCTAACTTATAGTAAATTAAAAAATTCTATTATCACAATATCATTTTGATTATAATCATCATATTATTCTATAATCTTCGTAATTTTAAAAGCTCTAAGATAACTATTCATATCATAAATACGGCAAATACTTTTTCAAAGTACTCAAACATTTACAATTTTCTCTTTCAACATGTACGGATACTTTTATTGTTTTATTTAAAACTTTTATTACTTTATTATTTAATATGAATAATATTTATCAAAGACTTTTGATGCTGTCAATTTTAACTACTATTTTGGTTACTATTGCATTTAATTCACATGTACTTTTCACTCCCTATCATGAGCACGTTTTAATATAGCTTTTCTTATAATATTATCTCTTGTAAACCTGGCTTCTTTTCTTTGATATTTTAATCATACAAATTCTAAAAATAATCTTATATTATCTAATAATCTTATTGTTTTATAAGTTTTTTCATAATTACAGTAATCAAATTATTCTATATAATAATGATTATGATTATTTGTTAAATTTATTATTATTATTTTTATTTATGTTTTAAATTATTATATTTTATTTATTTTAGTTAAATCTATCATGTTTGTATTATAACAAACTTTTTCTATATAGCTTATATTATTCATCACTAAACCAAAATTCTGTATCAGATTATTATAAATCATAAATTTCATCTTCTAAGATTCTTGGATAATTTATTCTTATATTTTTCTTAAAATAAAATAATATTAATTTTCTAATTTCTTTGAATTTTATTATTCATATATCTCTAAACAAGAGATATTTTATTATTATTATTATATAGTTATTTAATTTATTTGATTAAAACCTATGGCTCTGATACCATTATATGATGCACGAGAATATCAATTAAATAACACAAATATAAATAAATCAACATCAACGAGGATTTTAACGTGGTTCAACCTATTATGCTTATATCCACTGGTGAGATATAATATTTCCACTATTCTGAAAACAAAGTGCAAGATCGGAGTATTAACGTACTGCGACAACTAAGAAAAATCATAAAATCACAAAACTTTAGGATGTCCACAATATAGAGAAAATACCTCACTAAACTTTCAATCCCAAAAACCCTTAGGTCTTTGCATACACATAATAGCTGAATAGCCTTTACAAGCACATATATCTCTCACAACCTTTTCCCCTCGTGATCCATAATATTTATAGGGATATTTCTAAGAGCGTTACTTATTCTATAAGGAAACCTAATATTACAATAATATAACAACTATGAATTATCATATAAAATATTATCTACAAAAATGAGTAATTACTAATTAAGAATTTGAGATATATTCTAACAATCTCCACATTTGATCAAATTTCATCGAGTCAATCATCCAACACGTCCCGATGAGATAGCAATCGACTCCACCTTGAACTAAAATTCAGTTTATCTTCATCTTGTGTGCTCTATAATATTTCGTTCTTCCATATATCTTTAATCTGGAAGCTTTGGTACCATTTGTTATAACTGTGGTAGCTTTGATGTATGAGAATATCAATTAAATAACACAAATATAAAAAAATCAACATAAAGGTCCACAAGAGTTTTAACGTGGTTCAACCAATTATGCCTACATCTACTGACGAGAGAGAATATTTCCACTATTATGCAGCTTGAAACACTCCTTGATGTTACCCTTTTTCTTACAGTAATTGCAAATTTTATTAGAATTCATGGATTTTGACATTTCCTTTGTTCTTCACCATAATTCTTCTCGTGCGCCTTACCTCGTACAAACAGGCTATCTCCTTGCGCTTCAGGGCCTACAAATAATTGCTTAATTTTTTCCTTAGAAAACAGAGCCTCATAGACTTCATTTAGGGTTATGGGTTTGTTACCCCTACTGGTCGTGTGACTGAGTAAAGAGACGCGATGGGGGTTCCCCAAGGGTTAGTCTTGCACCCTTGAGAGCCTAGTTGGAGGAAGCAAGACAAAATAGGCCATAGAATGAGGCAGGCAGAAGGCAAGTAATGGCATGCACAGTAGGTGCCAGACCGCAAAGCTCGAGCAGGCATGTTTGCAAGACATCAAGTCATGGATTCATGCTTGAAAAACCTATGCAAAAGGCTTGCTATGCCTCTCGGGTTTTTAATTTAATGGGTGTGTAAGGCCGGGGTTATTTATGCTTTAATTAATATTTATGTAAATACTCCATTATACCTCCTCAGCTAGTTTGATGTCTCCTCTAGAATTTATGAAAATGGCCTAAAATGCTCTTTAAGGAGGGAGAGTGTAGTGAAGGAAAATGGGGGCTATGGCATGCTTACTTGCGCATTCCTAGCCTCGCGCCCAGGCACCTTGCCTGCAAACAGATGCAGTGGGAAGAAGAGGCATGGGCTCTAAGACATGCATGTTGCCTACTTCAAGCCGAACAGACAACAAGACAAAAAGCGAGAGTCGCCGCAAGGCAAATTTCCATGTACCACGCGAAAGCAAAACGAGCGCAGACAAGCGCATGCAAGCAACGCAAGGCAACAGTGCGTGCAAATAAGACGTAGCTTAGCGGGCGTCATAGACAGCAGTAAGCAACAGACAAAGTAAAGCGCATTTCCACACATGGACACCGCCAATGATGGTACATACGGCTCGATTGAATTGGTGCTCAAAGACCCACAAGGGCGAGCATGGGAGTGGCACCATGCGCCCAACACTGAGTAGAGCAAAGACTCTAAGCAATCTGGCCGACCAATCGCTTGGTGGCGCTAGGACAACGAGGCATGTCGAAGAGTCGCAAGACAGCGTGAGCAAACCGGCGCATGATTCAACAGTGCCTTGAATAGCACGAAAGGACAAGGCAAATACTATAACTTTGGAAGCATGACACCACTTCCTATAAACTGGGATCATGGGTGGTTGCAGTCCAACCCATAGAGAAGGTGCGAGTGGGTGATAATGGACAATTATGGGCTAAGCACTCCAAAACCGACCGCGCTGAGTCATTTATGTGAATTAGATGGATGAGTATAAATCCTATCCAAGGGTCGAGAGAAGGAGGATCTCTCGTGAGAGATCTCGGAGTAAGTTCCTTCTAATTCCTGTGGCTCAGAGGTGTGAGGCACTCGCAATGGATTGTGAGTTTTGTCGACGAAGAGTGAGAGATTAATAGTAAACAAGGGATCCAAGCCACTAACCTTTCTTTCTCTTATATGTTATTTTCAGGGGAAAACTGTGAATCAGGGTCATAAGTCAGCTTAGCAATCGCGCATCCTTATGGAAAATTTAGAGGGATTTTCAGGGATGTAACAATTGGTATTAGAGCAGATGGCTGGTGAGACGTTGAAGGAAAGGGTTGCAAAACTGGAACAACTTATGGGTGAGTGGAACTGTGAAGAGGGCACAGTGACTACTTAGGCATCAAAGGCAATGAATGAACTTAGGGTTCAGAGGGATTTGAATGAAAAGCATGCGGACCATGTGGAGGCACAGGTGGTGTCTTTGAAGGTTGAACTCCTAACCGTGAATGAGAACTTCAATCTGACCCTACAGACATTGTAAGAGGATGTGGCCGTCTTGAAGAAGGCGGTGCTGCGGACATCCCCTCGGACTATTGATGTCCCTCCCAAGGTGAGAGTCCCTGAACCAAAAGGTTTTGATGGGGCTAGAAGTGCCAAGGAGCTAGAGACTTCAGGGGACACGGAGTAGTTCTTTGTGGTCGCCCAAGTTGTCGGGATGGCGAGAAAGTCTCCATCAAAGGTATGTACTCGCTGGGTGATGCGAAAACTTTGGGGCGGAGGACGATCGGGAAGGGATGCCGAGTCGTAGCCTCGATTCCACTCTGGAAACTTAAACGGAACTCAAGGAGCAATTCCTCCTCACTAATGCAAAGGGGTTGGCTCGGGAGTCTTTGAGAAGGCTCAAGCAAACCAGAACCATGCGGGATTATGTCAAGGAATTCAGTTCCTTGATGCTAGATATAAAAAACATGTCCGAGGAGGACAAGTTATTTAACTTTGTTTCTGGGTTGCAGGCATGGGCTCAGACAGAGTTAAGGAGGCAGGGAGTGAAAGACTTGCCAGCGGCCATGGCGGCAGCAGATTGCTTGGTGGACTACAAACTGTTGGGGACAACGGTTGCTGGGCAGAAACCTAAGACGGACGAATCTAGAAAACATATAACCGAAGCCTTTTCGACCGTGACAGTGGGAAGAAGGAAGGCAATGTCGCCACTCGAGAGCGTGACACAAGTCGACGGACAAAGAAACATCCGCCAATTTGCGTGTTTCATTTGCCCGTGACCCTATCACAGAGATCGCCTTTAGAAGGGAACTGGTTCGTCTCCAAACAAATGGTAAAGTGCGGAGGAACAGACTTTGATTTAAATGACTCGACACCACGCCTTAACTCACAAGTAAGTGGTGACCACTTCCACACAAACCTAACCTTATTAACAAGTTGATGTGGCGTTCTTGTTCGTAAATGGGGCACAGAGGGCAATGGTGGACACAAAATTCATGTTGCTTCATTTAGCAAAGATAGTGGCTAACGAGGTTCACAATGGAGCCTCATGCGAGTGTGGTCATTCCATTAAATGGCGAAGATCACAGAGTTGATGGCATGACAAGAGCAGCTCCATTCTGGATGGGGGATTGGATTGACCACTGTGACTTCATGGTGATGTATCTGCGGGACTTCGAGTTAGTACTTGCAGATGACTTCCTTAATGCGCCAAAGCAGGATCCCCTCCCACCGCCAGTGATCGTCAAGGCTTCGAGTCTTTCGACGCCTTATGTCGGCAAAGACCTTTACCGATGAGGAAGAGAACCAAATTCTTGCTTTGACCAAAGATGGTGCCTACATCGATATATAGTAGGTCTTTGGCCTGAGGGCGCGAATAACCCATACGGTGGATCGTGTTCCAGTGGCTCGTGACGTCGGAAGACGAAAGTGGACATGGATGCCAAGTAAAAGTTGACGAGACGCCGAATTTCCATTCGAGGGGTGGCTCATACCCCTCCCGGCTCGTGGTGATCTGAGCAAAGAGACGCCGACAAGGTCCCCTGCGGTTGGGTCTTGCACCCTTGAGGTCCTGATTGGAGGAAGCAAGACAAAACATGCTATAGGAGGCAGAGTGTGTAATGGCATGCATAGGCAGGGTGCGTGCACTGGCAAGGCTCGAGAGCAAGGCATGTTTATAAGACATCAGGTGATGAGTATACTTTATACTCATTTTATCCTTATGTTTTACTTATATTTTTAGTATTTTTATTATATGAATAAGTGATCTAATGCTTTAAATGTTCAATTTTGTGATTAGGTCATCCATGAGCCAATATGGGAGCAAAACAAAGAGATAAAGTTCAAAATCGCAAACAACACATGCAGTAGCAGCTATCGTGTTTTGATGTTTTCAGCTGCACAATGATCCCCAATTGCTACAATATTGATATGGATAAATAGGATACTTCTTGGGATTTCCAAAGAGACCTTATTCACTCCATTTGGACTTCAAATGACAAAGATACTCTCATAGTTGAAAAGAATAAGAGAAGAGAGTCGGCGACCTCGCTTGAGAATTTTGTACATTCAGTCTTTATAATGATTTCCAAAATGTCTTTTCTGGACATATATAGATTCTACACTTCAATATCTTTCCAAAGGTACCAAGAACACCCAAATTGAAGTTTGGACGACAAAGTTATAGCCTTACGAAGTTGAAGCAAAAACAAGGGACTGCAGAAACATAGCATCCCGACGTCGCGACGTTCGAGGTTGATTTTGGCTCAATTTTTAGCCCATTTTGAGCCCATAATTGTGGGTTTTAAAGCTCAAACCTTAGAAACAACAAGGAGGACGATTGGAGAACGGATTTTGGGCGTTTTTGAGGGAGAACAAGCTCCCTTTGGGTGGAAACACCCTAGGGCTTGTTCTTGGAGAGATTTCTAGGGTTCGTTCTTGGAAGAGGAAGAACACTCGAGGAAGAAGAAGATAATGGAGGAGAAGAAGGGAGCTTCAATGCCAAATTTGTTTTCGCTCTTTCCTTTTCCGATTTTCTTTCTTTTGATGGTTGTATTTACTTTTCCCTTTATGTTTTAGTTAGTTTTCTTGGGGTTTAGATGTAGCCAAAGACATGTTTGTATGAATCTCTCCTAATTTATATTGATTGATGTTTTATTTCATATTCATGTTGAGTATATAATCTGGGACTTAATGCTTGTGGGTATTTGGCTAATATTTGCATGATTTGTGGTTTGATTCAAGATCTAAGAAGTGAGAGTTCAAACTAGACCATGGATGATTTACCATCTAATTATCATCATATAGAGATATAAGTGAGATTAGGTATGGTATTAAGATTTCCATAGTGGTTCAATGCATCCTTAGTTATGATGGCTCGAGGCGCAGATGTAGTATAACCTTTTCTAAGAGTAGTGTGCGGATGCTCAAGAGAGATTCGAATATACATTAGTGAAATCACCATCTTCATGATGAAATCGACTATCGATTAATTGCTAGGAGGTTCCTGCCACATCATCATAGGTGAAATCATGCCCCGAGGCTTTTTAGTCTTTATATAGTCATTCTTGCATGCCTAGATTAGTGTCTTGAAGTTTTTTCTATAGATTTCCAACATCCAAATAAAGCATAGGCTGGGGATTAGAGTCGATACTTAGTAACCCAATTCTCGCTGAACGATGCTCACTTATCATTATATTACTGAGGCGATAAGGTGCACCCTCGCATTACAAGCGCATTACTACTTTACATAGCATAACCTGGCCATCATCAAAGTTATTTGATTCATGTTGAAAACCTATGCAAAAGGCGAGTTGTGCCTTGGGGGTTTTAATTTCATGGGTGTAAAAGGGGGCTGAGGGTTATTTATGGTTTTAATTAATATTTATGTAAATACTCCATTATACTTCTTCTGCCAGTTTGATGTCTCCTCTATAATTTATGAAAATGACCTAAAATGCTCTTTAAGGGGGGAGCGTGTAGTGAAGGAAAATGGGGGGCCATGGCCATGCCATGGGCGTACCTCGCCCTGGCCTTAGGGGCATGGCCGGGCAAACATATGCAATGGGAAGAAGAGGCATGGGCTCTAAGACATGCATGTTAGACACGGCCAAACACAGCAACTGAGATAAAAAGGCCAAGTAGCACAAGGCAATACAGACAAAGGAAGTAGGGTACAGACAAAGGCCAGGCAAAGTAACGCACGTGCGCTTGTAGGGCGCCACAGATACAGTAAGCAACAGACAGTAAGGCGCATCAAATCACGGGATTAATCACCAATGATAGTACATGGTTTGATGATGGGGTGCCTTGAAAGACCCACTAGGCGAAGCATGGGAACGACAAGACGCGCCCAACACCGAAAGTAGAGTAGTGCAATTGTTTGACACTCCCGAAAAATCCTTGCTTTCCACAAGGATGCGCTGCTAAGCCCCAACTTAAATCACCTGATTCATAGTTTTCCACAAACAACATACAAGCAGAGAGAGACAAGGTTAGGAACTGGATCCCGTAGTTTTGGCCACTGCTCACTCTTCATCTACAAAACTACAAAAATCCACTGCAATGCCTCTGCACTTGCAAACCCTGGGAACCAGAGAAGGAACTTACTCTCGAATATCTCATAGAGATCCCCTCCCTTCTCTCAACCCTTCAGATAGGACTTATACTCATCCATCAGATTCACATAAGCCAACTCAAAACATGGGTTAGTTTGGGCTAACTGCTCACAACTGCCCATTATCACCCACTCGCACCTTCTCTATGGGGTGGACTGCAACCACCCATGATCCCAGTTTCTAGGAAGTGGTGTCATACTTCCAAAGTTATAGCAACCGCCTTCAACCGCTCATGCCTATTCAAGGCACCTGTTGAGCCCCTATGCATCGATTTGCTACTGCCTGTGCTGACTCTTTGACATGCCTCATTGTCTAAGCACCACCAATTGATTAGGCCAACCATTGCTTAGATGTGCACTACTCCTACTCAGTGCTGGGCGCATGGTGTTGCTCCCATGCTCACCCTAGTGGGTCTTTCAAGGAACCCCATCTCAATCCAAGCCATGTACCATCATCGCAGGTCCACATGTAGCCGTGACACCACCGTACGTCAGGTGCTGCCCGCACGTGCCTCTCATGGGCCGTCTCGTGTGGCCAGACTACGCCACAGCCGTGCGCCGCCTATGTCCCACCGTATGCGACACGCATGTCTTGAGCCCACGCCTCTTTCTTCCCATCGCAGATCCGCTTGCCCGAACACCATGCCCCTAATGATTCGCGCCACGTAGGGTCGAGCTAAAATCAACAAAATTTATATACACCTGTTTCCTACTACACGCCGTAGTCAAGCTACCACAGAGATAGTGGTCTAGGTCGAACACCGACGGGTTTTCATCCTAAGAATGATACGCATGATTTAAAAAGGTAAGGCTTTATTCGACTTTTCGATTTGCTTCAAAAAATGCTGGAAGTAGGTTGAAAACTAAGAAATTGTAAAAATCGAAAGTGAAGTGTGAAAAAGCTGAACTTTGAAGATTTAGTCACTAACTCGTAAATTAGTGGTAAACAAGTGCCAAGTCCCTGGTTTATCCTCGCGTTAAGACAAGCAAACCTATAGTCCCCAGCATAACCGGATTCTATGTTTAACTAGCAAACCTCACCCTAACAACAACTCCTATTTGAGTCAACACAGTAGCATGCGCCTATGACCCTTTCAGTTTGAACCCTAGCATTGAATATCATTTCTGCAGGTTCTGAAGACCATTTAATGAACTACGTTGCATCTAGCAATAAGTATGCAATCAGATCCTAAAGCATGGAGAGTATCAGCCAAATCACAATATCTAAAAGTTATTCAAACTTAATTTGAGAAGCATGTAGGGACCATAAATACAAGACTGACTTTCAAGATAAGAGGACAAATAGCGATATGCCCCATTAACCAAGCTTAGCTTCCTTCCTCTTCTTTAAAGAAAGGAGGTTTAGGCTAAGCATCTCTTGAGTTGTCATCCCCAAGAGGGTGTTTAAGTAGCCTAGAAAGTAAGGGAAAGAGGAGAGAGGTAAGAGAGGAAAATAAAACCCTAAATAAAATAATGCCTAGACTTTATTTACAAAAATGAAAACTTACAAATTCTTCTCTCCCCAAATCATGTTTCCCAAAATTCTATATTGATTACAAAGAGAGGGTTTATATAGCCACCTTAATACATGGAAATTACTAAAAACCTAACAATTTGCTAAGTTAAAGGACAAGAGAGTAATACACCAAATTTCAAGTCGGTTACATTAATTACAAAAACATGACGAGGCGTTGAATTTCCGCTTAGGATCGAAGATTTTCGCTTTAGTAGCTTAAAATCACAAGGCATACGAAATAGTAGCCTCTCTGAGTAGCCGCGGTAATTTCGCTATTAATAAATTCTCGCTAGCTTAGCGAAATTTTCGCGGAGTAGCGAACATGAAATTTCCTTCGCTTAGAACAAAGGCTCAGCTTAAAAACCCCGGTGTCTAGCTTAAAATTCATTAATTTTCACAACTTGCAATTTTCTAAACTCATAAATTTTTCAGAATCCCACGTGGAATTTTCAAGAGTTTAGCGAAAATCACGGCTTACCGATTTCACGCTTTTGCCTCCTGCCTTCTATTATTGTGATCAATTTTTCTTCACTTTGCCTTCAGCGCTTTTTCATTGATTCTTTGGTCAAGATGGTCGGCTAATTCTGAGTTCAAACTTCGCTGATTCATCATACATCCCGATATTGAACTTCTCTAGCAAAAACCCCAAACAGCCAAAAATACTCTAAATGGCATAAGGCTGCTAAGAAGACCTTGAACACTTCAATTGGTATAATGACATAGATTAATGCGCAAAGCACTCAAAACTCATCTAATATAGGGTCAAAATTGCACTTTTGGGCATTAATCACCTATACAGGTTGGTAAGGCCATTACATTTGCCATGGCCCCTGTAAATTTTCCTTCACACGCTCCCTCCCTTAAAGGGCATTTTAGGCCATTTTCATAAATTTAGAGGAGACATCTCAAACTCAATGAGAGTAAATATAATGGAGTATTTATATAAATATTAATTAAAATCATAAATAACCCTCAGCCCCCTTTTACACCCATGAAATTAAAACCCCCAAGGCACAACCCGCATTTTACATAGGTTTTCAACATGAATCAAACAATCTGATATCTTGCAAACATGCCCTGCTCTCGAAGCCTCTCGCTGCACGCGATTCTGCCTATGCATGCCATTGCCGTCGCTCCTTCTATGGCTTGTTTTGATCTGCTTCCTCCAAATTGCGCTCAAGGGTGCAAGACTAACCCTCGGGAACCCCGTCACGCCTCTTACATAATCACACTACTGCAGAGGGGCAAACAAACCCACCCCCTCCAAATGAAGACGCCCCGTGCCGATCGACTCGCATCCACACCTTGTCATTCTCTATCTTCCGCTTGTCCCAAACCTCGGGAAACACCCTCGATCACCAAATGCTTTGGTCATGCTACCTCCTAAGCAAGACCTACTATATCCCCATGTAGGCACCATCCTCCTAGTCAAATCAAAATTTGGTTCTTCCTCGAATCCAAGACTCAGCCTTTACAACATAAGTGCTCCAACCTGCGTAAAAGCCAACGATCCTAAGTAGTGGAGGATCCCTACTTTTGCCGCCATAAGGAAGTCCATACCGAGTACTGACTCAAAGTCCCGCAGATACATCACCATGAAGTCACAAGTATAACAACTCCATCCGAATAAAACCGCCTTTCCATGCCATCAACTCCGTGGATCTTCACATTCAATGGAATGACCACACTCGCATGAGGCTCCATCACCGAACCCACGCCCGCCGCTTATATCGCCGACAAACAACACTTAGTCACCTGTCCACTATCGCCTCACAACCACCCCGATTTACTCGAACAAGAAATACATCAACTTGTTAATAAGGTTAGGTTTGTAAAGTGTGTCACCATATGCAATCTGCCAAGCCGGTGGTCTCGAGTCATCCTAACTAGTCCGCCCCTCTTTTTCTCGCTCGTTCGAGGCGCATATCGTTCTCTTTCTAGATGCCCCACTGAAGGGTCCGCAAATGAAACACCCAATTGGCTTCGATGTCCGTCGGTCCATTCCGACTTGTGTCACCGACTCAGTGGTGGCGCCTTCCTTCTTCCCTTGTCTAGTCAAAGGCTTCCTAGCCGCCTTTTGTTTTCTGGGATCCGTCGCCTTAGGGTTTCGCTCAAAGAACCATTGGTCCACCACCTAGTCAACCAAGCAATCTGCTGCCGCCATGGCAACATGCAAGTCTTTCACTCCCTGCCTCCTTAACTCTATTTGAGCCCATGCCTGCAACCCATAAACAAATTTAAATAACTTGTCCTCCTCGGACATGTTTTTGATATCCAACATTAAGGAACTGAATTCCTTGACATAATCCCGCACGGTCCCTGTCTTCTTAAGCCTTCTCAAAGACTCCCGAGCCAACCACGTGGTATCGTGGGAGAACCGCCCTTGAGTTCCCGCTTCAGTCTCCTCCCAAGTGGAGATCTGAGGCCTACCTGACTTAGCATCCCCTTCCAGTCTCATCTTCCACCAAAGTTTCGCATCACCTAACAAGTACATACCTGTGATGAAGACTTTCCTCATCAAAGAACTTCTGTGTGAATCCTCAAGAACCCGCCTTCCATGTCCCATAGGAAATTTCAGCCTCGGCACTTTTAGCTCCATCAAAACTCCTTTTGGTTCAGTGGACTCTACATCGAGGGACATCTTCAAAGAGTCTCGGTGGCTGTTCGCAACAATCGCCTCTTCAAGATGACCACATCATCTTGCAATGTCTGCAGGGTCAGATTGAAGTTCTCCTTCACGGTTAGGAGTTCAGCCTTCAAAGACACCACCTGTGCCTCCACATGGTCCGCATGCTTTTCATCCAAATCCCTCTGAACCCTAAGTTCATTCATTGCCTCTTGTGCCCAAGCAGTCACTGTGGCCTATTCACAATTCCACTCACCCATAAGTTGTTCCAGTTTTGCAACCCTTTCCTTCAAAGTCTCACCAGCCATTTGCTCTGATACCAATTGTCCCACCCTTGAAAATCCCTCTAAATTTTCTACAAGGATGCACGGTGCTAAGCCCCAACTTAGCTAACCTGATTCACAGTTTTCCCATAAAACAACATACAAGAGAGAGAGGCAAGATTAGGGAATTGGATTCATAATTTTATTGATGCTCACTCTTCATCTACAAAACTACAAAATCCATCAAGAAGGCTCTACATCTAAGAACCCCGAACTAGAGAAGGAACTTTTCTACTCCCGACCCTCGCGCAGACTCTCCTTTCTCTCAACCCTTCAGATAGTATTTATACTCATCCATTTGATTCACATAAGCCAACTAAAAACGTGGGTTAGTTTGGGGTAACCGCCCACAACTGCCCATTATCACCCACTCGCACCTTCTCTATGGGGTGGACTACAACCACCCATGATCCTAGTTTTTAGGAAGTGGTGTTATGCTTCCAAAGTTATAGCAACTGCCTTCAACCACTCATGCTTATTCAAGGCACCTATTGAGGCAATGTGCACCGGTTTGTTACTACCTGTGCTGACTCTTTGACATGCCTCATTATCTAAGCGCCACCAACTGATTGGGCCAACCGCTACTTAGGTGTGCACTGCTCCTACTAAGTGCTGGGCGCATGGTGCCGCTCCCATGCTCGCCCTAGTGGGTCTTTCAAGGAACCCCATTTCAATCCAAGCCATAAAATTCATCATTGGCCGTTGTCCTGCAAATTCTGGTGACGCGACTCAGCCCAGACAAGGCTCGCACACCGCCCACGCTGCTGCCCTTGCGCCGCCCGCGGCGCCGCCTTGTGCATCCTGCAGACCGCCCGTGCATTGCCTCGCACAGCCCTCGTGCATTACTCAGCTGCTCAAGGCGCACTTGTATCAGCCGTCATACTGACCGCGCACAGGTGGCCGCGATGTGTTCGACCCCAGAGGCAACATGCATGTCTCTGGGAGCCCATGCCTCTTCTTCCCATCAAGGCTCGCTTCGCTTCCTACGCGTTCTTAAGGTTGTGGCAGTGGTGCGCCTCATAAGACAGCTTTATGGCCCCCCATTTTCCTCCACTACATGCCCCCCCTTAAAGAGCATTTTAGGCCATTTTTAGAAATTCTAGATGAGACATCAAACTGGTTGAGGAGGTATAATGGAGTATTTACATAAATATTAATTAAAACCAGAAATAGCCCTCAACCCCCTTTTACACCCATGCAATTAAAACCCCCAAGGCACAACCCGCCTTTTACATAGGTTTTCAACATGAATCAAGCAACCTGATGTTCAGAAACATGCCCGCTCTCGAGCCTCGCTAAGCAGATGTGATCGTAACACTCCTAACATACGTGCCGACATGTTTAGGTATTTTGTATTTGATCAAATTGGTGATTTAAATGCGAACATGGAAATCGGTGAAACCCTAAAGTTTACAAGACACAAGGACAAATTTGTAAATTTTCAAAAAGGATATGAAAGTCATAAGAGAAGAAGAGTGTGGGCTAAATTAGAATACAACATAACTTTATTTTCAAAAAGAGAAGAACCTAAGGACTAAAGTGAAATAATGAAAACTTAACCCAAAAAACGGGTTTCTGGGGAGCCAAACATGGCCTAAGTGGAGAGATCCTTAATCAAGCACTAAATTCGTCTCATTTTTGGGAGAAAAACCGTGGAGAAGAAGAAGAAGGGAAGGAGAAGAATAAGCATGGTAAGAAGGAAGAAGAGAAGCAAAATGCTTACAAATGATTATCTTCTATTCCTTCAAAGCAAATCTAAATGAATGTTTTTTAAAGTAATTATGAATTTTGTATGGGATTATGTGTATTTTTGACCATGGTAGGGACTTCTATGGTTTTCAAACCTAGGGTTTGTTAGATTTCATCCAACCCTAAAATTATTGAAGGTAAGGTTGGTAAAACCCTAGATGGCATAATAATAATGTCAATCCTCCCTTTGAGGTTGGATTCATGGTTTAAGTTCAAGTAATGGAGTCAGTTAGAAACAAACCCCTAACTAATCCTTGTGTTTATTTTGTAATGTGGGTTATGACCCATATTAGAGCTGTTTCGGGGAGTGATTCATGAAAGGTTTTGAAGAAAGATATGTATTATGATGATTTGAGTGTAATTCGATGCCATAAAATATTTATGCTGGGAGCTGCTTTGATGCTAGATATTGATTATCGAGTCAGATTGCAGCAAAATATGGAAAAAATGGGAGAAAACTACCTTTCCGAAATTTCGAGGGGTGGTACCGCATGCGCAGTGGTACCCGCACTATAAGTGTGCTCTGGTTAACCGTACCTACCAGATCGGTACCCAATGCTCTATCTGCATCAAAGGTTTGTATTTTCTTGGCCATAACTCGTCATTTCATCCGATTTGAGTGATTCAAGTCACGGGTTAAACTGGGGACTTCAAGGAGAACAAAACACTCTAAATAGAACCTTAAAGCATGTTGGGTGAGGGTAGAAAAATTTTCAGCTTTCTATTCAAATTTTTTGAAAACAAGGAAAACGCGTTTAGTTACGAGAATAAGACGAAAACAAAGAAAATGAATTCAACATTTTATATATGAATCAGAAAACAGGTAAAAGTTGTTTTCCTTGTTTTCGAATTAAATTCAACCAAATGGGGTTGAAAATGAAAACGTATTTTCAACCAAATTCAAGTACGAAACGTATTTTCTGAAAATGAAAACTAAAGATTATAATAAGTAGGTGTCCTACGGGAGATAAGTATAAATATGTGTCCTACGGGAGATCGGGATAAGAATAAGTCTGCCATAAGTGTAAGATTCGAGTAAGTATAAGTTTGTTATAAATATAAGTTCAAGATCAGATAATGAGAGATCTGAACAAGGTGTTTCAAGGATAAGTATGTATGTAAAATTTTTATATGAATTCATGAAGATTTTGATATCTGTTATTGTTATATGTTTATTGTGATTCAATATAAATGCATGTGTACCAGTATAAGTTATAAGATATGTTTCCCACTAAGCGTAAAGCTTAGCACGGGTTTTCAATCCGTGTAGGTATAAAGGAGGACGTCCGCGATCTTCCTCATACAGCTGGGCTAGCACACTAGTAGGGGTTCATCACAGTATGTCCCGCGCTCTGATTTGTAAATGTAAAAGTACATTTTTGTATATGTAAATGGGACTCAGTATATGTGTATAGATTTTGATGGACACTACTCCGGTGGTAGTTCTTTTGTGTATGTAAATGATTTTTGTTATTACAGAAATTATTTGTATACCAACAGGTACAAGTTCAACTATGAGAAAAAAAACAGCAAAGAGTCCCAAGATAGAAGTCTCGCGCCCCCGAACCCTGCCTTCCGATCCGCCATTCGGCCGACTGAATCGGGCGTGACACGACCCGCCCGTGACGCCCCCAAAACCCGGGTTCGTTGATAACCCTTCAACCCGTGAATACTCGTGAATGCCTGCAACCCGACACTATTCACGAAAACCGGCAGAAGTCTCCTCAGACAGAGCCTACCTAAAGTACATAACCTGCTCCAAACAACATCATAAGACATATATATGAGTAAAACGGCCACTTGGGCCCATACAACAATACTCATCAATATACATCAACTATATGCCATAGCTCAAGAGTTAATAATTCACTCTTATACAACATATATTAAAATTCTAGAATTCTAATACATGTATACATAATAATACCAAAGCCACAACCCGACTTTCTTCAAAATCTACTTAAGATGAGCGAGCCGTCTCCTCGTACACCCAGCAAAATTCGAAATAATATATTCCCCGACAGTAGAGCTAATGCCCAAGAAGGAATCACCCTAAACGGGTTACTCCCCACCTAAGTGCATATTATGCAATGATCCACGTAAACACACATTCAAGCAAATTGATCCTACTTGAATGTCTCAATGACTAACCCATGTCCCGAGTCTCACCGACCCCCACACTCGCCCTGCCATGTATGAGAAAAATAATCATTTTCAAAACAAAACTCGTTGTTGCTGAAAATACACTACCGAATGCCTGGTGAAATATGAGATCACCTCCCAGGCAAATGTGTCGAGAACCTTCCAAAACAATACATGGGCTCCCTCCGACGTGTAATTGTAGGACTACTCTCCCCAACACCATTCTAAAATCATCATGTGAAATTCCTTTCGCAACCATTTTCGCTTTTCGAAATTCATGTCATGCACACCTAATTTCTGCGGCTACTCCTGCATATGAAATGCATTATGCCATTTCAACACACTTATATAACACACGCAAATATATCATCATGCATATATTTACATAATTTAAATCACAACAACATGTTACATAAATTCTCAATACATTACACCAAAATTGGGCTTCACATGGCTATTCATCAAATACGAAAGTAATTCGATTGAATTACTCAACCAAACACATTTTCACAAAATATTTTCGTGAACACTATTCACGCGAACAAATAAAACCTCAAGCATCGCTCACCCGCCAAATCACCCAACATCAGTTCCACATTGTGAACCCGAAATCCAATGGCCATTCCGGCCTCATGCACATCACAACATAATTTATAGCATAAATTATACCATTAGTGCCTCAAACCGTCCGCGACACGTCAGCCACCGCCCAAACGAAGCTCCATATTTACACTTTGGCCCCAAGTTTCAGATCACCAAACGGCCATTCAAGGCCTCAAACCAACCGAATCATCAACAAAACACTTAAATCAATTGTAACTTCAAGTAGGATAAAACCCCTACATCATGGAGTTTGTCGAAACTCTTCAAAACCGGCGTCTATCGCTGCCCTCGTCAAAGGTAGAATGACTTTCCTTGCTTCCAAGGAACTACTGGCCTATTAAATGATCTTAGAGAGAAGGTACTCTATCTCTCTCTAAAATAAAAAACTTAACTCACTATAAAACACCTTCTCCTCCCTTCACGTTTTGGCCCTTTTCAATTGTAAGAGATGACACTATTTGAAGTTTTGTCTTTTTCCTCATTTAAAATTCAAATAATACCAATCATGTCCATTCTTCTAGATTTGTGACACTTGGCACTATCTCGGCCGTCCATTTTCATCATCTCTCTACTCATGCAACATGTGTCACCTAGGTACATATTATAGACTTTTGTTACATCACATTTTGTTTTTCGGCACCTGATACTCAATGCCTTGAAAACGGCAAATTCGACCGTCTCGTAATTCAAAGAAATTTCCGAACACGTGTTACCTAGATTTCGCGAGACGATTCCAACGTGTGAAAACCGCTTTCATCATCCGATATCTAGAAAATTTCCTGATTTTGACCAAATTACGATTTTGCCATTTTTAAAATTGAATTTTCTGCCCTACATCAAGCCAGGTATGACATTGCGCGCTCTGCCTCCTTCTATGGCCTATTTTGTCTTGCTTCCTCCAACTAGGCCCTCAAGGGTGCAAGACTAACCCTTGGGGAACCTCTATCGCGTCTCTTTACTCAGTCACACGACCAAGAGAGGTAACAAACCTGTTGAATATTTTAAAAACCAATATAGTATTACAAAGAACAATAACAAAATACACTATACTAACTTGTATCTAGAATCACAGAGTGCTTGAAGGTTATGGATGTTCCTGTCTTCTAGGGATTCACTGTGAATTGCTTCCGCAAATTTGTACCACTAAATTCTGCATCGTTTCAACGTTTGTATATTTATTTCAATCAAACTTTTAACAAATTCTATTTTTCACCGACTTTTTTTTTTTTTTTCTCGTGATCATATACCGTAATTTATATGTACTCAATTGTAAGGTTATGGGCCGTTAATCACCGTACATAACTTATACGTATATGTCCTGTTAGTCAACATACATAAATATTAGCCATTTAAAAATCAGACATTAAATAAAATAAAATAATTAAAGTTTGAAAAACTTAATTATTTTATCGTAGCCCCCGCCCTGCGCGCCCATATTCGACCTTTTTAATATAAAGCCCTACAGGCCTAGCCTACAAGGGAGCCCACATGTGTACCCACATGTGACCTTATCTAGGCCCATTTCTCCATTCTCTATGACAGAATAAAGGCTATATAAAGCCTCAGGATTCCCTCTTTGCTTTTAACGACGTGGGATTGTCAGTTTAACTCAAACACCACTAACATTTTTTCTAACAATACCCCACATTTGAATTAAACTTCAAATACTAACATCTACGACACTTTTTATTGAGAGATAAAAAAAAATGTTATGTTTCAGGTTAAGTGTCCGAAGACTTGAACTTACCTTAGTGAAAATATATTGGAGTTGTTTCTGACGCAGTTGGATATTAAGATCTCAACTGCTCACCGCCAGAGTAATAAAGACAATACATCTCACGTATAACAAATCTTCTTATACATCAGTTCATACGTTTGTGTTCATTTTGGTCATGAACACATCCCGGTTTTAATGACAGCTTTAGAGAATATAGCTAAATTTCTTTAATTCTCATAAATGCGACCCCACGTTACTATCATATAGGTGACATTATTATGAGTCCTTAGTTAACTCATATAGTTGTCATTAAATGCGAATGCATTCCCTGTACTTCTGTAACCAACACATTGCTTTCATAGGAATGAGTTAGTTATGTGTTATACTATTTGAGTATAATCACGCTAGTTTGCCTGTTGAACCTAGACCATGGATTCCAAATGCAGTTATGTTTTCGCCGATTATATCTATTTATCGATTTAAACTCCATTCCCGCTGCGGTGAATTCAATTTCAGCCTTCGGTAGGCCTTTTGTTAAAGGATCAACAATATTTTCCTTTGACTTCACATATTGAATGTAAATAATTCCATTAGAGAGCAATTGTCTTATTGTATTGTGTCTACGCCTAGTATGCCTTGACTTGCCATTGTATATGTTATTTTTAGCTCTAGCTTGAGCTACCATATTGTCACAATTTATACAAATAGCTGTCATAGGTTTAGGCCAGATTGGAATGTCCTTTAGAAAATTTCTCAACCATTATGCTTCTTTTGCAACCTTGTCTAATGCTATAAACTCTAATTCCATAGTAGATCGTTCTATGCACGTCTGTTTTGAGGACTTCCATGATACTGTAGCTCCACCTAATGTATAAATATATTCACTCGTTGAGTTGGTTTCTGTATTGTCAAAAATCCAATTTGCGTCACTATATCCTTCTAAAACGGGTGGATATTTTGTATAATGCAGCCCAAAGTTTAAAGTATATTTTAAATATCTTATCAATGTATTCCAATGATCTCGCCCAGATCAAGCCAGAGACCTACTAAGTCTCGCTATTGGAATATGCTGGCCATCGCCTAGTAGAATTCATTAAATACATTAGGCTTCCAATTACCTGAGAATACTCCAATCGACAAATTCGTATCCCGCATTTTTCTTTTTAATTTGGTAATTTGCATCAAACGGTGTTTTACAAACTGCTTACTACTTCTCATATTGGATTGAACTGCTTAAATATTTTTTTTCAATATAATAGACTGAGTAAGAATATCCTTCAACATTTTGATTTGAAATCTCAGATGACATCTACTGACTCTGTAAATCTTTCATGTAAAAGCTACAATTCAACATCTTTAGCTTGAATTTATTTATCCTTACTTGTTCCCATTATAAGCATGTCAATAACATACAAGCACACCAAAGCATTCCAAGAGCTCATGTTTTTATACACATTTGTCATACTCATTTATTTTAAAATTGTGTGACATCATTGTTTGATCGAATTTCTCGTGCCACTACTTAGGTGCTTGCTTAAGTCCATAAAGTGACTTTACAAGTTTACAAACTTTGTATTCTTGACCTTTAACCACAAATCCTTTTGGTTGGTCCATATATACTTCTTCATCTAATTCTCCATTTAAGAAAGCTATTTCAACATCCATTTGATGTATTTCCATAATGTTAAAGCAATATCATAGAATTAACATCCTTATAGATGTTATTCTTGAAACTGGAGAATAAGTGTCGAAATAATTCAACCCTTCCTTTTGCCGATATCCTTTGGCAAGTCATGCCTTATATTTATCACTAACTGTTAGCTTAATTTCTTTGAAAATCCATTTATAACTAATGGTTTTATTTCGAGGTAAATCAACCAATTCCCAAGTGTGGTTATGTAAAATGGATTCAACTTCACTGTTGATTGCTTCTTTCCATAAAGGAGCTTCTGGTGAACTCATTGCTTCTTTATAAGTTTGTGGTTCATCTTCAGTTAAGAAACTAATAAAGTCTGGTCCAAAATTCTTTTGGATTTTCATTATTTTTCCTCTTCTAGGTTCCATATCTTGATTCTGGATACTTGAAGAGGTATATTCATAGTGATACAATCGTTTCCTTGATGAATTTGTTTCTTTTTCTTTGTAAGGAAAAATTTCTTCAAAGAATTCAACATCATTGGATTCAATAATAATGTTAACATGAACGTTAGAGACTTCAGATTTAATCATTAGAAATCTATATGCAGCACTATTATTTGCAAATCCAATAAATACACAATCTATGTTGCCCCTATTTTCGCCCTTGGTAAAGGTTAGGATCTTAAATTTAGCAATCCCACACTTTAAGGGTTTTATATGTCACACCTGCCTTTGGGCTTGACCCTTTGGACAGACCGAACCTGTTCCGAGGAGCGACCGAATCGACTTTACCCGGGATTTTTTTTTTTTTTTCAAAACCGAACTTGTACCTGTGGGTATGACCCACATCTTATAACAAAATTAAAACATCATATACATATTAAAAGAACTACCACCGGAGTGGTATCCATCAAAATCTATACACAATTACCGAGTCCCATTTACAAATACAAAACTATACTTTTACATTTACAAATCAGAGCGCTAAACCTACATGTAGTGAACCCCTACTAGTGTGCTGGCCCAACTGTATGCGGATGTTTTCAGACGTCTTCTCTTGTACCTACACGGATTAGAACCCGTGCTGCTTTACGCTTTTAGTGGAAACATATTTATAACTTATACGATACACATGCATTTGGGGATCGAATCATGATAATACAATTAAATAGATATCAAAATCTTTCTATGAATTCATATAATCCAAATGTATAACAGTCGATCATATTTAGAACAAACTAGATATTATACAATGACAAAGATCCAATTCTGCCTCTCTTTTACATGTATCATGACTTTCTGCTTTTCGTGTCGCTTTCCTATTCATGTCATCGACGCACTCCGCTTCACTGACTCAGACTTTTTTAATTAATTCTTACATCTCCAATAGAGTATGTAGTCTATACAGAGATACCCGTATATAGTCGTAGCTTTAGGTCAATTCTTTTTATTCAAATTTGCATGGTTTATGTTCCATGGCTTTATTATACAATCGGAACATATACTTATGCGAAGATACCCGTAGGTTCATACTGGTTCATATCTCCCGAAGGACACATTCTTCTTCATATTCCTCGTATACGATAATGAACTTATACATACTTAGACCGGCTGCAATATCACGTACTCATACTCTATCTAACATATATTGGTTCGTAGAGTTCCGTAGGAGTTACAAGAGCTTATACTTATACAGATACTTAAACAAGCATTGCACTATCTCTATCTCGCATCTCCATTGGAGTTTACGTAACTTATACTTATACTACAGCTTACACTTGTTCGAGGTACCCTTAGGTATCATAGAGACAATTTTAACGTATACCGGTATTGCGGAACTTATCCCATACAAGTACCGTAAATACTACGTAGAACTTATAATCGTACTCATCTTTAAACTTGTACTAATAAGCATATCCCGCATTACTTTAACTTATACTTGTATTACTAAACTTATTCTTGTATTTCAGATCTTATACTTGTATTACAGAACTAATACATGTATTTAAGATCTTATGCTTGTCTTACAGAGCATATACTGGTCTTACGGATCTTATACTTGTGTTACATAACTTATTCTTGGATTTCGGATCTTATACGTGTATTACGGAACTTATACATGTATTTCAGATCTTATACATGTCTTGGCGTAGTGACATAGCTCAAGTTCTTTACTTCTGATCTTATTCATGTGCGAAAGCAGACCCGTAGAGGTACGATAAGCAATGCATCGTAATCATATCACATGCAAGGCCGATCGTGACTTTATGCGTATACATTTCTCAGATATGCTGACATTAGTCCATAGTGGTAGATACTTGATCACAAATGTGATACATATGGCCCTGATTCATACGTATCTCGTAACATAATTCAATAACAAAAAGCAGTTATCGGTTTAAATCATAATCATATTGAGGAGTTACACTTGCTGCGGAGGGTGCCAGTAGGTACTGCGAGACTTATAACATTTTATTGATAAGAGAGAATTTTCGTGGAGTGCTTATAGAATTGCTCGGATCTGAGTACTAGTAGGTCTTACGAGCAGAATCTGAGGTACATTCAGGATCTTCTCTTATTCTTTATTAGGTGTTTTTATCGTATGTGTCATTTACTGAACCCGATCGTAAGAAATAAGGTAGGATCTTGTATAATAGATGCAGAAGATGCAATCTGAAACAGTCTTAGTAGCACCGGTAGGAGTCTTAGAAACCTTTGTTGGGCGTGCTGCCCTGTAGCTGAGGTGCGTAGCACCCGGCGGGAGTCTTGTTTGCCGTCGGGACGTGCCGCACGCAACAAAATCTGTGCTGCCGCAGGTGGAATAGAGACACGAGATCGGGGCGTGCACAGCCACGCGATAGAGTCTTGTAACACCGACGGGAGTGTGAAGAACCCAGTAAAACATGGCTACCTACGCCTTGAGGAGTCTTTGTAGCACCAACGAGAGTCTTAGAAGCACCCAGCGGGACGTCCACTCATTCATTTTTGTCCTATGTAGTCATATGATCATATGTCTTTGGAGACTTCATGCTTTTATCTTTATTACCTTTATGTTCTGACATATTGCTTTTCATGTTCATGTTCATGTTTGAGTTCATATTCATATTTCATATACTTATACGGGAATGCGATGTATTCACACATCATTGCTCATAATTCACTTGTCCCTCGATGCATCTACTTTTCTTAGAAATTGGAATCATTCAATTAAATCGTCGAGCGAGGAAGTTATGGCATTTTCGTACCAACCTAGTCGGGTTGCTCGGATTACAGAAGGGACAGTTTGTAATACTCATTTTCCGATTACTTATGACTCTATATTTGATCTTGGTTCTTTGTACTCCTTAAAGATAAGGTGCTACAGGGTTTCTTCTCAAGCTGGAATCACCCCAAATTGGAGCAAAAACTGAGTTATGTCGAAACAACAGGATTTACTCTATGATCAAGCGACGAATTGTTTGGATTATAGCCTCTTTTTGAGTGAATTTTTTGAACCACTTAGAGTCATAATTTGACGATGTCTATTTGTGGATGTTTGGTTCTCCTTTAAGTTTAGTTTAATTAGCCACTTGAATCACTCAAATCGGATAAGAAATAGGTAAGTTATGAAACAAAATACGAACAACTGGTCAAAATGGGCGGGGGTGTGCACAGTACGGTCGACTGTGCAGGTACGGGTTCGGTCTGGATGGGCATGCCGTCACGGAGTTCGAGTGCATGGAGTGCAGTCATTAGCATGCCCGAATGTGTATTTTCTCCCATTTTCCATTTGTTGATACCCAATCCAGCCCGAGACTCCATAAACTCACGTCAGAAACCACTCAATTTAAATACTTGTAATCTCTTTTACACTCAATTCATCTTTCAATTACCTATCTTTCTTCATAAACCTTTCATGAATTTCTCCAAAACACTCTAATATGGGTCGCGCCCATAGCACTCGACAAATATGATGATTAGTTAGGGTTTTGTTCTAGACCACAACTCAATTACTTCAATTAAACCATGAATCCCGACCTAAAAGGGAGGATTACATAACCATCTTGTACCATATGGGGTTTTACTAACCACACTTTCAATACATCTTTGGTTGGGGATGATCTGGCTTAGCCACTGGTTGGAAACAACAATAACCATACGATGCATGGAAAGCCATTCAAAGCTTTAAAGTTTGCCTTTGTATAGTTCATACAAAATCATAGAATCCATACAATTTCATATTCAAGGTTAGTTTCCATACCTTTTTGGCTTGGCTTCCCTTCTTCTTCTCTTCCTCTTCCTCTTCTTCTTCTTCTCCCCTTCTCTCTTCTCCTCCACGGTTTGTTCTTCTTCAAAAATGAGACCAATTTTGGTCTTTAAATCAAAATATCTCTTAGGCCTTGTTTGGCTCCCCAACCCGTTTTTGGGTTAAGTTTCTTTATTTACTTTTGGTCCTCGACTTTTGCTCATTAGTATTCCAATTCCCCTTATTTCATTTTGACCTCTTATCCTATTAATCCGTCTTTGATGCCTTTTGGCAAAATTACACAGTCCTTGAATGTAAATTTCGGGTCTGGTTTCCATGTTTAGCATTTAACTCGACATTCAAATTAAAACAAATACTTCTAAACATTATTCAGCTTGCTATGGTATATTTTGGGTGGTACGATATAAGTTAGCAATCTTCCTTTCCATATCTCATGGGGGACATTTGTCTTACGTGATTCGTGAATATGATTTGCGGTAAGTAGGCTTCACCCACGTGGAGTTAAATGGCATGTCTTTAAGTGTTCGATTCTTTCTTTCAGCCACACCATTTTGTTGAGGTGTAAATGGTGCACTTGTTTGATGAATAATTCCATGTAAAGCACAATAATCAGAGAATTCATTGGATTCGTATTCTCCTCCTCTATTTGATCTTAATTCTTTATTTTTATTTTCTAGTTTGAGTTTTGTTGCTTTATAAGTCTTAAACTTTGCCCCAGCTTCATCTTTCTTTATGAATCAAGTAAACATAGCAATACTTACTATAATCATCTATAAATGTAATAAATAATTTTCCACCTCTTATTGGTATGGATTTAAAATCACAAGATCACTATGAATTAAACAGTAATTCATTGATCTTTCTTGAACAAATTATAACTTTTACTTTATGAGCTGGGTCAAACACATACTTCACATTTCTTTTACAATCGATTTCATTTGGAATGATGCCTAAATGAACAAATCATGCAGATCTTGATTAACATGACCCTAATCACAGAATCTTAACAAATTATATGAATCAACCATATAAGTAGAAACTTTATCTTTATTCTTATCATTAGTAACCATTACATTGAGTTTGAATAACCCATCAGCCAAGTACCCTTTCCCTACATACATTCCCCCCTTAGTAAGTACAAACTTATCAGATTCAAACATAAGTTTGAAACCTTTCTTGCTAAGGGACCGAAACTGAAGTTCTTTAATATCGGTACATGCGTACATGCAGGGATTCTGATTTTTCTAGAGTGAATTTCATCTTCCTTTATGCCTTTTCCTTCACTTTTGATGAAGTAGCATTTCCGAAGAGGTTTTTTCACCATCGGCAACTTTGTTGTATTCGGAAATAGATTTATGTGCGAAGCGGAAATGTGCCTTGTGCTTTGTGTCAATCCGCCATCCCATACTCAGCGGACACCATGTTAACCACGTCATAACAACGACTGGTTATCATCATCAATTTCCATGAAATTGGCTTCTTTTTTCAACATTGAACTACCAGCATTTTGGTCCTTTTTAAAAGCGGCCAGTCCATTGCCTTGTATGCTTTCCACTAGCAAGATCCTTTAATCTTTTTGAAGTCTTTGCCTTTTGGTGCATGAGGATGAGCAACCATTTTCTTGCCCTTAAACTTCTAGAATTTATGTGTTGAAGTTTTGCCTTCAACCATGTTTGCCTTGGTCTCCATGATAGGTGCTTCATTCTTGTCTCCTTTTCTGTGGTCTTCTTCAACCCTAAGCCTTAGGATCAGATCCTCCATGGTCATTTGCCTCGGATTTGTGTTTGAGTATATCTTGAAGTCTTTCCATGAAGAGGCAACTTCTCGTGATTGCCTTCTACTTGAAAGTGCTCATTAATTGAGCATCCTTTGAAAGTCAAATTCATGTATTAAGACTTGAAGTTCTTCGCTTGGCTATATGGAGTCTTAGTATCCACCATGATGTACTTGAAATTTGCCAATTTACAAATTTCTTGGCACATCTTAGGTTTGTATTTTTCTCAAGTGAATCCAGTTGTAGCGAATTACATGATGAATAAATGTCATATAATGTATCATCAAGTCTGTTAAGGATATAATTCCTACACAGAAAGTCAGAATTCTTCCATGCATCAACCGTCATCATAGACTCTTTAGAGGTTGGATCGGTTGGTTTGGGACACTATTCCTGGATAATGTGTGCTAGGTTCATGGTGGTAGAATAAAATAGCATTTTCTGCTGCCACCTTTTGAAATCAATGCCTTTGAATTTCTCAGGCTTCTCATCATTCTTGGAGACACACTAGTTTTGAACTTGAAGCCATATCTTTTAAAGCATTTTAAGAAACCAGAATTTGAATAAGATTAAAGTAATATAAGAAAAGAAGAATTTATGTTTAAGAATGTTGAATATTTTAAAAACAGTAGCAATTGTACAAAAACAATAACAAAATACATACTAACTTGTATCTAGAATCCACCAGAGGCTTGCTATCGATGTGCCAACAGAAATTTCACTTGCTCGGCATGAAGGCTATGGATGTTACGTTCCCGAGTTCAAGCGTAATTTATACGCCGTCGACACACTAATTCAGTCACTCTTGAGCGTTTGTGTATATTTATTCTCCCATTCGGATAACCAAATTCTATTTTCCTTGACTTTTTTTACTGTATCATATCTTTGCATGGCATATATATAGACTAAACTGCGTAGGATTATGTGCATTGAATCTGAACAACAATAATTTATATAGACATGTTTGTTAGTCAACAGACATAAATATTAGCCATTTAAAAAATATGTAATTAATAATATAAAATAAAATAATTAAAGTTTAAAAACTTATTTATTTTATCAGAGAAGTCCCCGCCCAAGGCCCAAGTCCCATATTTGACTTTAATATAAAGTCCTACATGCCTAGCCCACAAGGGAGCCCACATGTGTACCTACATGTGACCTCATCTAGGCCCATTTCTCCATTATCTATGTAATAGAATAAAGGCTTATATAAGGCCTTGTGACTTCTCTTGTTTTAACGATGTGGGATTGTTGAAATTTAACTTAAACACCACTAACATTTTTTCTAACAAGGGTATCAATACTATATAAAATCGTATCTTTGAAAGTCACATACGAAACAGGAAGCAAACACGAGAACATTAACCATAGATATTCTTCTTCATATTTAACCTTTATAGTTCCTAGATGCGCAACAATTTTTTTAAAAGTCGTAAGATGCTCCTCTAAAGATATACCTTTTGTCATACTGTGCGAATACAATCACTGCTTCAAGTGTAACTTACTCGTAAGACTTTTCGTCTTGCATAACTCTTCCAACTTCAGCCATAACGCATTGGTAATCTTCTCCTTTAGAATGTCTTGTAGAATATGATTCAATAAATAAAGGTGAATATGAGATAGGGCTGTAAGATCCTTATGTTGTTTCTCCTCTTATGTTCACGATGACAACATCTTGTCAAGCCATATCAGCGCATCATCCTAATCAATATGCATGAGCATAACGCCCATTTTTATTTGCCACATTGAAAATCTAGTACTACGATCCAACAAGGGAATTTCATATTTCATGGTTGTCATTGACTATATCGGAAAAACCTTAATGGCTATGTATACACAGAATAGCTGAATAGCCTTTACAAGTCCATTTATCTCATACAACTTTTTCCCCTCGTGACACATAATATTTATAGAAATATTCATAAAAATGTTCCTTATTATATGAGGAAATATAATATTATAATAATATAACAATTATGAATTATCCTATAAAACATTATTTACAAAAATGAATAAATACTAATATAATGTTTATTTTATATTTCGTTGTACTTTGTAATTTATATCTGATTTATAGTGAAACTCTTTACTCCGTCCATGGTTTTTTCTTGTAAGGGTTTATACGTAAATTTGATGTTTATTTATTTGTTTCATATTTTATTATTATGTCATTGATTTCAACAACTTTATTGATTATTATTAATTATGGTCAAATCTTTTGCCACGACCATTCATATCAAATACATGGTTGCATTATATGACTAAAAAAGTAATTGGTCAAAAACATTTTTCATATGAATCCCTATGCAATGAGTCCTATTGCAAATGTCTATGGTTCCTCCCATCTCGTTATATAAATAGTATTTTGTTGCCATTAACGTCATAGAGTTGGGTCGTTTATAAAAATGCTAGCCACCCTATTATATGTCTAGTAACCGTAAATGTTTGCATTGTATACTAAACTTTACGATGACGAGATGAGAAAAAACTTATTGTAAATTTATTACATCAACTTTCCTAATAGGTATAACCCAAATACATTGCAACGGGTATATATGTCATTAACTAGAAACTGACTCATGTGAATGTGTCATGTAGTAATTCTTTCATTTTATTTAATCTAAAATACAAATAGTGGGGTAAAGTTTGTACTTGGTGGAAAAAAAAAAGAGTAAGGAGTAAACAAAATTATAACAACGTGTAACCATGTCTATAAATTGGTACTTGTATTAAAAAAAAATCATTGAGGAGAGGGGGAAGCACACATGCTATATGAATTAAGCAAAACACGTGTAAGTTAATTTTTTGACACATCACTTATTGCTTTAGTCTGTAAAATAAGACAATCGAATGACTTAGTCATTTGATTGTACTATAGTCATTTGCTTTTAGTAGGCCATTTGCTAGTTGAATGATGTAACTATAGTCAAATGACAATCAAATGGTCTAATGCACCATTTGTAATATAATTAATAAGTTAGACATATTAAAGCTTGGAATGGATAAGTCATATCCCATGTGCGTGACACGTGAGCGACCTAAATGACTCGAAGACCCGAGCCCAATTCGGGTGGCATCCCTATAATGATCAAGCACACATCAGGCATATGGTTTGGATAGGCAGAGATCCCCTACTACTCACTATTACACCACAATGAATGTCATGTTGGTTATTACAAATGAATTGTAACAAACCATGGCATTCCTAAGTAGTATAAATCGACATGCTTTGTAATAAGGATGCAATAGATCTTTTTGTAAGCAATTAAAGAGAGAAATACAAATTATTTGGGAAGTTTTTACCTTTCCAAAGCTGACAACAATAGTTATGTTTATTTTTCTTGAAAACCCTAACCTAATTTTCTCTCAGTTTTCTCTTATAACAACACATCTTCCTTTAAGTAACAAAAGGTGATTATTGATTTGAAATTACCCATTTACACATCCTTCTATCAAGTTATTTATTAACAAAACGATTATTCCACATAAATATGTTTTTTATTCTATTTTTTTGTGATACCGTCATCTTGTTACGACCTTTGGTTTTGTGCCGTTTTATTACGATATTTTGTTTTTCGTTGTCTTATTACAATGTTTTATTTGTGTATGGATGATTCAAACGGATAAAACATATTCGATCAGACAGATACAACAAATTAAAAAATTGTTATCCGTATATTGCAAAACTAGAGTTATATGTATTGTAGTCACTATAATATTATCAAATTTGTAGGATTTGAACCGATTTATTATGTTATTAACTTGAATGTTGTTTCATCCGATATAATTTTTAACGAATTTATATATGTATTTATATCGATGTATTGCTACTTTGAATTAAATTTATTTTCTTAAAAAAAAAAAAAAAGTTGATACTAGCTTGTTTAAATGTCACATTGGCATGTACCATCTACCTTAAAATTGATATTGGAAAATTGTTAGGTTGTTTGCGTGTTATATCAAAATTTGATAAAACCAACCTAAGCCCGCAAGTGCATGGGTCACAAGTAATACAATGGTTTTTAAATTTAAAACCCAAAATGTCAAACCCACAGGGAAGAGATGACTTACGTGGGGATTGGGCACTCGACTACTTCTGAGAGTTTTATCATTTGAGGAAATAACATCATTGTTGATTAACTAAAAGTAAAACTAAATTAAGCTAAAAATTGAATCTTGAAGATTAACAAATGATTGGATTGAACAGTAAGAGAAACCTTAGAAAATGATATTAGGGTCGGCTATCTCCATTGGTGCAATTATGGCTTATATTCATTAAGTATTGATTAAGTGAGAGTACTTTTATGCTTGCCTAATGAACTCGGTATGAGGTTCACTCTTTCAAATCTCCCATCAATTTCTCATACCTATTTCCTATTCTCCTGTCGGTCCATCTAGGTTAAACAGTGTGATACTGTCATAAGGCAAACCAATCCTTAGGAAATTCTATAGGTCACCTCTTTGTCCGTGCAATGGAATTGCCCAGGCTATGCTTAGATTGATCACTTCTCGGTCCATATGATCATCGCATAAGGTTAAATGATGTCCCTTATATTAAAATTCATCTAGTATTAAGCAATCCTAATCTCTTAGACTTCTTTGATTAAGTTAATTTGATTTTATCAATTGTAAGATATTATGGAATGAAAATGAAGTCCTAAGGGTATACTTCTAACTGTCACTCTGGAAACCCTTTGAGCTCTAAGTCTCAACTTCACCACCTAACATAAAACAATTGAATAAAAACATGAAGTTCAAATAACCACATCTATAAAACCTCAACACAAGATTATATTCACAAAATCATTCAAGAAAACATATAAATCAAACACCAATATCAACAACCAGCCCTATAGGAGGATTTAGTCACTCATAACAGCCTCAAAACCCAACAAAATTATATTTAAACGAAACATAATACTGAAAGATTAAGAGAAAGAGAAGAGTTTAGGAATACAAAACAAGTATGAAATAAAAGTCCTCAAAAATCTGCTCCACGGCTACAAGAAGTCCTCTAACAGTTGGATCTTGCAACTCAGCTCAAAAAACAAGCTAAAAATCGAGTAAATCTAAAAACCCTAAAATCTAAACCTAGAGAGAGAAAATCCTAAAATGAGAGAGCCTACTTCCAAGTCTCCTCCTCCCTCCAGTTCTTCCCTATGATTATTACAAGTATGATATTTATAATGGTCAACATTGGGCTAAAAATTGAAGTATTCTTATCCCAGCCGACATCTGCCTTGGCAGTGGTCCTCGTGATTACGTAAGGATGACTTCTCCAAACGTAGCTTTTATTTTGACCCGTATCTCCTTCTTCGCTACAGCAAGTGTTTTTCTTCGTAGCGGCAAAGGTTACCCTTCGCCATGGTGAACCTATAGCTTCAATTTTGCATTCTTAGCTTCTCAAGAATGAAGCTCTTTTCTTCACCTTACGAATCAAGCCACGCAATGAACATACTTCAGAATAACTTCAAATTATACCATGACGCTTTTATATAACATGTTTAGGATATAATAAAAGTAAATGTATATTTTTTTTCTTAATAAAATAATGTTAAAATAAAATGTTAAAAAAACTGAATTAATTCAAGAGTCAAGGGTAAATTGTACTTACTAATCCAGACCCAAAGGTCATATGATAAGAAGATTATAGGCTAAAGTGGAAATATGAATAAATTGATATGCAAATAATATCAAAATAAAGGACTCAATAGCAAAAACCCAAAAAATTAATACAAAATTGTATAAGGCCAAACATGGCCTTATTAATGAAAGGCAAAATATCTCATTTTTGGCCTTTGGGATAGGGTAAATATGGTGGGAGAAGAGAAGAAAAGGAGAAGAAGAAGAAGAAGAAGAGAAGAGTAAGAAGGAAGGCCGAAGTATAGTAAAGCAAAAGTTATGGATATGTAAGGAATTTTGGTATGAATTTGTGTACGGAATTGCTCAGATGGAACTCTTGGTAGGATTGTGTATGGATACTTGCTCGAGTGTTTGAATAATTTCTTTGTGTAGAATACTTGTTTGGAATGGTTGTTTGGTTTAGTTGTGGTCCTCACTTAAGTGAAAAAATTCAGATGTATAAAATGTCGGGTTTTAGAGATGTCGTCCGGTTTTTTAAACCCATGTTTTGCTACATAACTGCCATCACTCATTCAAATTGAGTAATTTAAAATTTTGGGTAAACTAGACATCTAAAAGAACAAATATTCTTGAAATAGGTGTATGCAAATTTGGACCCCAAAGGTATCCAAAATTCACAAAGTGAGGCCATGGTCAATTTCGATACGCTGTTTCTAACAGCTTTGGTCTTTAGCCATAAGTCAGTTTCACTCATCCAAATTGAGTGATTCAAATTTTTGGGTAAACTAAACTTCTAGGTGAACAAATCTCCCCCCGAAATAAGTATATCCAAATTTGGGACCCCATTAGACTCGTAAAATTACAAAGTAAGTGAACAACATGCCTCGAAATCGCCTAGCACAAAGCCCCGAACTGGAGTAATTCCGGTTGTTTAAATCATAACTTGAGTTATACTGGTCCAAATGAGATGATTCCAATTTCTGTACAAACAAGACATCCGGGAGAACAACTTTTATGAATAAATTATGGTCAAATTATGTCTCTAACATTCCTAGAAAATTTTCAAATATAGGACACAATTCTAGATTATGTTCCTGGAAATTGTCCAGGAGCAACTCTGAATGTTTAGACCATATCTCCCAAATTAAAAGTTCAAAGGATATGATGTCTGAACCATAAGAAACTTAAGACATAGTGGTATATTGAGTTAGAAGATCACTTTCTAACAATCCCATGAGTAGGGTCAAAATTATAAATAAACGAACTTGTGAGCCGTCGAATTGTTCAAACAGAATTGGTTATGAAAATTGAAATTATATAAAGGTTATATAAATGTATTGTTATATGAAATAATGCATCATAGTAACATGATCATGATAACATGTGTTATGAAAGCTAAAGAGAATACACGTATAATTTTTTTATATGAAAAAGTACAATTAAATGTTTATAAGAGATTATTTGATAATGAATATCTCATAAGTATACATGATATCAATAGTTATTCATGTATATGAGATATCTTATTCTGATATCTGAAAGATTGTTAAGAAAACATAATAAACCGAATACCGCTTATGACGGATAGTTCGACAGATAGCATGCCTATAAGAATACAAACGGGCCGCAACATGTACAGCTTTACGTCATATCAAAGCCTTCGTTGTCGATGACATAGATCCCGCTTCGATCATTATAACGGCCTCGCTTTGGGTCATACGATAGAGATCATCAAGCCAGATAGTGATAGTACCTTCGTACATACGCTTCTTTCCCCGTATCCATTTCTAAGGTATTTGCGGTGTACGTAAACATAAGATAAATGACAAGAATATGTAAATGGCATGACATGATATGAGAAGCATAACATTGCTATGTGATGATACGTAAACAGTGATAAGTACAAGAACAAAAACGTAAATGAAATATGATATGGAATGAAACATGATAAGACTAATAAGTATGATATATGTAGAAGCATATCTATAAATGATATGTTTAAAACATGAATAAGCATGTGTATATGTAAATGAATGTTAAAGTTATATGCAGTTGTCTAAAGTGTGATGACTTTGATTAGAGGTCGTCTGTATGTATTTATTCCCACTAAGCTATAAGCTTAGAACATGTGTTTCATTCGTGTAGGTATAGAAAAGGAAACCAGAGGACATGACAATCTACATCAACAATCAAAGTCAACACATCACTAGGTACCCATTGGAAGACCATTTGGTCTAATGTATATGTATTTTTGTTTCTTTTGTAAGCAGTGTAAATATTGTAAATGTTGAACACTTCCATATATTAAGCTTGTATATATTTTGTAATCTGCTGCTATAGAATATATTACAAGTTAAATGTTTAACATTATATGAATGAACAAACTTAAAGTTTATAAGTTTATTGTAAACATGAATAAATAAATAAAATGACATCCTCGCTTTATACCGTGTGCCGATTTGGGGGCGTCACAATACTTGTCACGCCCCTCCTTGACCCGACCCGACGGTTGGACCGGACCTAGGGACGCGGACCACTAGATCCATTTATCTGTAAAACACATTTCATATACTCATTTTCGATAGGATATTTAATATCCATTTAATCATATTTATATATGTGAATATGTTATCACTACTTATTCACATTCATTAATATAAGAAGTATGCATTATATATTTTCTAGAGGGCCCATAACTATACTTTAGTACATTATTTATATGAAACAACATTTGGCGTTCTTTCCAATCATTTACAAAATATTTGTCGAAGCTTACTCCTATATTTGAAAATCCACATCAGAAGGTACATTCCATGATTAAAAAAAATTAAAATATAATCTTTTGTACCCACATCTTTGATTTCAATACAAAGTAGTCACATGATATCATAGAATGAAGTGTATGCATGAGACGGAGCATTTACTTATATTCCGCACGGTTTGATGATGACTTCGCTCAAGGCCTTTGGTCCCGCCACTATTTACTCTAAGTGCTGGGCGTGAAAGTTAACGCCACAATATTTTCATGCTTAGTGGTTCTTTGCATTTCTATTCTTATTTCAAACAATTATACCACATTTATATGCATAACAATTAACTTTTGCTATATGCATCACTTAATCATCTAAAACACATTCAACATATTTTCCAAACAACCTTTCAACATACTATTCATGTGATCCATGTAATATTTATAAATATATCATTTTACAGTAGTTTAACATACTTTCATTTTGTCTAAAATATAGAAATACAATAATTCTCGTCTTTCATGCTCTCATGTTTTATTATCCTTGTCACAACTCAATTCACACAATCCACACAATTATTAATCATTTTGCCCTTAAACGAATCTAATCGAAACTTTCGACAAAGCGAGATACCTGAATCATTTAAGACGACTCCCGCCAGCTTCCAGCCAGATAAAGATTTTAATAATCCCGCACTATCCCGTCGGCATACTCTGGGACTGGTTATTTACATTTGCATTTGTTAATATCGATACTATCCTATCGGGATATGGACGGCATGTCACTATAAATCACGAAGTTCGCAAAGACTACTACATCGGGAATTCCTTATCAGATACCATCTATCCCTAACTCCTAACATGATGGTTTGCGGCCTTCAAGGGCATAAATAATTAGTCATTTACAATACCATTTTCATATTTCCACAATACACCAACATTCTCGTGGATTCGCCGACACAACATGAGTCCCACGCCCACACCACATCAACTCAGTTTAACCCAATCCCATCTAATCATTTATGGTTCACATAGCACATATGCAAATGTTTTAATAAACATTTCATATTTAACTGGTTCAAACCAAAATGTGAGATTTATAACAAATATTTAAGATTGTTTGATGCTAAACACAAATTTGAAATAAGAAGAGAAGTATGAAGAACAAACCAAAAAATTTGTCGATTCTTGACTCCTATTCCTTGTATCCCGATCTTAGCTCAAGTTTTATCATCACCAGCCCCTAATCCATTACAAATATGTCACAATCAGAGAACAAACAAAGAAAAATCAGTCATACATGCTAATGTTTCTGGTTAGGGTTGATTTCTACCAAATACACCTTCACTTGTAAAATTTTATGTGAACAAATGAGCCATATTTTTCCCAAACTTCCTTCAAGTCCATTGTTCCTCTATAAATCTATTTTATTCCAAATTTGGAATCATCTAATTCAGAGCACTGAAACCCAAGATTTGTCCTAAACAACCGGTACTACTCTATTTTCAAAACATAACCAGAATTTGCCCGAAAACAGAACTTCCCTTTGACAAATTTCTAGGTCCAATGGGGTCCAAATTTGAATACACTTATTTTAAGGAAATTTGTTATCCTATAAGTCTAGTTTACCCATAAATTTGAATAACTCAATTTGGATAAGTGGAACTCAACTTATGGCCTAAATACCAAAACTGTACTAAAATAGAACCAGAGTTTGCCTGAAAACAGAGCTTCACAGGCCTAAATACCAATCAATGGCCACTGCTTCAATTTGATGAGTCACTTCAATGTATTTAGACCAACAAACCTAGACTTCTCTACAAACTTATGTCAAATATAGTCATTTCCTTGCCACACAAAATGCCACGTATGAGAGAGGGGGAGAGTATGTCAAACAAAAATCATTGGTAAAATCATAGTTGATGATAGTGCTTTTTCTATCGATACTGGGCTGGAGCCTGTAGGAGTTGTTGGGCCGATCTGTTGGGCTGGATCACCGTATAACCTGCAACCTGCACTGAAAGGATGATCCGGAGAGGGTGTGCCTACCGGCTCTCCGATGCCTAAGTCAGTTTCTTTCTTACGGAAAGGAAATAATTCAACTGTTGATGGCGTTATGACTACGTACCTTTTGTTGGTGGGATTGCTCGATATTTATAGTGGATAATCATGATGACTTTCCTTGTTGGATGATGATAAGATGTCTTCCCCATTGGGTATGAGATCTTTTCTTCCTTATCGCTAATTGAATATTTAGAGGATAATTAGAGGGTCGTAATCATGGGGGATCCTTCTTCCCTAATTGATATCATATCATGAATATGGAGTGCTTTCCTTTCTTCCGTCTCAACCGCGCCACGGATATCCTCGTCACCAATTCGACCCACCGCTGGGCTGACCATGGGCGACGCCGGGGGAACCAGATCACATATCGAGTTCCCTGAGGCTCTTCTGCTGGTCCCATGGAGGATGCCAATCTGTTTCTAGGCCTGTTCCCTGGGCCTGTAGGTTGCTTTTATTTTAGGCACCATCAATTGACAACTACATTTCTATTTGTTGTACTAATACCGTAGTTGGTAACTGCGATTTCATTTTTTTCACTACAGAAGTAATTGAGAATTATGGTTTTATTTTTCGTACTAAAATGGTAGTTGTTAATTAAAGTTTCATTCTTTGTACTAATTTCATAGTTGACAACTACGATTTCGTTTTTGTACTTAATTTTTTTTATTGAAATATAATAGACAATTTATTATATAAATAAAAATAAATACTTGAATAATAAAAAATTAATATTTTTAATGATTTAATATTACTTCAATAAAAATAAATTTATCAATAAACTAAGAAATTTAAAATAATGAAATTATACAACACAATTCCATCAAAATTAGTTAATGAAATTAATTAGAAAAATTTCACTACAAAATGTAATGCTTAAAAAGCAAGCATAATTAATTTTGCTGCAAAATTAATTATTCAATGAAGAATACATTTTGTACTTATTTTTTCTAAATAAGTTTATTAACTAATTTTGATGAAATTATGTCATAATTTTATTATTTTAAATTTCTTAATTTATTGTTAGTACAAAACTGAAATCGAGGTTGACAATGACTTTGGTACAAAAAATTAAACTGTAGTTCCAATTACGACTTTCGTACAAATATGAAACCATGGTTGTCGACTATGACTTTAGTATTAAATGAAACTGTAATACACCACGATTTTAGTACAAAAATGCAACTGTAGTAGCCAACTACGGTTTTATAATAAAAATGAAATCGTAGTTACGAACTATAGTTTTACCAATTATAACTTTTTTTTGTCATAATCTTCCCCCTCTTCTATGTGACATTCTATTTGGCATGGAGGGGGCCAGATTTGACATAGGCTGGGATTGACATAAGCCATAGTAAATTATTTTTTTCAACTTAATCGACAACAAGACTTAATAAGATAAGATAAACTGTTTATTTTAAATATTTTATTTATATTGGGGTGATAAGCTATTGCTTTTTATATACTAACAGCCAATATCTTATTATTTATTTATTTTTTATACTGGTTTGAAATAACAAATAAGAATAGTATATTGAATTCAACTATATTTTTTATTTTATTATTTTCGTTTGATTTTTTCCCCTCGTTTTTTCCAAACGCTTAACAGGTACCATTAAATGAATTTAAAAAATTAATAAAACAAATTTGTCTTTTTTGAATAGTTATATGGAAACTAATTAAAAAATTATAATATAATTCTTACAAACATGTGTGTTATAAAATTAATCAATTTTATCTAAGAAATTCAATATATATAAACATTGTAATTATTGAAATAAATTATTCATCAATAATAATACTTTGTAAAAATATAAAATTTTATTTTATCGTTTGATATTAAAAAATAATATTTTCATTAATTTATATATTGGTTTTTTGAAAATTTAATTTATATATTGATTTAAGTAGGAGTTTATTTTCAAATTACTTTAAATAAACATGATTTCTTTTGTAATTATAAACGGATTCTTCAAAAAATAAAAAAGTAAAAAATTTATAAAATTAAAATTATTTAGATTATAGAATTAATTTCTTTCTAGAAGATTGTCAATTTCATTTATTTTAAACTATATAACTTAATCAAATATGAAAAATATTATTTGATGGGTATTAAAAGTGTATCATCAATAAGGTAATATCAAATGTCGATCTGGTGTGTTTTTTTTTTTTTAATAAAGAATCTGGTGATTTTATACCCGAGTTTCATTTGTAGTTTACATGTCGGGTATTAAAATCATACCATTATTCAATTATTTTAATTTCACATATACATATATATTTTGAAATTTAATAAAGATATCATAAAGAGAGGGTGAGTTGTAATTTTGTAATTGTAGAAGGCGATACGGTAAGTATAAGCAAACATGAAAATCAAACTGGTCAAGTGGTAGTGGGTAAAACGGCTTTTTATCAAACAGAAAAAACCAAATATTTTGGTATTTTCCATTTAGATGCAATTTTTAAAATTTTAGTAATAAGTTGTGACAATATGATAAAAACAAAGAGGTTGAATGTTGAACAAAATTGTTTTAAACAAAAAACAAACAAACAAACAAACGTCACCTAAAAGTAACATATGTTACAAAAGCAAGCCTATTTTGACCCATAATTCATATTTGCAATCAACAATTCATTATATAGGTGTCTAACCTCGATGTACCTGTATTTGAAGTGGTAAAGATGTGGAAATTATACGATAACTCGTGACCCCTTTGAGAATCCGTTGGGATCACATGGAGGTCTGATGGGCTACCTTAGACCCATGAGAGAGTGACCAAATGGAAAAGAAGGGGCAGATGAGATCTGCCAGATGGAAGCCTTAGAGATCCTATGGGATGGAATAGAGAAGCCAAGGGAGAATTAAGGGGCATAATGGTAATTCAATTAATGATATAGCATATATCATTATACATCTTCAGCATTCCTTGATGTATCCTCAAGACATAATGAAAATAGGCTTATAATGCTCTTTAAGGGTGGGGGGTGATGTCCTGAAGGGTGGTGCATGGCTTGACTCGGTTAAGGGAAGAATGCACGAATTACAGCATGCATGGGGCATATCCTCCTCTTGGTGCTGGCAATGAAGCACTCAATGCCCGTTCACATCGGCGGGTGACCATGGGTGCAATGCCATGGTCTAGATGAGCGACTAGATGGTAGTGCATGGCAACGCTTGACAACGCATGGCATGGCACTGAATGGCTTGAAGCAGAGCCATTATAATGGCTAAGACAAGGGAATCACTCCAAGTGTTTGGTGAAATGACTGAATGAAGAGTGTCCTTGAGAACCAGTGACTGATGGAAGGAATAGACTAGGGAAGGATTTCCTGATTGCTGTGGGAAGGCACCTGTTCCAAATAGGTGGCGGCTGGTAGCGCCAGGCTAAGATACGGGCTCTAAAGTTGACCGTTATACCATGAGAGCCAAAATTACCTAAACTGAAAGGATGCACCTGTTTGGAAGAGGCACCTTGGACTATTTAAAGGCCTTGTCTCCAATGCAGGAAAGGTTAGAGAGAAATAAGGAGGGAGTTCCATTGTAATTGCAAATTCTTGTGTTGGAAGTGTTCTAAACACTTGAACCAGTTTGTAATATGATTGTGTTGAAATATGTCAGAGATTAAAGTTCCCGAAAATACTTAATCCCATATCGCAGAGACATATTCGTGAAGACGGTTAATTGTCCAAGACCAACATCCACTTAGTGAAAAATTTGTAACTATAACTCAGAGGTGTGACAAGTGGCATTAGAGCCTATAGAATGGCTGGAGAAATGCTAAAGGAAAGGGTGTCTCAGTTGGAAGAGATGGGTTGGGACTGTAGAGCAGTTGATGATGGTCAGATAGGATGAATCATATATTAGTATTTAGAGGTGTTTTCGTATATATGTAACCTACGCATTCACACCTTTATTTATAAATATTACACTAATCCCTCATATGTGTGAGTTTTGCAGGTATTGAAAGTAAATCAAGCAAAGAAAAGGGCAGAAAGCTAAGAAGGTAGAACCTGCACCCAAAGGCACTACTTTGCAAAGGCGAAGAGAAATCTTCGTTGCTACGAAGTTGAGGACCTTGCAACATTAGCCTCGGGTTCGCCAAGGCGAAGGCATCCTTCGCCTCAGTGAAGGGGTTCGCAGTTGCGACGAAGACCCCTCGTTGTAGCGAAGAAGAAGCATCCTGCATACACGAAGTTTCTAGTTCGCCATGGCAAAGCAAGCCTTCGTCGCAGCGAAGGATGTCGAGCTGAGACAAGAATGTTGCTATTTTGGCCCAATCTTTACCCCATCTTCCATATAATATAAATACCATACTTGTAACTCTACTAGGGGAACTTGGAGAGGACTTGGAGGCTTGAACATTCCACCCTCTGTGGCTCTCTCCAAGTCTACTTTTAGGGTTTCAGAGATTTTCTTAGATTTTTAGCTTGTTTTTAGAGCTGTTGCACATCCAACCGCTGGGGACTTCTCGGGAGTGGTGGAGCATGGTTTTGGAGGACTTCTACCTCATACTTGTTTTGTATCCCTAAACTCTTCTCTCTTTCTTAATCTTTCAATATTATGTTTGTTGTAAACATGATTTTGTTGGGTTTTGAGGCTACTATGAGTGGCTAGATCCTCCTGTGGTTGGTCATTGATACTGGGTGTTTGGTTTATATGTTGTCCCGAATGATTTTAGAATATAATCTTGTGTCGAGGTTTTATGGATGGCTTTTAAGTGAATTTGTGTTTTTATTCAATTGTTGCATGCTAGGTAGCGAGATTGAGACCTAGAGCTCGGGTTTCCAAAGTGACATTTGGAAGTATAACACCAGATTCTGACATTCCTGTCTCTTATAATTGATAAAATCAATTTAACTCAATCAAAGAAGTTTAGGAAATTAGGAACGCCTAGTACTAGATGGATTTTATTAGGATGAACATCATATAACCTTATGGGATGATCGTATGGACCGATAGGTGATCGATCTTAACATAACCCGAGAAATTTCATTGCATGGACGGAGAGGTGACCAATAGAATTTCCTAAGGACTGATTTACCTTAGAACAAGTATCACATTGTTTGACCTGGATGGACCGAAAGGATAATAGGGATTAGGTGTGAGAAATTGAGGAAAAACTCAAACGAGTGAACCTTATATAGAGTTCCTTGGGTAAGCACAAGAGTATTTTTACTTAATTAGCACTTAATGAATATAAGCCATAAATGCACTAATGGAGATAGCCGGCCCTAGTGTCATTTCTTAAAGTTTTTCTTATTACTTAATCCAATTATTTGCTAATCTTTTAGGGTAAATTTTTAGTTTAACTTAGTTTCATTTTTATTTAACAATCAAATCCCAATCGTTTAGTTCACTTAAATAGTAAAATTCTCAAGTAGTTAGGGTACTTAATCCCTTCTTAAACCATCTCTTCCCTATGGGTTTGACATTTAAGGTTTTTAATTTGAAAGCCACTGTATTACTTGTGACCCCGTACGCTTGCGGGTTTTGGTTGATTTTTACCAAACTTTTAAATAACACGAAAACAACAGAATAAGTTTTTAGCGCTATTGTCGAGGACGCGACGATTTAAGTGGAGTAGATTGATATCCTAGCAAAAGAGATATTTGCTACTTTGAGCAAAAATATTTTTGTGTAGGAATTTTACTTTATTTCTCTTATTTTCCTATTTAGTTTCATTTTTGTTTTATTTTGTATTCAGCTTGTTTACCTTATTTCTCTAGTGTTGTTTTCTGATTTTAGGTACCAAATTTTATACATAGAAGGTCCAACTCTTATTTATTGCCATTTATCCGAGAAAACTAAAAGAACAATGGCTCCTAAACAAAAAGGTCAAAGCCATGGTAATGAGATGAGACTTGATCAAAACACCGGGACGATATAGCGAAGGCCATTCGTAATTTCAGAATGAGATACCTGAAATGTGAGAATCCAACTTTGGGAGATCAAGTGGGAAACCACGTTGAATGAAAAATCAGGATTAGGCACCAACCTTATTGATGCGCCAATTTTGAGCTGAAACCTGCATTAATTTCAATGGTCCAACAACAGCAGTTTGGGGGGAGTCATTTTGAGGATCCCAATGGTCATCTTTCAAAATTTCTAGAGTTGTGTGGTATGATCAATATGAATGGGGTAGATCATTATGTGATAAAGTTAAAGTTGTTTCCATTCTCTTTGAGAGACAAGGCAAGGAGTCAGTTCCATAATCTGATGTCGAGTTCCATAAATAGATGGAGGGGGGAGCTAGTAGAAGTCTTTTTTAACAAAATTCTTTCCGCCCCAACTCACATCACAACTCCGAGCTAAAATCACACAGTTTAGACAAGGTGACTAGGAGACGCTATATGATTCTTGGGACATATTTCGAGAATTATTAAGTGTCCACAACATGGGTATGAGCTGAGTGCCCAAGTACAAACTTTTTACACTGGTCTGAACTATTCCACGAGAGCATTGGTTGATGTGGTTCGATTACAACTAAAACCATGAAGGAGGCCAATAAATTATTTGAGGAGTTAGCAAAGAACCATTATTAAGCGCTTTTAGAAAGAAATATTGGAAGAAGACAAAGAGGATTAATTGAAGTTGATAGGATGTCTTCATTGGAAGCAAATTTTGATGCTTTAATGGCTTAGACTGAACCAACAAGCCCCAAGGGAGTCGACTATTGGGGAAATCACATATATGCAAGCACAAGGTGCTCTTATGGCTAATCCTTCGCTTCAAATCGAGGATGCAAATCATGTGAATGATAGAGGTTACACATTCCGACCCAACAACAATTTACCATCGCATTATCACCCAGGGTTGAGGAATCATGAGAACTTCTCTTATAACAATCAAGCCATTGTTCCTCGTGAGCCCCACCAATTTAGCAATACCTTGACACCCCCAGGTTTTTAGAACCAAGGAGCTTCGAGCTCCAACTATCAAGGAAATATAAGGTAGTCGGGATTTAGTGAACTCTTGCTAGTGATAAATGATATGAAGAAGTCCACTGACACTAGAATCACTCAGCTGGAAAATGGTCAAGTCGTGATGGGAAATGTAATGAAGAACATGGAAAGTATTCAATCAACCATGGGAACGTGTATGAAAAATCTAGAGCACAATCAAGCAAACATTGACACATGAATGAAGAACATGGAGACAAATCAGGTCGAGTTGGGAGCATCTCTGAAAAATCTAGAAACTCAGATGGGTTAATTAGCTCAATCTTTGAGAGAAAATCCTCCAAAATCCTTTCCGAGTGACATAGAGAAAAACTCGAAGCAATGCATGGTTGTAACACTAAGAAGTGGGAAAGAGCTAGATGAGCCCAAGAAGAGGGAAAAAGCTGAAAACCAAGTGGAGCAGAAAAATTGGGAAATTGAAGAAAATATAGAAGCTGAGATTGACAAAGCGGGAGTTGAGTTGAACAACAAGGGAAAGGAGAAAAAATCGGATGAAGTTGTCTTAGGAAGAATGAATTTTCCTAATAACGCTCCCTTGTATACTTCACCCTTACCCTTTCCCCAAAGATTTCGAAAAACCAAGCTGGATGAGCAGTTTGCTCAGTTTCTAAACATGTTTAAGAAACTCGAAATCAACATTTTGTTTGCAGATGCGTTGGCCCAAATGCCTAACTATGTAAAATTCATGAAAGATATAATGAGCAACAAGAAAAAGTTAAAGGCATACGAGACAGTGAATTTGTCTGAAAACTGCAGCACAATCATTCGACGGAAGCTTCTTGAAAAACTTAAAGATCCGGGTAGTTTTACTATACCTTGTATCATTGGGGAGCACACATTCAACAAAGCACTATGTGACCTTGGGGTGAGCATAAATATGATGCCATTCTCTATGGCTAAAAAGTTGAATTTAGGGGAAATCACACATATAGCTATATCACTTCAAATGTCGGACAGATCGATGACTTTTTCGAAGGGTATTATTGAAGATGTTTTAGTTAAAGTCGATAATTCATTTTTCTTATGAACTTTGTGGTGTTAGACATGGAGGAAGATAGGGAGGCACCGATCATTTTAGAAAGACCATTTCTTGCCACTGGTCAAGCGCTAATCGATGTGAAAAATGGGGAATTAACACTAAGAATGGGTGAAGACCAAGTGAAGTTCAACTTATATAAAAGCATGGAATTCCCGAATGATATAAATGCAAGTTGCATGAGAATCGACACTTGATTCCTTCACAAGATGATGCACTATATGACTTTGGGAGAAGAAGTCCACTGGAAGCATGCTTGACAAAGTCGCTTACCACGACTAAAGTAAATTGTGAAGACCTATTAGCTACTCCGGAACTGATCAAAACAGTACTCGCTCTTGAAGTAACTGAAGAAGAATATGTTTTAGAAGCAGTGAAAAAGACTCCGGGTGGATTAGTGCTGAAATAATTACCGAAGGGTCTCAAATACTCATTTTTGGGACGGAATGAGACAAAGCTGGTGATCATCTCTTCTCAATTGGATAATGATATGGAAGTTAAACTATTGGGTGTGCTCGAAAAGAATTTTGAAGCATTTGCTTGGTCCATTGATGACATCAAGGGAATCAGTCCCTCCATATGCGTGCACAAAATTCTGATGGGAAGAAGATCGTGCTTCATCCATTGAACATCAAAGGTGGTTAAACCTTGCAATGAAAGAAGTCATGAAAAAGGAAGTCCTAAAGTGGCTACAGGCTAGATTTATTTATGCAATTTTGGACAACCCTTGGGTGAGCCTTGTATAAGTTGTGTTGAAAATATGAGGGATGACTGTGGTTTAGAATGAGAAAGATGAGCTTCTATCCACTCGTACAGTTACGGGATGGAGAGTATGCATTGATTATCAGAAGCTCAACGAGGCAATAAGGAAGGATCACTATCCGCTCCCTTTCCAAGATAAGATGCTAGATTGACTTTCTAGACGTTCTCACTATTGCTTCCTAGATGGCTATTCAGGGTACAACCAGATTATGGTAAATCCCGAGGACTAAGAGAAGACAACTTTCACATGTCCATATGGGACATTCACTTTTAAAAGGATGTCCAGAATAACCCGGGATTGCCGCCCCGCACCCGACTGCACCCGACTGGGCAGATCCGAATCGCACTGGGGGAAACGCGGTCCTCACTCTCTTACCTAACTAAATACAAAAAAAGAAAAAGATTCAATATTAAACGTGAATATCGCCAATACCAAACGCATTTCAAATACTCATTTGCATAATGTGAAAATATACAAGAACATTTCTTGAAACTAAACATTTTTCGGGAAGCCCATCATTGGGATAACTCCCATATTTATACCATCATTTACAAAATTTATCGAGTTTTCAATATCAAAACATTGAAAATGAATGGAGTTTTAATTTCACAAAATACTTTTATACAAAATGAGTCAATTCACTGATATTGATGCACGAGTTTTACTCCTTCGAATGGCTTTGACGGGTCAGGCTTTGTGCCAGCGGCTTCACTAGACTATTCACTCGATACCTACGCAGTTGATAAAAACAACACAAGCATTTTATGCCTGTATCTATACATTTATTCTCTTCATTTCATTTTTAAATCTAAATGACAATATTTATAAAACAATGCTTTGTACAACTTTCAATGACCAATGCAAGACAATATGTATCTATATATTTATTCAATGAATCAATTATAAATTAATCACATTCTAAGCTATGCATTTTTCATAGGCGTAAGAAGAAAAATCATTTAAAGCACAAATCGTGCACTTTTCAATTCCATTGTCATTTTAAGTTTTATCAATTTAACCCACGCTGCATAGGAGAATTTAATCACCAAGACGGCCCCGCTGGTCGCAGTCGGTGATATATATAAAATAGTACTGCCAGGCACACTGATCGATATCATCGCCTCGTCATTAATAACGGTATGCCAATAGTACGCTGTTCGACTCTTAATGGTATACCGACTTATCCTTCTTTTAACTCAATTTAACGATTAACATTCTTTAAGGGCATTAAAATCATTTAATACAATTTACAATAGTATATATTATTTGTATGCAAATAGAACATTTTCACATTCACAATTTTCTTATGCAAATTGCTTCACAAGCAATTGTCTCCAATTACTTAAACAAATCATTTCAAACACAAATCAATATGCACTTTATTTTCAATCATTTCAAAATTCAAATCATTTCAGAATTATTCAAATAAATATTTTAGGAAATAGAGAGAGTTTGAGAACAAAAACCAAAATCAAGCCGCTTTGATTCCAATCTTCTAATCTCGATTAACAAGTGCTTTCCCTGCCAGCCCATTCAAAGACAATGACAATCACATATCAATCGTTATTCTAGAGTTCTATTTCAAGAGGAATTGACTCATCCCATTTGATAACCCAACTCAAAGTTACTGCGATTTCAATGCCAAACTAATGATATGCCCAAACACCGCACCAATCGTTTTTTTTATTTATGGGGTCTTAACTCCATAAATTGGTAATGGTTCTTTCACTGACTTGAATCTATGGTTCTAAGGTTTCTTCTCCAATTAGAATCATCCAATTTGGATCACCTGAACTCAAGTTACGGCATTTTAGTGCCAAACTAGTCGATATGCCCAAATTTCACCGATCACTCCACGCTTTTTTCGATTTATGGGGTCTTAAATCCATAAATTGGTAATGGTTTCTTCACTTATTTGAAGCTATGGTTCTAAGGTTTCTTCTCCAATTGGAATCATCCAATTTGGATCACCCAAACTCAAGTTATTGCATTTTACATCTAGACTACTCTATTTTGCAAAACATAATCTACATATAGCTCCACTTTTATAGATTTCTGGGCACTTTGGGGTTACAATTATTCCCCTAGAAGTCTAGTTTACCCAGAATTTTGAATCACTCAATTTGGATGAGTGAAACTCAACTTATGGCCAAAACACCACAACTACACCCAAAACAGAGCATACCCATAAGCTACCCCAACTTACCTTTAAGCCCATATTCGGGAGCCTTAGTGCTACAATTTGCTCCTGGTCCCTTCTATAAATTCGTAGTCTTATCTCTTATGGTTCTTTACCAATTGAAATCACTTCATTTTGGATGATTATAACTTAATCTATAGCAAAACAAGAAATTGTGGGTTTTGACAAATTTTTACAAGATTTTTGAAAACCCAACATTTCCTTTACAAATATTCCTCAAACCAATCCAAACTAATACCAATCAACAATACACTTCAAACTCAACCCCAACACAACCCCAAACGATCTACAACCAATCAAAATCACCTTTACATAAGGTTAGGGTTTTTCCCAAATCCAAACACAAGAAAAAAAGAGGTTAGGCTTAGCTTTTTCTTACCTTAAGCTCTTTCTTCTTCTTCTTCTTCCTCCTTCATCAGCCATCTCTTGTTTACATGGAGAAGAAATCACCAACAATGGCTTCTCCTTATTCTCTCTCAACTGCGGCCCTCTTTCTCTCCAAACCCAAAATTCACAAATGAGAGTTATGTCTCTTTTCAAGACCAAATTTGGTCTTAAGTCGTATCCTTCATAAGGCCTTGTTCGTCTACACACAATTCCCATTTCTCATTATTCTCATTTTAAAGCTTCATTTCACATGCATTTTCATTTCATTTCATTCATATTTTTAACACTACACTCCTCATTTAGGACCCTTTGGTCCCCATTTGACATTTTTACTAAATTTATTTGGCTTCCTGTGAATTTTTCGGGTTGTATATTTTTTTTGTTCTTAGGATTTAATTCCGGAAAAATTTCATTTACTTTATTTTATACCCTAAACATGTTCTGGAACCGCATAGTATTTTTTAGTAGCATTATAATGTCGTCATTGCAATGCTCACCCACCTTCAGAGATGTATGATTGCCATTTTTTCAGATTTGATAGAAATATCATGGAAGTCTTCATGGATGATTTTTCGCTTACGGATGTTCATTCGATGTTCGCTTCGAAGAATTTGTTAGCTTCTATAAAGATGCAAAGAGAAGAATTTGGTACCGATCTGGGAAAAATGTCACTTTATGGTACAAGAGATTGTGCTCAGACACCTCATTTCTTCTAAAGGGTTGGAAGTGGATAAAGCAAAACTAGCAACAATCCAAACCCTTACCCTAGAACTATAGTGCGAGGTGTTCATCGTTTCTTGGACATGCATGTTTCTATCAAAGGTTCTTCAAAGAATTTTCAAAAATCGCAAAACCGTTATGTAAATTGTTGGAAAAAGATGCTATATTCAACTTTGATGAAACTTACATGACAACATTTGAGGAGATAAAGAATAAATTGATTGAAGCACCTAATTAGGGGGAACCTTTTGAGATAATGTGCGATGCCAGTGATTTTGCAGTTGGGGCTATTTTGGGAAAAAGGTGAGAGAAAATCTTTAGGCCTGTTTATTATGCAAGTAAGACATTGAACGGAGCTCAAGAAAATTATACAACTACAGATAAGGAGATGCTAACAGTGGTATATTCTTGTGACAAGTTTAGACCGCACATACTGGGCTCCAAAGTAACTCTCCATACGGACCATGCAGCACTTGGATACCTCATGATGAAGAAGGAGGCCAAACTGAGATTAATTTGTGGGGTTTTATTGCTTCAAGAATTTGACATGGAAATCAAAGACAAGGGAGGCAGTGAATGTGACGCCCCATTCCTGAGGGTCTCGTTGACAACCCATCAACCTGGCGTATTGAGCCTCGCTGGATGTCTAACCCGACACCACTATGAAAATCGCAGTCTCCTTTGTAATGTGAGTTTCACCCAAGATATACAACTCCGGTCTGAATCACATGGCAACATGTCTTAATATTTTTACAAAGAACACACCTGATCCATATACAATTAAAATGAGTAAAATGGCCACTAGCTTCATGCATCAATACTGCAACATCAACTATATACCAATAGTCAAAGAGCTATTATTATTTTAACCAAAACAGATATCAAAATTTAAAGTTTAATACATGTTCATAAAACACACTAAAGCCATGAAACCCTGGGCTTTTCTTCTAACGCGAATTTAACGAATATTGGCCCTCCCAGACACTCCCCTCAGACCAAATAGTGATCCCCCGATAGGTAAGCAATGCCCAAGAGCGAGCACTACATGGGTTACCCCACCTATGCACATGTCATGGCAACAATCACACTCACAAATACAATCCTACTGAACGTTCACATGCCCAAACCCATGTCTCGAGTCCACCGACTCTCCACACATGCCTGCTTAAATGCGAAAACATCGTTTAATTTCTTCTTTCATTTTCGCGGTCACGCACTCACACTCATCGCTCTCTAGTGGTGCCCCTGGCATATGGAATGCATTATGCCAATTCCAAAATATTCATGCCATTATATTTTGTGCATATGCATATATATTAACATAATTAATTCACATAATTCACATTATTCAACGCACAATCAATAACACCAAAATTAGCTCACGTTGGCTAATAACAAATCCGCTACCCATTTTGAATCACTCACCGTCAATAAAATTACACAACCAATCACGTGAACAGTGAAACCCTCGGCCTAAGACTGCTTCACCGCCACATTACAGCGATTCAATTTGGGCTCAAAGATTTTGAGATCCTAAAACACGAATTTCATCCGCATTCTAATAAATCTCATCCATAAAAATGACTCTTAGCCAAAGAATAAACCAAGTAGGAAAAGATCCCTACCTCTCGCCGCGTAGAACGACTTTGCTTCTTGCTCCGACGAGAACCGACGGTCCGAACGCCGAGAAATCTAGATAGAAGTCACCCTCTTCTGCACTGATCCTCGTACCTCACCATCGCTTGTTCTTTCTTTCGAAGAAAACTATTCCCTTTTTGTCTTATACTCATTTAACTTTTCCAATAATTCCATCCATGCCCCTTAAGTTTTGACACACATGACTTAATCTAAGCCATTCCATTCCATCCTCTCACTAATCATGCAACACGTGTCACATCCGGCATACGTAGCAGCGACCTTCACACATCACATTCTCACAGTCGCTTTACGACACCGACACCCTAAGGCTCGAAAAACGTGAAATCTCGATCGTCTCTAAATCACGTGATAGTTAGATTCTCGTAGGACGATTCCAACTGGCGGAAGTCCGCTTTCGCCATCCGAGATCTAGAAAATTCCGCATTTTCAATCGTAAATTACCATTTTGCCTTTTCAAAATTAGATTTCGTTTCACATTCTCCCTTCCTTACAAGAATTTCGCCTCGAAATTTCCACGCACATATGCATCCAATCACAGGCATATGTAACCCGTCCCCGCTGGTGGTGCAAACGCTTAACTTTGGTACGTCAATCATCGACAACCCAACGGGCTTTGACCTAATCCATGCTCGCGAATGACGCCCATATATCGAGCCCGCCTCTTCGCACTCACCAACACCCAATGCAATTTCCAACGGGTATCCAAATTCTTCTGTCACTCCTAACCCATCACTCAACTCTAAGCCTATGTGATAACTATGACCGGTGTTTTCCTGGCAACACAACTTTTCAGCCTACACTGGGCGGAAATTTTACACCCACACGGGGCTTTGATATCTCTACTGGTCTCTACACCCACGTAAATTTCTGATATCTCCACTGCCCCATAACACCCACACGTGAATTTCTGATATCTCAACTGGGTTCTTACACTAATACGTAAATTTGATATCTCCCCGAAGTCTCTTACACCCACATAGGGAAATTTCTGATATCTCCACTCGGCCTTCCCACACCCACATAGAAATTCTGGGATACTCCCGGCCCTTACACCCACATAGAAATTCTGGATATCTCCCTATTCCTTACACCCACATAAGACCTTTCTGATATTACCTCTGTCTCTCTCACCCTAATCTGGAAGCGCTTCACCCGAGGATTAACGGCCCCCTTCTCGCTTTTCTCAACACACACATTTACTCTTCATTTCCCCACTAACCATGAGTCTTCATTGTGACGTACTCCAAAGACAAACTCAACTCACACCACTAAGAGCCAGAATAACTTAATTCACGCACCCACACCCGACTGACGCGATCCCCCCGAGGGTCCACCACGAGCACCCTGATATTTTTAACTCACAACCCGACCTATCAGTCAACTCTCACCCTACATCCTAAGGAAGAACATCCACACCGGCTTCTCTCTAAGGCCTCAACCTTCTAAACCCAATTGTCAAGAACAAGATGCATTAATGAATGAATATGATGCATCCAATTCAAACGCCATCTGGGCGCATCAAGTGCAGAGAGAAACGCACTGCATATCCGGGCCGTCTCGCATGCTCGCCAAGAAGTATCATGAGACCCCACCTCCTAGACAATCTCTGCCTCATATGCCTGGGAGTCGGTTTGCAGAATAACATATCAGTTCGCCCCAGCCTGACTAGGAAGTCCAATCAAGGAGCCTTGTACTCCAACTCCGACCACACTCAGCCCATCTCAGGTCGGCCAAAGGTTCAGATAAGACCTCGGCATTAAAACTGGGCTCCTCCGACCCATACTGTGGGTGTGGAGGAATGAAATGTATTAGGCCTCCGTTCTACAACTAACTGGATCAGGTTGTCCCAAAACTGATCCCCTGTCTCTCGGGGCAATCCCGTCTCATGCCCAGTCGGGGCTTGAGGGAAACAACATGAACATCCTCCGCCTCACTCACTAAATGCCCATCCCGTCCCGGGGTCCCGAAACCGTGTGAAGCAGAAGTCTTCTACATCTTCCCCGAACTAGAAGAAGGCTGATCCTCCCTCTTGCTACTAATACCCGCATCCCGAGTGCTCCAAGCATCCTCAATCTCTCTCTCTATGGTCAGGGCTGTCCCAACCATGGAGTCCATGTCCTGTAGGCGAAGTCCTACAATCCTGCCCTAAATGGATAACTTTAGCCAATTCTCGAATCTCCTGACCTTGGCCACGTCCGTGGCCAAGTAGTCATCAGCAAAAGGGGCTAGCTTCGTGAACCTAGCCACATACTCAATCACCGTTCATGTGCCCCCGCTTCCACCCTAGGAACTCTCAGCCTCGAGACAAGTCCTCGCAAGATTCGAAAAATACTCGCCATGAAAAGATCACGGAACTCGCCATGTCATTACCTCTAGATTCCCAGAGGTCTTCGCCCGCCTCCACCACAATCGCCTCAACCTTTAAATTTAAAAGCAAATGGGCCTGATCCGGTCAGATAAGAGGCAATTCCATAGCCTCCCAATACCTTCTAAACCCGCATGAAAACTGCAATGGTTCACACCATCTGGATCTCCCTCCCCTGTGAATATCTGAGGATGATGCCGCCCGGAAACTTCCTTGAGGGCGTTACTCCATCTCCCTACCACCGCGACTAGCCAGGCAATACAGTAAGTCGCAACTCCTACGTACCTCAATAAAGGCCCCATAACAACATCGGGTGATGCTTCGCAGCACCTCGTGGACTCCACCCCTACGCCCTTCGACTACTATCTACACATGTTGATGGCAAGTTAAGTTTTAATGTAGTGTCTCTAAGGTGTAAACACAACCCTGAGACACTATTCACATACCGAAAGAATATTTTATTTCATACACAACGTTCATGCATTCATAGGTAATGCAAGACAACAAGTTCATATAAATTAAATCCATTTAACAAAACAATGATATTTATTTTATTAAAAATTTTATATATGATGAAAACCTCGTGAACATCGCTTCGCGAACAGTTGTCCCAAATGTTGGACTCAAAATGCTGCAATCGAGTCTAAACCGAAGTTGGTGCATGTGGTGCACACCAACTACCTTTAGCTACACGCACACCACGCCCGTGATCTGGCGCTTAGGGCCGTCGCGGGCGCACATTAGGCCGCGGTCGTAAATTTCTCCGGTCGCGGTCGCAGTGCATGTCCTCGCCGTGTCGCCGCAAGACACGCTGCGTCAGCGCTGGGGCCTTGTCAGTAATACCGGGGCTCGCCAGGTTACAAATTTCCCCGCTCGCTGATACAAAATTGTATCAGCGCACACGCAGCCTCTACCGCCGCATTACTGGCGCGGTCGCAGCCCCCTCGAGTCGTGACATCGCGGCGCTGTCGCTGCGCAGCATCGCAATTCGCAGCGCAAGATCGCAACCTTGTCAGCGTCAGATCAGCGACCCAAAGGTCGCCCCCCACCCACGATATTAAATTTGTATCGTGACCTCCGCTTAGTCAAATACGCGCATGATCTGGGCCGTCGCACGCCTCAGCACTACCGATCAGACACGCCGCAGTCAGATCCTAGTCGCATCGTGCCTAGCCATGCGCCCTATGCTGGCCCTACGCCATGATACAATGCAATCGATCGCCACTGCGCAAAACGGGCAAGAAATTTCAAAATTTTACTCGCTTCTTCCTTTTTTTTTTTCATTTTGTTCCACCTACTGGAAGACCACCAAATATATATATATATATATTCATTTTCCAGTAGAACCTAAAATATTTATTTCAAATATGTTTTTTTCCTATTTTACTCACTGTAAAACCTCAGAAAAAATTTCCTCTCAACACACATTTTTTTTTTTATTCTTCTCTAATAGCCTCCCTGCTACTCCATAGATGTTGTAGCTTGAACACTGCAATTTCTACAACTCAAAATTTTTTTAAGGGTTTAATTATAACCCCTTTTCTTGTGCAAAAACTGGAATTATTTTCCAGAATTTCACAAAACCGATTTGTCCATGTTCAAAACTGGAACTACTATCCAGAATTTTTTGGACCATTCTGCCCAAAAATTCTCGAACACCTAAGGTTATATTTTCTCGGCCCTAGTGTTCAACGTTTTCTCCTATGCTACTCACCAAGCATACAAATCACACAATTCAATCACACATCACAATTCATTCATCAAAATGTACAAATGATGCATGATATAACCCATTTCCCATCAAGTCCTAGGTAAACCGTATACCTAACTTACTGATACTAAGCTATAACTCTAGTATCCAACATCGAGCTATACCAAGCTGTGATGTTCTTACACCTCAATGACCATGGCCTAAGCTCAACTCCCTCAAGCCCTAGGTATTCGTATACCTAAGCTCTGATATCAAACTGTGACGCCCCATTCCAGGGGGTCCCGTTGACAACCCGTCAACTCGTTAGACATTTCGTGGATGTCTGCAACCCGACACCACTTCATGAAAATCGTATGTAGTCTCCTTTGTACTGGGAGCTTCTACCTAAAGACAGCACCTGGTTCAGAACTGCAGGCAACCTGGTCTCAATATTTACAGACCACACCGGTCCATATACAATTGTACTAGTAAATGGCCAATTGGGCCCAGCGCATCAATACTACAAAATTACATCAACTATATACCAATAGTTCAAGAGTTATTACAATGTTCTTAACCAAAACATATATTAAAATTTAAAGTTTTAATACATATGTTCTACAAAACAAATACTGTAAAGCCACAACCCATTTTTCTTTCTAAAACGCTACTCTAATGAATGGGCCGCCCTCCTCAGACACTCCTGCATCTTAAATAATGATCCTCGACAGCATGAAAGCAATGCCCGCAGCTGATAATTTTCTACATGAGTTACTCCCCACCTATGCACATGTCATGGCAACAATCACACTCAAGCAAATACATGATCCTACTCAGATGTCTGGCATGCCCAACCCATGTCTCGAGTCCTCACCGACTCTCTTACACATGCATAAGCCAAATGCAAGAAAAACATCAAGCATTTTCTTTCATTTTCGTGTCATGCACTCACACCTATCGCTCTAGTGGTGCCCTGCTACATATAGAATGCATTAGGTACAAATTCCAAAATATTCATGCTAATATATTTTACACTTATATATAGAACATGAATATTCACATAATTCACATTATTCAATTCACACACACACCAAAATTAGCTCACTGGCTAATAACAAATCAAGCAATTCATTTGAATCACCAACAACACAAAATACACAGCTAATCACGTGAATGTTGAAACCCTGGTCAAAAGACTGCTCACCCGCCACACACAGATTTCCACTCTGGCTCAAAGATTTTGAGATCAAAACACTAGCCATCTGTGCCTCTACAAATCCTCATCCATAAAATGGCTCTAGCCAAAAGAATAAACCAAGTAGAAAGTGATCCCCACTGAAGTGCCACTCGAACTCCACAAAATCCGCCCACGCCAGAATCTCACTGGCCAGAACTTGACTTTATTTGTTCGACGAACCGACTGCTCGAACTGGAAATCAGATAAGTCACCCTCTCTCTTCTAAAATCAGATCCAAATTTCTGAACACGCACGCTTTCGCTTTTCTTTCGAGAAGAAAACTATTTTGGCCTTATACTCATTTAACTTTCCAATAATTTCATCCATGTCCCTTTAAGTTTTGGATTTTGACATATGGCTTAATTTAAGTCATTCATCTCATCCTCTCACTAATCATGCAACATGTGTCATATGGGTACATGTAGTAGGTGACCTTTGTCACATCACATGTTTCTCACAAGTCGCTTACCAAGACTTGAATCATGCCTCGAAAAACGTGAAATTCCAATTGTCTCATAATTCGACCAAATTGATGTAGCTAGATTCGTGGAGACGATTCCAACGGTGAAGTCTGTTTCTTCATCCGAGATCTAGAAAAATTCCGGATTTTGACCGAAATTACCATTTTGCCCTTTTTCATAAAATTAGATTTTCTCGGGGTTTCACAGTGAAAATGTGGTAGCAGACCACTTATCTCATTTGGAATCCGATAAGGGGATTGAGGATCGCACTAAAATTGAGGAATCTTTCCCAGATTAACAATTGCTAGTGATGGAAGCTCATTTGTTGTGGTATGTACCTTATAAACTACTGCTTGCAATGTGTAGTCTTCTCAGCTTAATTCGCAAATAATAGAAGAAATTTTGCATGATGTTAAGCTATATTAATGATGACCAAGTTGTTTTTCAAAAGATGTTCGATCAACATCGAGAGCATGTGTGCCTCTAAGAGGAAAAAAACATGAATCTGGAATCATGTCAATCTTTCCCTATAGTGATAGATACTTGGAAGTCAAAAGACATCTCAGAAAGTGCTTCAATTTGGATTTTTCTAGGCCAGCTTATTCAAGGACTCTCATAAACATGTTCAAAGCTATGATAGATGTTAGAGAGTGGGTACTATCTCCATAAGAAATGAAATGCCTCTGAATAACATTCAAGAAGTATAAATTTTTTATGTATGGGGGGATAGACTTCATAGAACCATTTCCTTATTCGTTTAGAAAATTGTACATCCTTCTTGCCGTAGACTATGTGTCAAAGTGGGTAGAGGCGATTGCTACAGAGAAAAATGACTCTAAAATAGTGGTGCAATTCATCCACAAAAATATCCTCACCTGGTTTGGCGCTCCCCGATGTATTCTCAGTGATGAAGGGAGCCATTTATGCAACAGACTCTTCGATTCATTGCTTGGAAAGTATAGTGTTCGACATGCAAAGAGCATCCCATATCACCCATAATCCAATGGATAAGCAGAAATTTAAAACAGAGAAATTAAGGCAATATTGGAATAAACGGTGAGTTTGTCTAGGAAGGTTTGGTCGAAGAAGTTAGATGATGCTCTATAGGCATATAGGATCGCCTTCAAAACTCCAATTGGCATGTCCCTCTTTCCCTTAATCTTTGGAAAACAATGCCATTTGCCAATGCAGTTAGAACACCGTGTAATGTGGGCAATAAGGAACCTGAATTTCAATCTCAGAGAAGCAGGTGAGAAAAGACTCCTTCAACTAAATGAACTTGAGGAATTGCGCAATGATTCATATGAGAATGCAAAGATCTACAAGGAGAAAACAAAATGATGGCATGATAAACATTTGTTAAGAAGAGATTTCAAGGAGGGTGATAATGTCCTGATATTCAACTCCAGACTAAAGTTATTCCCAGGCAAGTTGAGATCAAGATGATTCGAGCCTGTCACAGTCACATCAGTAACTCCGTATGGTGCGATATGAGTGCAAGCAGAAAATGGACAAGAGTTCAAAGTTAATGGCTAGGGGTTGAAGCATTATTTTGGTGAGCAAATTGACAAAGAGACAGTGAACTACATTGTTGTATAATCCTCATTTCTTCGAACATCCGTACAGCGATAATAATGAAATCTATTTGAGCTATCGACACTAAATATAGTGCTTCTTGGGAGGCAACCCAAGTTTTGTAAGAACCCCATTTTTCCTTTTAGTTTCTTACTCTTTTTCATTTATTTTTAGTTTAATTTTGTTATTTTTGGAGATTCTTGTTTTGTTTTGTTTGATATGTGTGTTAAGTGCTTCAGGTGCCACCAAGTATCAAAGGACCAAAGTTAGGGTTGATCGGTGTGGAACCGAGTTTTTGAGAGTGAATTGAAAATTTTTATAAAACATCGTGTTTTTCAAAAGAGAGGGCCATAATATCAAATTAAGGGCATGAGAACTAAATATAAAAATCTGGAAACAAAAGTTGTTTGCATTTATCTTATCAAAATATTTTATTTATGTCATTTCATTTTAGGGTTTTCAATTACGTAGACGCATTTTCAAATGGGAGGCTCATAAACATTTGCTCTTATACAATTCGTTTACGAAATGGCGTATCTTGCCTTTACAAAATGATACACAAAACAATGGTTCAGAGTTTAACTCTTTTGTTCACAAAATGTCACACGTTTGAAAAGAAATGATATGCATATGGCGGTGTATATACTTATACGCCACAACTTTCTCTATGACTCTGCGCTTCTTGATCTTGTCTTCTTTCCTGTTTACTCGAACCCACAAGAGCAGATAAAGCATACACTAAGCATTTTCATGCTTAAGTGATTCTATACAATTATATTCCAATTTTCAATTAACATGACATGCATTTAACAGAACCATGTCTTTATATCAAACTATATTCATGCTTATTCATTTTTACATGCTTTCACTTTACAAATCATTGATCATATCAAAATATGTATTTCCACATAAATAAAATCATTTAACTCAAATCATGATTCAAACATGTACCTTGCACTTTATTTAGTTTACAAATCTCATTTTCACCGATCAAAGTTTGTTATTTCACTTTGTCATACACTCACATTCATGACAGATTCATTCTAAGTGAATCTCGGTCCTTTTATCATTCTGAATGTGCTTACAAATTTAATAATTTTGGTTCCATCATGAGCGGATGCCGAGGTGCACCCCACCATGTGGTCACTTATAAATGTCATACGCCATCAAGACGGATGCAGATTGGTACATCTCGCCAAGTGGGACATTTCTTCAATGTCATACACCGTCATGACGGATGCCGATTAATGCATCCCGCCAAGTGAGACATTGGAAAATTTCGGGTTGCCTTCATGATGAATTCAATTGGTGAATCCCTCCATGTTGGTCGTTCGGTATATCGATCCAATTCAATATGTCAAGAATTGACCAATTGCTTTTACACCATTAATCACCACAGTGCAATTAATCATTAAACATTTCAATTATCACATTTTCAAATCCATATGCACTGTGAATATCATTTCAAATATATACTAGTTCGATATAATCATTTCGCATTTATTTGGTAAACTACCAAACACTTGAAATAAGGATGTATAAGAGCGTGAATTAAACTAAGCTGGCGCTCTAAGCTTTCCTTCCTTCGATCTCGGTTCTTGGTTAGGTGATCCTCACCCGTCCCTAGTCAATAACAATTACACCACTCTTAGTGGATAAACAATTATTATACATTTTTAGTGAATGACGATAAATCTTTGTTAACGATTTTAGGTTAAGACACTGAGTTTTCCTTGGGGATTCGCTTCATTTCATCTACGAGTACAGACGCTTTTCAAATTAGTTTTATCCTTATCTAAACCCCCATTAATCATTTATTAGGTCCCAAAACTATCAAAATAAAAACGAAAACGAGGTGTCTCTAAACAAAATTCAAATTTTGTTCATCAGGAATGCAGCTACGCCAGTATGCACTGGAGGTGCCAAAACCCTCGCCGCTGGGCGAGGGCAGCCCATGCCGCTACAGAAGGCAACATGCCGACGTGGGTTCCCTACGCTACTTTGGCAGGAACCCGAAAACGCCAGATTTTCCAGCTTTCTCTTTTGCGATTTTCTCCAAAATCACCAAAATCTCAAAACAATCATGGAAATCACTCCAATACATCAGCTCTAAAGTCAACCTAACCAACCATGAGCAAAACCCATGGATGTTAGGTTTTTCTAACCCAAACATCATTTAAAGAAATCTATGGTTTGGTTCTCTACCTTGAAATCTCGTCCTTCAAGTCTTAGCTTTTCTTCAACACCAAAATTTTTACAAACATTTGTGGAGATCCACACCAATCTCCAAATCTTATTTCCAACCCCTACTTCTTCTCTTTCTCTTGTCTCTAATACGTTTTTGGCTCAATGAGCCTTGAAGACCACAAATGTGGTCTAATATCCTATTTCTCTTAAGGCCATGTTCGCTCTTTCATTAAATCCCATTTCCATTTTTCTCACTTAAAGCTTGCTAGTCTCCTTATTTGCACATTTACTTACTATTATTTCACATTAGCATTTAAACTTAACATTTAATTCTGGGGTCCTCATTTTACAAATTCCAAATTTGTCATTTTTCACTTGGGTTTATTTCTTTCGAGTTCGAATCAATTTCTAAATTTAGCATTATAAATATTTAATCATATGCTCACATATTCATTTCACTTTTCATAATCTTAACAATTTATCGGGCTTCCTTAAAACCCAAGTTTGGCTCAATCATACCCTCCTAATATAATAAAATTATTATGTAAAAAATTATAGAGGCTTTGTATGCTATACCTTACTGGTTCCTCTCCGAGGCTAACTAACGCACATTTGCATCTCGTGTTCAGCTGGCTGAAGACCCTTCATCAAGCGCGAAAAAGCCCCAACTTTGCATCTCTGTCTTCACCGCAGTTGAAGGTCTCGTCGAGGTGAAGTGATAAGCCAATTCATGGCCGCTATGGTGAAGATGCCTAACTCTAGGGCATTATAAATACATCCGAAGGCCAATTTTTTTTAGTACATTTCGTTTTTTTTTTCTAGTTTTCCCTATCCAAAAACCCTGTTCTTCTAAACGCAGTTCTCTCCATCTCTCTTCCTCCATGGCCCCAAAGAAGACAGTTTCGGAGAAGACAAAGAGGACAGGCTCGAGTTCATGCATACCTCCGCTTCTCTCGAAAATCCTGACAAATTCATCACACTCGAGGTGGAAAGGTTGTACCACGAGTCACTCTACAATAGAACTTTCGTCGCAAAGCGCGGTTTCCTGAAATCCAATGTCTATTTCAGCTTTATGATTCAGGAAAAGGGTTGGACTAAGTTCTGTGAGCATCCCTCACCCGGGATAGCTCTAGTGGTCAGGGAGATTCACTCCAACTTATGATACCAAATAGATAACACCGTGTATGTACGAGGAAAGTGGGTGGATTTTAGTGCGGTTACAATAAATAGAGTGTTCAACTTAGTCGATGACGATAATAAAGCCTACAGGACACTTTTTCAGCACACTGATTATCAGAGGATGATGCGTGTCCTTACAAACGGTAAAGGTGTGTGGAAACGACACCCTCCACATTAGAGGTGACCACCTTTCTCATGTCCGCTCTGAAGCCGATCCCAAAGACTTGGTACAATTTTATTTATGCCACCTTGAAACCAAGCCTTTACCTCTCCACTATCTCACGGGACAGGACGATCCTGCTGCATGCAATCACTCAGGGCATCAAGTTTGATGTCGGACATGTCATAGATAGGGGGATTATAGAGTCTACCCATGGGCGATGTACTGGAGCCCTTATCCATCCATTATTGATCACACACCCGTGTTGACTTGTTGAAGTGTCGATGCTCTAATAAGAGGAGAAGTCCATCCACAAAATCCTAGTACTACTCTCAAAGACTAAGCATGGAGTTAACGATGACATGGAGGACGAAGACACATCAGAAGAACAAGCAGAGAAAGAGCTCGGAGACGACACCAAGGTTAATGATGCACCACGAGGCCATCAGCAGATGCAGATGCAGTTTGCCAGGATGAGCTGGCTCGCAGACAACAGATGCAGGTCAATCGTGCGGAGCGCAATATTGCCTACCTTTGCCGCCGATGCGCTTCATTTCACTGACCAAGATTCATCAACAAGAGACTGGCAACTCGCCTCTGCTCCGCTTCAACACGGCTTCCAACTCCGCACCGAGCGTACCGATGGGCCCCACTGATTACCTAATTTCTGGCGATGAGCACCCTGTAATTTGAGGGGAGTTCCTACTTACCCCTACATTTTGTTTTGCACTGAGGACAATGCTGGTTTTAAGTTTGGAGGTGTTTTCTAGTACTTTTTTATAGCTTTATTTACTATGCTTTTATTGGTGTGATCGGATGCACCTGGAACAATTCACTTATTTTGGTCATTTTGCTTACTTTATATCGCTTTCTAGTTATTTGGGATATTTTGATGATTTGATTTTTAGTGCTATTTGTATGCTTGATCTGCTTTACATTTTTTATTATCAATCTTTAGTCATGAAAAGCAGTCTTACATGCATTGAAATGCATCCTAATACATAGGCATAGAAATTTTGAAACATTTTTTTGTAAATTTCCATAAATTTTTTTTTTTTTTTTTTTTGTGGGTTTGTTGTTGAGATACCTGGAATGCCTATGACGATGCCTAATTCTATTGTTCTTTACATATGAATAATGTGAGAGATAGTTGAGCTATAAGTCAAATTAATGATCATATAAACAGATCTACGATAGTCTACACCAAATTAAGCACAAGTCTCATGTACCCTTGTTGGACAATTATGCTTGATTTAGAGAAAAATTAGACGGAAATCATAATGTCTAGATCTCACGAGACTTTGGAACTTGCTTAAGTATTCATTTGAGGCCAAATTCAGCATCACATCTGAAAATGATATAGCCATCCTCGAATTGTTGCCTTTAACCTACCAAATTATGCATTAATGCATAGCTACCCATTTTGAGCCATATAATAGCTGAAGGTTCACATCTCGAAACTAAGAATGAACATTCACATCCCTTTGTTTTACCCTTCACTAAGAAGCCATATTTTTACCCTAATATGTCGCTTTTGGCAAAGCTGCAAATCAAGAGAATAACATGTAGTTTGGTGGGAAGTTGGAATGAAGTGGTGTTAATCAGTACAAAATGTCAAGGAAGGGGTGTTTAAAAGAGCAAAGAAAAAAAGAACTCAAGGGGGAGCAAATTTAACCTCGTACCCTTCCTACCTTGAGCTACTAAGTCCGTAGAGGTGTTTTCACACATAATAATTTAATGTCCGTGGCGACCGAAATTAGTCCAACCCTACAGGATTCTAATCGAAACCCGAGGACGCTTCTGCTAATTCCTTATTTACCTTTTTATTAAATTTTCTTTTTCCAAAAATGTTGTGACCCAAAACCTAGGCTCGACTCGATTGATGGATCCAAACCGAAGCCCAGTTTACTCCGACGTTTTCATTTATCTTCTCAAAACATTTTATTTATGTTATTTCATTTTAGAATCATCATTCACGTGTAAGTGTTTTCTTTCTCAAATGTTTGCGGAAGCGATTTCAATTTGGGGCAAGCCCATAAACATTTACATATTCAATAGGCCAAAAACATTTAACAAAATACATTTATAATTAAGGCATTCCATGCCTTTTCAAAATGATTTACAAAATAGGATGTTTTAGAGTTCAAATTGTTTTTACAAAATATCAATGTTCAAAAGAAATGGAGTGAATGCATATGTCAAAGCATACTTCGCAATTCTTTCTTTATGACTCTAAGCTCCTCGATCTTGGGTCCTCTTTCAATCACTATCAATCACTCTGGCACTGCAAGATCGGGATGTGGGAATAACACGCCACATTTTCATGCTTAATGGTTCTATACAATTTCCATTCTTCCGCTTCGCTTTAAGTCAAAGTGATGCAATTTTGCAACAGCTTTCTTTGAATCTTTTGATGATCAATGTCAATGCAATACATATACTTATTTCATGGGACAATCATTTATGGTTCATCGATCATCCTAAATGTACACTTTCGTATGTTATAATCTATTTATAAATCAATTCAGTATTTCACAACAATGTTTTCTATTTCAATTTGCAATCATGTTAATATCAATATTTCAATAATCTCAAATCAATTCGCCATGTTTTAACGACCAACTCTATGTTTTCTAAGATATTGTGATATTTGGACCACTGCAGACGGCCCTCCATTGGCCGCAGCCTGTGATAAAAACATTTTATAAATACAAGACTTCGGCCCCATTGAGCCAGTTGGATCGGTTATTAAAATCAATCAATGAACACTACCGATACTCGTCCCGGCTGGTCATTGATCAAGTGACACATCGATACATTTGTTCGCAAGATCGTTAATTTAACCCCTATCGGGTATACCAATCCATTCTTAATGCGACAAACGACAAAGATTCACTGGTATGCTCAAACTGCTATATCAAAATACGCACAAGATGTACATTTGTATAAACGATTCATTTTTAATAATCATGCAATTTTCATATGCAAACATATCACAATCATTTGCCTCAAATCAATTTAAAACAAATCAATATGCTTTTCTTATGCATTTAGAACAAGCATTTCAAACATTGAAACGAGAATAGGAGAAGATAGAACAAACCAATTCATTCTTTCTTTAGCCTGCCGTCAATCTTGGTCTTAGGTTAGGTGATCCTCACCGGTCCCTAGAGTAAATCTGCATGGCATCATGATTAGTGAACTAGCACTAATCACACTTAACGAATATGCTTCGCTGAGGTGGCGAGGTACGGTACGTATTTCACTTAGTTTCATTCTTATTTGGACCCTCATTGATCATTTATTAGGGTTCCTAAACAATCGATGCACGAATACTGGACTTTCAAAAACAAAATAAAATTTTTAGCCCTTGTGAACAGTGCCTTTGTCGCAGTGAACCCGTGGGTGGCCATTTTGGCCATTCTTCTTCGTCGCGGTGAAGGTGCTCTTCGCTACGACGAAGGCCCGAGGCCTGCCCATTTTTTCTTCTTCCTTAATTTTGCAATTTTTCACCAAAATCCTCAAAAATCCAAACTAAAACATGGGATTCACTCCCTAAGACATCCAAATACCATCCTAAACCAACCATGAGCAAAACCCATGGATATATTAAGGTTTTTCTAACCTAAATATCATTTAGAGAAATCTAGGGTTTGGTAATAAATTGAAATCACTTTGCACTTGAAGCCTTAGCTTTCTTCTTCCTTCCTCCTTGCAAGATCTTGCATAAACATGGAGGGATTCACACAAATCTCCATCTATTCCTCAAAACCCTAGTTTTCTCCCTTTGCTCTCAAAACGTTTTTAATTCTCAGAGGAGGTCTCTAAGACCAAATGTGGTATAATACCACTTATCCAATGAAAGTATAAATGTTTGGCACTTCAATAAATCCATTTCTCCATTTTGGCATTTTTCACTTATTGGTTTTCATTTCACTTTCATTTATCATTTATTTCACATTAGCATTTGGGCTGCCATCTGGACCCTAGGTCCTCATTTACACATTTCCAATTTTCCCTTTTTCACTTGGGTTTATTTTTGGGTTCAATCAATTTCTCATTTTAGCATATAATATTTAATCATATGCTCACATTTTCACTTCAAAATTCACAATTTAACAATTTATCAAGCCTTAAAACCTAAGCCATTTACTATAATCTCTAATATATAATAAAATTATTATAAAAATTATGTAGCATTTTCGCTACAACCGGGTTCAAGAGTTATCAATCTAAAACTCGCACGGGTAGGTAGAAAGCTTAAAGGAGTTGAATATTGCACTGCTCTACACCTTGATGTTCAGAAAAAGCAAAAAGTCTTGGTAATTTTAAAGAAAGATAGAAACAAATAAGTTTAGGGGTGATGAAAAGCATAATGATGCTAACCAGGTTGAGTGAATGACTCAATTGGAGACATAGTAAAATTTATGACAAAGGTGAAAATGAAGGAGAAAAAGTTTGGAGTGTTTCAGGGTAAACAAAGAACCTAAATGACTCATTTAACTACCCTTTCACCCTAGCCACACATGTTTGTGTCATTTTATTTGATCCCGAGAAGATAACGCCACATTAGTGGAGAATGGGATGCGAAACAAGCCTATGAAGTCTTAGTCACTCTTCATTCATGGAAACTCTTTATGAGTGAGAGGTCTTTCACCTCATGTATTCTCCTAATTTCATCTAAACTTAATTTGATATAATAAATGTGAAATTGCACACACTCACGCTAGAACCTTGATCTAGGTTCAATTAGTCAGGGTCGACTGAAGCTTTCTGAAGAACAATTATCCTCAAATATTCATGTGTTGGAATGCATAATTTCTCGAGTAAGTAAAACATTACAAAGTACATATCTCATGTACTATGTTCTTTTGTATAAATGTAGCAGTTTGCCTTTGTCTTTGTCAAGACAAGCAAAACGCTAAGCTCGGGAGGGTGTTTGATAAGGGTAAATTGTATTAGCATTTAGAGTGTGTTTCTCATATGTATATGTAACCTAAATGCTATATTCACACCCTTATTCGTAAATATTACACTAATCCCTCATATGTGTGAGTTTTGCAGGTATTGAAAGTAAATCAAGTAAAGAAAAGGGCAAAAAGCTAAGAAGGCATAACCTCGCACTAAAGGCACCGCCGCCTAAAGGGACACCTTCGCATCATGGCAGCCGCCAAGGTGAAGAAAGTTTCTGGCTTCATTTCTGTGGAAGCCGAGGACCTGCAACATTAGGCCCCGAAGTTCGCTAAGGTGAAGGGGCTCACAAATTTATGAAAAGACCCTGAATGCAGTGAAGAACACCCATTGTTATGTTCAAGAAAGAGCATCCTACATACACAAAGTTTCTGGTTCACCGCAGCGAAGGAAGAACCCTTAGATTCAAGATACTTGTCTTTACCAAGGCGAAGGATGTCGGGCTAAGACAAGAATGCTGCTATTTTGGCCCAATCTTTAGCCCATCTTCCATAGAATATAAATACCATAGTTGTAACTCTTCTAGGGGAACTTGGAGAGGGCTTAGAGGCTTAAACATTTCCCAATTTCTAGGGTTTATCTCTAAGCACATACTTTTAGGGTTTGTAGATTATGTTAGATTTTTACCTTGTTTTCGAGCTGTTGCAACATCCAAATTACAAAGGACTTCTTTGTAGTGGTGGAAATGTGGTTTGAGAATTTTTACTCTATACTTTTATATCCCTAAACTCTTCTCTCTTAATCTTTCAAAGATTATTTTGGTGTACACACAGATATTGATGGGTTTTCGAGGTTGCTATGAGTGACTAGGATCCTCCCTAAGGTCGGTTGTCGATACTGTGTTTGGTTTATATGTTGTCTTGAATGATTTCATGAATATAATTCATTATGGTTTATATGATTTTAGCGAATTCCATGTTTTATTCAATTGTTGCATGCTAGGTAGTGAGATTGAGACCTAGAGCTCAAAGGGTTTCCAAAGTGATAGTTGGAAGTATACCCTTAGGACTTGATTTTCATTCCTAGTATCTTATAATTGATAAAATCAATTTACCTCAATCAAAGAAGTCTAGGAAATTACGAACGCCTAGTATTAGATGGATTTTATTATGATGGACATCATTTAATCTTATGGGATGATTCATGGACTGGTGAGATGATTCGATCTTAGCATAACTGGAAATTTATCAGATGGATCGAGAGGTGACCAATAGAATTTCCTAAGGACGGATTTACCTTAGAACAAGTATCACATTGTTTAACCTAGATGGAAAGAAAGGAGAATAAGGATTAAGTGTGACAAATTGAGGAGAGACTCGAATGAGTGAACCTCATACAGAGTTCCTTAGGTAAGCACAAGAGCATTTTCACTTAATTAACACTTAATGAATATAAGTCATAAATGCACTAATGGAGACAGCCGGCCCTAGTGTTATTTCTTAAAGTTTTTCTTGCAACTTAATCCAATCATTTGCTAATCTTTTAGGGAAGATTTTTAGTTTAACTTAGTTTCATTTTTATTAACAATCAATCCTAAATGTTTAGTTTGCTTAAATAGTAAAATTCTCGAGTAGCCGGGGTACTTAATCCCTTCTTAAACCATCTCTTCCCTATGGGTTCAACATTTAAGGTTTTAATTGAAAGTCATCAGAGTTACTTGGTGGGACTAAGATATCTTTACGGTTTTGGTTGATTTTTACCAAACTTTTATATAACACGAAAACAATCGAACAATGGAACTGCGTCCGTGTGGGCTGCATACGTATTGAATGAACTTGAAGTTCATAGGGATTTGGCTGAGTCCCAAGCCAATCATGTAGAGGAAAAGTTCATCGAAAGGAAAACTGAAGTTCAGTCTGAGATGGATGAACTTAAACGGATCATGGAGTCGCTGGTAAGTGACATCGCAATCCTTAAGAAGGCCGTTGCAAGGTCGCCCTCTTCGTCGATGTCGGCCCTTAAGGTACGAGTCCCCGAGCCCAAAGGCTTAAGTGGAAAACGTAATGCAAAGGAACTCGAGAATTTCTTATGGGACATGGAGCAGTTCTTCAAGGTTGCTCGTGTATTGGAGGCGGAGAAAGTCTCCATCACTATCATGTATCTCATGGGTGATGTGAAACTTTGGTAGCATACTCGAGTATGAGAAGAATTAGAGGCAGGAAGGCCCAGGTTAACAAGTGGGAGACGTTGAAAAAGGAATTGGTGGATCAGTTCCTTTCAACGAATGTTGTGTGGCTTGCGAAGGAGTCCTGAAAAGGTCGGGCATACGGTTTAGGCCCAGATTATGTGAAAAGAATTCCAGCCTCGATGTTGCATAAGGAACATGTCCGAAGACATAAGTTGTTCAACTTCATCTCGTGAATGGGCACAAACTCGAACTTCTCGGCTGTGGAGTTCATGATTTACCCAATGCGACAGGCGTATTGCTCGTGGATTGGCACATGATGGAAACATCAATAGCATGTAGAAAACAAAACCAGAAGGTGGGAAAGGGTCAAAGGCTGATGGGTAGAGAAATGGCGTGGTTGCAGTTCGAAGAGTGGGGAGAATGTGCAACAGTCATCCAAGTAGGTTGGATGCTTCATATGCCATGGTCTGCATCGAGCGAAGGAATGTCCAAAGAGGGAGAAGGTGTCCACCCTTCAACTAGACAAGACACCTCTGAGGACACTCGCTGAATCTTAACTGACAGACACTTTCACATGCTATGTTCTATTTTGAACCAATGTTCGTGGTTGTTCAAGTGAATGGAATACAGAAAGTTTGATGATAAGGAGCAACGCGATAGTCGAGTGGCAAGCAATGTAGTCGCTAAGTCAGTCGACTTTAGCCGATAATTTAGCGTTGATCTGCCCACATCGGGCCCCAAGCTTGGCCCGATTTATACCGAAGTCGCTTCATTTATATCATATGTCATTCTACTATCTCAACTGCATTTGGTCTATGTCTAATGGGGAAATTGTTTAGGCAAAATAATAAATGAAAATAAATTTAGTCACATTTATAATTTTGCCATTAATCAAAAGGACAATATATAAGTATGAAAATGCTTCAAATGGTCATACCTATATATGGTGAATGCAACAATGTCATAAATAATGAACAAAAATCTCTCTAAAATTAAGTAAAATGTACATGAATTTTGTCATACATCCCCAAGAACTAACTGCTTGAATATTACAACCCCAATAATGAAAATTGTTAATCATCAAAAACCATAATTATGGAATGTATAACTTGTAATTTCACCATTGAATAATCCAAAACCTAACTAAAATGAGTAAAATGCAGTAGTAGAAATACATAATTTTTTGGATTTCAATTTCAATCGGATAGTGGAAAACGATGATAGTGGTCATTATAAGATTTATAGCATGATTTTCATATGTTTTATATATTCTATCGCTAGACTATCTCAATATCACAAGAGCTTCAACCCATTCACTTGTGTTTTGAAGGTTTATAAGGAAAATCAACCAAAATGATGGCAGAAAATCAAAGAAAGAACAAAGTGCTGATTGCTGCAGTCTCTATGTCGCGACATAGGAAGTGTTTGTCGCAGCTGAGATCATAAGAGCTCATTACCATCAAGCCTAAAGTCCCAAAGAAGAAAGCCAAGGGTACATCGTGATGAAGGTGTATTCGTTGTGACGTACTTGAGGCTATGCCATTTCACATCTTCTGCTTCGTCGCAACAAACATACCCTTTGTCGCGATGAATAACTTCGTTGCAATGAGCACTTCCTTCGTCATGACGTACTAGTGGCTTTCTTCTTTGCAGGACTTAGGCTTTGTCAAGACAAACACTTACTACATCACGACATAGAGACTGCAACAATAAGCACTTTGTTCTTTCTTTGATTTTCTACCATCATTTTGGTTGGTTTTCTTTCTAAACCTGCAAAACACAAGTGAATGAGGGATTGTATTTTCTAAGCACAGGTGAATCTAGCATTGAAGTCAGAGCAAAGCATATGAAAAACATGTTATAAATGTTATAATGATTCACATAATCACACCTATCAACCAATAACCTAAATTCATCCACTAAAAACCATTTCCACTTAAGATGAAGGAAAAAGACTACTGTGGCTGAACAACAAAGGAAAAATAAATAATCTCCAATATCACCTTTGTTTATTGCAAACCTACTTGAGCAAACACACTAAGTAATAAGTATTGAAATCATCATTGAACTATTATGAGTTCAATTCACATCCACGTGATGTAAACTGAACTGGAAGGGTCATTCATCTCCCTCGCCAGCATAACCAAAAAGATCAAAACAACAAATTAAGAATTTTAAGAAGCCATGTGATCTAGCTAGACAGACACACAACTTATGTCATGGTGGTCAGGCGGCACCTTTATTAGTTTACTATTATGAGGCTCATAATTTTTTAAAATCCCTTGTTGGTTTTCACAATCATCTCTCTTATTTTTGTCGCACAATCAACATCCTCAATAGGTGCAACTCCAAAAGCGCAATAAACAAACCAAACAAAGACGGGAAGTTAATTACTTGAAAATTGATGAATTGTCATCAAGAGGTTATTGGTGCCTTGGTAATAAAAGAATGATAAACTCTAAGAACCTGGGAACATATTAGACACCATAAAAAAAAAAATAATAATAAACCAAAATTCGAATATTCATATTAACAGATTTAGAAATTATATACTTAACACTACAATGACAAACCTCACTAAGCAAGTATTGACCTTTAAAGAAATCTAAGGTAGAAGAGGTTTAGTGGAAACAAAATATTAACCTCTGTTTCAGGCTCCATTCAATCATCCTCAAGATGAAGTCGATAAGAGCCAGGAGCTACCCATTTCCAAATACTCTAAAAATATTACGAAAGCATTATAAGATAAATATTTATGTTTCACAAAAAAAAAAAAAAAGATCAAACGAGAAAAGAAATTTGAAGCATAAGTGATGATTTTTTACCTAGAAAATGATTTATGAGGAAAACAAATATAAAGGAAGAGGATCAAACGAAAACAATGATGAACGAAGAGTGGAAAACGCTTGGAGAATCGTTATCAAGGAGCTGGTTTGTCGAGGCCCACAAATGGCCCAAGAAGAACCGAAAGAGAAGAGTCTGGTCGGGTTTTCAAAAGCCAAAAGGAAATTAGGTTTGTTATTTGTGGTTTTTTTTGTTATTATGGCGACGAAAGTAGTACGCATTAAACAGAGGCCTTTAGGTAAGTAAGGCTGTAAGGGGTTTTTTTTTTACTTGGCAAATCGTCACTTCAAAAAATCAGTCGCCTTCAAGGTCAGATTTAATTAGTAATATCTGCCAAAAAGCCAAATTTGGCTATATTTTTTTTGGCCAATCAAATTAGATCAAATTGAACCCACTTTGTATAATGAGTCATAAATTTAACTGCCTGGGTTCAAATTGCCACTTGTGGTTGACAATCGAGGCTCATGATAGCAAATCACTTATTCAATGGTGCAGGACTCATCAGCGGAAGGCATCATCATATTCTCCTATCCCTGAAATCAGGAGAACATGGTTGGTTAATCCAATCAGATAACTTGTGGGATTTCGAGATGATAATCAAGATGGACTTATTGATGCAAGCGAAAGTAAGAATTTTGCCTTACATGGAAAAGGGGACGCCATGCATAGTGATGACCGTGCATGGGAAATCATGCCATAGAGACCGAGAATTTAACAATGTTAGATTCCTCATCAGAACACAATGGGGGTTGGCTAGAGGAAAGAGACAATCGGCTTGCAAAGCCTCGAGAGTCATTGGGTTCGGGACGAGATAAGATGGCAAATGATAGTGGGATGGATGAATATCCTCAGTTTGAGTCGATGCGGACATCAACCTCATTTGGCAAGGGTGGGTTTGTGACCTCCTTCGAGAACTAAATCGAGGATCGGCACATTAAGGGCTTCATGGGTTGCCTTACACCCATGAGAGGACCAAACGGAAGCAAGGTAGATACGAGATCAGGTTGGATGGAAGCCTCATAGATCCTGCATAATGGAATAGATAAGGCAAGGGAGAAATGAGGGGCATAATGGTAATTCAATGAAAGATATAGAATATATTGTTTTATCTCTTCAACACACCTTGATGTCTCCTCGAGATATAATGAAAAAGGCTTATAATGCTCTTTAAGGGGGGGATATGTCTTGAAGAATGGTGCATGGCTGACTCAGTTAAGGGAAGGATGCATGAGTTGCGACATGCATGGGGTGGATCCTCCTCTTGGTACTGGCACTGAGGTACTCAATTCCTGTGCACAACGATGGGTGACCATGGGTGCAATGCCATGGTCTGGATAAGCGACTACATGGTAGCGAATGACAACACATGGCATGGCACTACATGGCTTGAAGTAGAGCCAAGACAATGGCTAAGGTAAGGGAATCACTCCAAGTGTTCGATGTAATGCTTGAATGAACGGTGTCCTTGAGAACCAATGACTGATGGAAGGAATCGACTAGGGAAGGAATTCCTGATTGCTATGGGCAGGCACTTGTTCTAAATAGGTGGTAATTAGAATAATGCATAGACTAAGCCATGGGCTCTAAAGCTTTACCCATGTTGTAGCCCATGAGAGCCAAAATTCGAATTCAAACATGGGAAATAATGCACCTATTGGGAAGATGCATCTTGGTCTATTTAAAGGCCCATTCCAATGTGGTGCTGTTGGGAGAGAGATAATGAGGAGTTCCCTTGTAATTGCAAATTCTTGTATCAGAAGTGTTCTAAACACTCTGAACTAGTTTGTAATTTACTGTGTTGAAATACAAGTCAGATTTGGCTGGTATTTAAAAATAGCTCATATGCCCACCGACCAAGCTCAAAGAAGCGGTGCACTAACTCAATACCCAAGCTCCCAAGACCGCCTAAACCAAGGTTCAAGGGGCCGTGCCCAAAGGATAAGCCCTCCGATGAACTGGAAGCCCCATATCCTACAAATCGATTGTATCGCCATACAAAATAGAATAACCCTAGCAATATATTATCCCGCCGATCCACCAAACCTTACTGACATAGCTGGTACACAATGTATCATCGCTGGGCTGATCTCCCCACAAAGCAAGGAGGATTATCTCAAACAAATGTACCCTTCTATATCCCTGCACCAAATCCGATACGACTAAAATAAGAAATACCTCATCCACGGAACAAATCCTAATCACCATCCAACTGTCAGACATCTACTGTAATATAAATACAAAAGGCCACCCCATCACGGAGCTTGACAATTTTAAAAAGCACAAACATACGCAACCCATTCGCCTTTCAGGTGCCCATCTTTTCTCCCAGAAAGAATCGACTTAAAGATCTGAGCTGCTTACCGGCGCAAATTTCTCGCCGACCTCCTTTCCCTTTGTTTCAGAGGAGCGCACGCGCAGCCTCATGTGATCAACAAACACACGAGATCCCGCCTCAATCCGCACGATCCGCACGCCGCATCCCATCCCAATCAATCCGGTCCACCAAATGACTCTATACGCTCCAAATTCCCGGGCCCGATTGAAAAAGCATCATCAGGATTAAAATTCATGTAAAATACTTAGTCTCATATATGCTGCTTTTGTGAGACATATTCAGGAAGGTCACCTATTTTAACTCTGGTAGCATGCACGCCCACTTAGTGAAAATTGCAGCTATAACTCAGGTGCGGATAATAACCACGTATCAATCCATAACACAATATTATAATGTAATCCTAAAGCGGAATATAGCTGTGACGGGAAAAAACTTAGTGCGTTTGTTTTTTGTTTTTTTACTTAATATTAAATAAAACTTTTATTTAATGAATGTTGGAATAAGGTTTGATATTAGTATTAAGTATTAAATCGCTTGTTTTAATATTATATTTGCTTTTCAAGTATTTAAATGCTTGTTTTTATATGTTTAAAATCAATATCTTAGATATATTAAAAATAATTTATGAGTACTTGTTCATAAGGATGCATGATATAACTTTTTTTAAATATAAATATTTGGTTAAAATATTTTAAATCACTCAAAATTGTGAAGCTAATAATTTTATGTTTTTTTAATAATTACTCATAATGGACAAAAGTACACTTGTCGTTTCATGTATTTACATATACTTTTTAAAAGAATCAACTATTTTTACAATAAAACAATAAGGATATTTTGTTACAGGAGGTAAAAAATTACGAAGGATTAGATTTCCAAATTTATTTTTCAAAAGGTATTTTTCAACAAATCACCTTTATTATTATTAAGATAAAAAAGTATTTTATATATATATATATATATATATATATATATATATATATATATATATATATATATATATATATATATATATAACATATTAACATATTTACAAAATATTAAAACTATAAAATTATTGTGATAAATAATTTATTATCATTGTTGAGAAAAACAATTATTTTATTTATTTTATATAACTAAAATAGAATATATAAAATTAATAATTTTTTTAAAAATAGATAAATGGAAACAAAAATTAAAAATATTTGTGTTTTAAAAAATATTTTGAAATATTCTAGATTTTAGAAGATTTAAAATATCTTGTACAGACTTAAAGTATGATTTCTTTTGTGAATGAAAAGTCAAATATTAAAAAAATTTCAAAATTAGAAATAAGTTATATAAAAGTAAAAAACAAACAGCCTAGTCTAAAGTCTGAAAGCAATTTACTTCAGAAATAAACCAAAAAACAAACGCCCTCTACTCATACCCATATCCATAAGCCTAAATATACACACTGTCGTTAACTTGTTACTCCAACACAAGAGTTTAGTACCAAAATATATATTTTTATATATGTTTTAACAAAAGCACATAAATATACTTATTTTCAAAAGAATCACCAAACTAATATTTGTCATATTAAAAACCGATTCATCAATCGCGCTTTTAAAATTAATCATATTAACCGAACGTATTTTTAAAATTCATTTTTAAACCGTAATTAAAAGAAATTCCGACTTAACGTTAATTTTAAAAAACTATAATCGATTTAACGCGATTTTTAAATCGCAAAAACATAAGTTGGATGATTATTTTGAAAATAAACCTATTTGTTTTTAAAATGAATTATTTCGAAACCAAACAACTCGTATCATGCATGCGTCATTGCAATTGTTTTCGTCTTTTCACATTATATATAATTTTATTACATATATCAATAAATTTAGACATATCTATAATCGACAACTCGATGCTCTACAACACAATATGCCACACAATAAAAGCCAATCGATCTCATTCACCATCATGATTGTCTTCCATTTCATATCCTATTACATTACAATATTCTAAAATAAACATTTATTTTTGTTAAAATAAATAATTTTATTTGAAGAATGTTAATTGTTAGAATGCCAATACACAAGTTTTGGATTAGACTATTTTGAGTGTCCGATTATGAGAAATTGTGCAGATCTTATCAATAATTCGAACAAGACACAAAAAGATTAGTATTTATCCCACAAAAATAAGAAACTTAATGAGAGTTGATGAGATCTTGACATGATGTTGATGAAGCTTTACCATGAAAATTGCAATAAGATACCATTGAAGCCTTGTATTCAAAATTGTTGTCGTTGATTGAAACTTTTATTTATGCTTTTTATAAATTGAAAAAAAGAAAAAAAAGATAATAGACTGACATGGACTTTCATTGGTATAATCAAGAAGTTGATTTTAAGAGAAAATTCGAAGTGATCGCATAGAAAATAGAAAAAGGAAAAAAGAGGAATATGATTGATTCGATTATAGAAAAGAAAAGATGATTATGACTAAGATGAGGATTTTTAGAATTTTATAAATTGGATAATTTTCTCTCTTTCTAAATACATACATATAGTATAACAAGCTAATTTAGTGAATAGGATATAAATTGACTTTATTAGGGAAAAACAGTAATATATCTTATAAACACAGATATGAGATGAAATTTTAAATCGCTAGTTTTTAATAATCGATCGCTTAATACAGACAAAAGCTTCGATTCCAGATAGCATATTGACCGAATAATCTATTTGTAAATTTGAAAAACTTATTTGAAAGTTTATAACGGATTTTAACTCTTCATGTACACAAATATGAAGCAACATGTACATAAAAAATGATGTGAAATATGATATTTATATTAAGGTGGTGTTTGTTTTTTTTACTTAATGCTGAATATAACTTTTTCGGTATTTATCACACAAGACTTAATGAAGATTAAAAGACAGCCATTGCTTTTTAAATATTGCAGAACGAAAAGAGTGATTTATTAACTAAATCACCATTTTCGTGGCTCCTGCTCCGTCTCGCCTTAATAACACACGCTTTAATTTGTTCTTAACTTGCTTTTAAGAACTCGCTGGTTTATTTGCCAAACTAAAGACTGCCCGCATTACATCAGACACTTTCAGAACAGTAAACAAAATCCGGGGCAAAAAGCTAATAAAAATAATAACCGTCATGCTGGGCTCGCAAGATAGCAAATTATCTAGATCTCTAATGACCAAATCCTGGACGCTGCAAATCTGTCTTCGCTTAAATTCAATGACTCCAAAGCTCATCGACCAAACAGTTATGAAATTTTTCAATTTTCCTCACGATGTCATACGATTTGTAGATCATTTATTAAAATCTCAAAGTCAAGAAACGACTCAAATAAGTTAATTTAAAATAAATAACTAAAATAAATCGTTTCATAAACTTAACTAACAAAAAAGAATACGAACCATATATTTAAAATAATAATAATAAGTCCCTATTCGATTATATTTAAAAATAATTTTTATTATTTTATTTTTATAATTTAATAAAGTATAATAATGATATTATGTTTTTATAAAGAATATATAGTAATTCATAATATTTTTATTTTTTATGGAAAATATTAATTTTAATATACAAAATAAAAAAAATATAAAAAAATTAAAATTTAAAATAAAACAAAATAGGGTCAGAACAAAAAGGGAAGCCAGAATTTTCCTATTCCGTCCCACTGCTTAATTTTTTAAATAAAGCATAAGTCAGACCAAAAATAAACAGTTCTGCCTGGACGTGGATCGCCTGGTCCCAAACCCTCCCACACATCCCAGTATGAATAAGATATCGCAATACTCACAAGAACGATCGTTTTTTTTTCTTATTTTCATGGAATCGATTCTTTTCTAAATGTAAAAGTTCAAATATTTTTACTTTTCTATTCCTGTAACTTTTTAAAAAATTCTCGAAGAATAAAATACAAATTTTAAAATTAAATAGTTTAACGCCGGTGCCTATTCAGCTTCAGTATTAAGTCAAAAAACAAACACCACCTAAATCTAGATGTTACCTCGAATCTCACTTATGTAAAAAGAAAAAAGTTATTAAATTTGTTTTACATCCATTTGCATTATTTTGACACCCATCATATTAGAGTGTTGAATACTAACTTCTGCTCACACTGTTGCTTTTCTTCTTCTTCAACAAGTTTTTTTCACTGTTTCTTTTGCAAAACTAAAAACTACATGATGCATTATTGTAGTTAAGGTAAACTTACGTGATCTTAATATAAAAGGTAAATAAAAATCAATTTATGTCAATAATACCATTTTACTTAATAACATTTATATTGTAAAATTTAATTTGGCATTTTGTGCAATGAGATTTTGAAGTCTTAAGTCTTAACCAAGGCTCTCCACTTTACCGCCAAAAATTTTTTGGACATATTTGGTAAAAAGAAAAAGAAAAAAGAAAAAAAAAAGAAAAAAAAAGCCATTTATATGGTCTTCCAGCGACACGTGTCGCAGTAAGTCTATCAATTCTTTCAAAGACACGTGCAATGCACGTGCAAGGCATCCGAAAACAGACCCAACTACAAGTCCACCTAACCCAAACGAAACGACTACCTGCAACAGCACATGCATATCCTACACGTCACGAGATCATCAAGTTACGATAATACCCTCATCTTTCATCCAAAATCACAATTTAAAATGCGTGAGATCGAGGGAAAAATGGGGATGTTTGGGGGTCATTTAGGTAATGAGGAAAAGGTTGAATTTTTCTTCATCCTTTCCTCTTTCAGTCAAAACACTCGTCATTCCATCCTCCGCAGGAAGGGCGAAGACAAAAGGAGGAGCGGAGGAGCAAGACCACATCGTACGGTAGCCGGGAAAACAAGGTGTCTGTCGGTTCCGCGTTCAAACTAGACGGCAGGGGTTTACCAGGTTTGATTTTTTCAAAACACGTTTGGTTTCGCCGTGCTTTTGCCCTAATCGACGAGGTTTAGTCTGTAGATGAAGATAGTGATGTGTGTTTGGGTACTGAAAATGTTTCAAACCCTAGAGGAACGTTGGATAGAAGTTGAATTTTGTTTTTTTGCCTTTCAGTTTGAACTTTTATTGATTGGGATTATAGTGATTATGGAAGAAAGGGCCTGGTTGAAGGTGCATTGATTCTCTGTTTGTTTGGTAGTTTCCCGATGGGCGAGGTATTGAATTGATCTTAATCGGATTTTTTTTTTAAATTTTTTTGTTTACATTTGAGTAGGTATTGGCTGGAGTTGATGTTGGAGTAAATTGGATGGTCATTGGACACCAACAATGTGCAGCTGTTGTATTAGGAGATGATTGTTGGGGGATTTAACCTTTAGATGCTATTATGAAACTCTGCTTTACTTTGGTTTCTATGGGTTATTGGAAAATTGGAGTTAGGAAGCTTGATGTACTGTATCCAAATAAGTAGAACAATGTGGGGAAGAGAGGAAAAAGGGGAAGATGTAAATTTTTTCCTTAGAACTATCTTCCTTGATATTTGAGATCATGGGTTGCAAAAGTCATTTGAATGAAGGTATAAAAAGGCTACAAATAATCTGTATATATTATTCATCCTGATGGAGAACAAGGTACCGTTCTCATGCCTTTATTAGGTATCATAAATATGCAGTCATGCAGAGAGGCTAAGGTAAAGCCAACTGCCCTCTGCTACCCTTGCTAAAATCCTCTCTTGGACATGGATCCTACTTCAAATGGGTGTAAATCATCTCTATATGGGTGCTAGGTAAATGGGACTGAAAGCAGCCATAGTTTCTCTTGCATTTATAGTCATTGAAACGTGAAGTTTGCTGATATAAAATAGATTTATCTAGCTCAACTGGTTAAGCTTGTTATGGACTGTATAGCTGATTGCAGTCTGAACTTTCCTCTCCATTGCAGCACTAAAGCTCAAGCATGAGGATTATCCTGTGGTTCTTTACAATCACACTCTGCAACTATACTAGTGGAGTAATATTTCCATGTGAGTTTTATATGAAGTATTTGTAACCCTTCCAGATGATTAAATCATTCACTTTTCTTTTTTTTTTTTTTTTTTTTTGTTGGATTATGCTATGGTAAATTTGCACATAACAAAAGAAAGTGCATTTCAAATTCACGTGAACTATACAAAGGATGCCAAAAGGCTAAAAGAATTCCATAAAACAAGCACCTTCTTATTAACGAATCCCCCAACTGGTCAATGAAGCCCACCATAGTCAAGATCAGATACCAAGGGCTTTTCTTTTTCTTTCCAAAAGTAGAAGAGGCCGTGATATGAAGAACCTTTAGAAGCTCTTGCATTGTTTTGCTCCACAACTATAAAATGAACACCACTTTTGCATATCTTTCACTTTTTGGCCTACAAATTTCTTATATATTGCACCTCAATAGGTCTCTTTACCAAAGAAACAAACACCTAAGCAGTACAAAAAGTAGAGAGAAGAAAATCCCATTATAGAGCTGATTATTCTTCACTTCTGCAAAAACGACACTGATTTACTTTGACCATTCTTCTCTTTTAAGTTGGTGTTGAAGTATTTTACCTCAAATCTCTTTTCAAGCCAGGAACCCACCTCTATGGCCCAAAACTCTTTTGCAGGAATAATAATACCATGCTTTAGCTCCAAAGAGGGATAAGAAGATCTAGCTTAGAACTTACCATCTTTGAAGTTCCTCCAAACTAAACTTTTCTCGCAATTCCTTGGGACTCCAACCCCTAGCCTTGAAAGGGTGACTTCATGGTCTCCAACTCTCAATCAAAAAATTATCTTAGGAAACAATGGTTCCCACAAATCAAATCCAAACATCTACATCCAAAGCATCCGTTGAAGTGGCTGAAGAGTCCAATAAGAGGAATGTTTGGCTCCGTAATAGAAAAGGTAATTCACCTTACAAGCGATTCTTCCGAAAATGACCCTATTCCTATCTGAATGTTTGGCTCTTAACTCTGCGATAGACCCCCAATTCACTTCACATACTCAAGGTGTAAAGGCTGTAAGGTCTAGCGCGCAGAGCACATGAGGGAATATATAATTATTTGGGTATATTCAAAGTAAAGAGTGGGGATAGTAGAGAATATCGCTTGTAAGGTGCCTTTTCTGTATCCCTTCTTCATTTTAATAGAAAAGCCTTATCACTCTCCTTATTCCTCTTTCTAATATTTTTTGCAATCCTCCCTCTAGCCCTTTCTTTCAATGCAAGAACACCAATCTCCCACTCTTCCCTTAAGCTTTTCAAGGTAACTTCTTCCACAAATATTGGTTTATGATGCTACTCTTCAACACTACTTGTCAATAGTGTTTTTTAAGGGAAGATAATGCTGTATTTGCTAGACTGACATTTTTCTCTTTATCCTCAGACACTGTCAATCACTTCACTAGGGATGCAACATGTTTCAAGTGAACCACCCACCAAATGAAATCCCTTTATAAGTCTCAAATGCACCATCATGGAATGGCAAGGCTTCAGCTTTCTAGAAAGTGTAGCTAGTAAGTATAGGTGCTGGGAAGGACGCCATTGAGGCTTGGCTCAAGTGGTGAAGGGATGGGATGTGGTTATGGGAGTTCCAAGTTCGAAGTCCCAATGGATGAAGAATAAAAAAATATATAACAAAAAGTTGCTAGTAGACAGCAATTGTCGTGAAATGATCTCAAATAAAGGGGTACCATTTTACAGTTTTTGCATATGCAGGTTTACATGTCAGGACTTGACAGAACTATTTACCTGGACATGCTCAAGATGCGAAGGATATGACTGAGGTAATGATACCAATCTTTGTGTTCAGCTAATTACAAGATAAATTTATGGTAAACATGCTAAATAATTATGGAAGTTGTTTCTTTTCAGTCTCATGATTGGCCTAATTACAGATTGATCCTATGTTGAAACAGGGATTTGAAATAATAGAGTTAGTTGTTGATATCCAGCACTGCTTGCAGGTACATCTCCTGAACATAGCACTATGCAGAATAACAGTCTAGACCTGTCCATTGAGCACCTTTTTAATTTTCCATTGCTTATGATAATTAAACAAATGTAAAACTGCAGGCTTTGTTGGTGTAGGCACAGATCTTAATGCTGTCATCATCGCATTTAGTACTCAGAACACAGGTTTGAATATTTGGTGGTTTGTTAATTTTCTTTTAGTAAACTCTTTGGACTTGGACCATTCATTGAATCCTAAAGGGGGTTTGGTTATGAGTACGATACTTCAACTACCCAATATGACTGGGTGATCCCTGACATAAAAACCATAGACAGTATGCAATTTCTAGGTCTTGTTTGGGATAACTTACCATTTTAACTTTGAAGTTGAAGCCAAAGTTAAAGTTTTTAAAACTAATATTGGTATTATAGTTTTTTGTTTTTTAACACATGAAGAAACTTTTTGCATAGGCCAAAATAGAGTTTTTGAGTGAACCAACATTTCCATTGTTTCCAGATTAAGCTGTTTTTTAAGCCATAACTCCTTGATCAAAATTCTTTTATTGAGCTTAAAAAGAAAAAAAAAACCAACTTCTTAGACTTTAACTCAATCAACACCTATATGTAGATGATAAGTAGGAATGCTTGATAGACTGATACAAATATTATTAAGGGAGCCATGTGAATAGACTAAATATTTCAATTATCAAAAAAAAAAAAGAAGTGAATGAACTAAATATTTCTTATCATTTTTCAACAATTTATCGGATCCAAATTAGTTCGCTTTTCTTATGGAACTATAGTTTCATATTAACATTTTTTAATCATCTCGTTTGTTGATGGCATTAATGGATTTACTGCATGAGTGCAGCATACAAAATTGGGTGGAAGACCCTGTACTGGAAACAGCTGGATTTAAACTACCCTTGTATGTTTCAGATGCAATGGTGTGTATTTTGTGAATCTGTTTCGTTTTGAACTAATTTTTGCCAAAGTAACCATTATTAATGTTTTCATTGTTTTAGGTGCACCATGGATTTTATTATGCTTACCACAACACAACTATTCGAACTGGAGTTCTAAATGCTGTTAAAAGAGCAAGGGAGATATATGGGAACTTGCCCATCATGGTGACAGGGCATTCAATGGGGGGTGCTATGGCTGCCTTCTGTGGACTTGATCTTATAGTAAGTACAATTAGGCCTTTATCGATATGATTGGCAGGGTATTTTTCATGTTATACGTCTATGCATGATTTATTGGTATCAACTTAATTGCATTACTCTTGTCGTCGTTGTCATTGTTAATAGCATCACTTCATTTCTCAGTGTCCCCTGAACAATATGGTATATTGTGTTGTAGACTTCCTAAACTACTTTTATGGTTATAGTAAAAAGTAAAACCACACATAGGAGCTGACTTTGTGCATATGTGGATGGTTCGGCGTTAACAAATTCAAGGCGTGTTAATCTGTCACGTTTTTCACTATTTAGTGGCATTTCTAAGCTGTTGACTTGAAGATTCCTTAATGTGCATTGAGTTTCACATTTTCTCTGTCATTTGCTGTAGTATATAACTTGCCTACTATGTTGAAATTCCTGTTCTGACTGACTTTATATCTTGTTACTGGGGCTCCCTGTTTTTTATCAATTAAAATAATTCAATGTTCTCATTATTAAAGTTTGAGGTTTATGCTCATGTTTCACCCTTATGGTGACAATTGGTCCTAGATGATCAATGCCTGAATTTCAAAATTTTCATTTTCTCCTCGTTTTAGCTTCACTTTGGATGTCTCTATTGTGTTTTTTATGTATTGCATCTGTTATAGTTGGGAAGCAGGCATGTACATTTAACTGGTTTTGTGTTAAAGGGTTGTGTTTGCTTATTCTCAGGTTAATCATGAAGCTGAGAATGTTCAGGTTATGACATTTGGACAACCTCGCATTGGCAATGCAGTTTTTTCATCACACTATAGCAAACTTGTTCCAAATACTATTCGGGTCACAAATGAACATGATATTGTGCCCCATTTGCCTCCATACTATTCTTATTTCCCACAAAAGACATACCACCATTTTCCAAGAGAGGTAATTCTTTGCCTTCTACAGTGAATTATGTTTAGCATAACTATAAGATCTGCAAACTTATCCTGATATGAAGTTCAAAGAATCTGTATAGGATGTAGGATCCGCTATGAAAATCTAGCATAGTTTGTTGTGACTCAAGTCTTTTACTCTTTAGCTGAGCGGCATGAATGGAGCACATCGGTTTTTCAATAAACATGTATAAGCTGATTTTGGTTCATACAATTTAACAATTCATGAAATATTGAATTAACCCTAGTCCTTCATGAAAATTCCCTTAATAATTCTTGAATTTTGGCAAAGATTTTTAAACCTTCTAATTTTATTTCTTCTTAAATGTATGCCCTGGTTGCTGCCCCCTTCCTGTTTTGAATTCTGTGAATGGTTTTGCTGCTGTCTTACTGATCTTTTCATGGTATTTTCTGTGGGCTTATTTTGTTTAATTTTGCTCGAACTAGAGACACATGTTCGAATAAAATTTTTTTGTAATGCAGCTTAATTTCTAGCAGGTAGGCGAAAATTGAACATGATTGCTGCTGAGCTTTTATTCCTCCTCTTGAGTGAAGAATGAATCTGAGTAGTAGCACACTTACACTTAATGGTGGAATAAGACAAATATATTTTATTATCTGCTTGGGGCTGTCTACTCTCAATTATGCTTTATAAATCATAATAGGAATCTCCCTTTGAATCTGCAGGTGTGGCTTTATAACATTGGATTGGGAAGTCTTGTTTATACTGTGGAAAAGGAATGTGATGGTTCTGGTGAAGATCCATCCTGCTCCCGGTATGCACAATCTTAGTATCAATCAATTTTTCTAACTTCAGCACTGCTTGAATAATCATTACTCAAATGGAGTTCATGTTCTACTCTCGTTAATAGAAAAGAGATAATGTTTTTATGCTTATTGGAATTTATGAACCTTTGAAGTCCAAAATCTGATCAAGTCATTCAAGGTTTTGAAAGACTGGGTTGCTGTATAAGAATGTAAAATTTTCAAGTCTTTTCATCCATATTCACCGTAAAGCAAGCGAAGCTTTAGATTAACAGTTTGCCATTCAAGAAGATAAATTTGTCCATGGAAATTTTAGCAAGTTCTGAGAGTTTTTTATTTAACCTTCAATCTTGTAAACTTTTAAGGACTCTACTCTGGACAATTTTATGCAGGTCAGTGGCAGGGAACAGCATTGCAGACCATTTAGAGTACTATGGCGTTATTTACATTCCTGAGTCATGGAACTCCTGCAGAATTGTGATGGATCCCTTTAAATGAGTACGTCAGAACAGATTCAATGGAATTCTAAGATTGTCCAGGGATCCTGCTGCATCTGTAATAAAATGAACACAAGATCAGGCAACAGCGGCAAATCTATTTAGATTTTTAGGGAATTGTGATTTAAAGGTTGGCTGATGGAGAGGTCAAATAAGCCAGTGTAATTTTTTTGTCTAGAGCAGTTGTAAATCAACTGTTGCAGTAGTAGGGCTGGGCTGGGCTGGGATGGGAAGGGAACTGTGTATAGTTTGCTAAAATGTGTACATGAACATACATGTTAATATGTAATACTATTATGTTCAATATTTTTGGACCAATCTTCTGTTTTATAACCAGTTGTGATGGAGAAAATGCAGGGAAAAAAAAAAAACTTAATAAAGTCCCAATAATATATTCTCACTCGATTTTGAAACACCTTTCCCTTTGATTTGAAGCTGGAAGTTCCATAAGAAAACTTTTCCACTGTGAAGTGGTTCTGATAATGATAGAGAGCCAGAGGTGACACTTTTCAAAAATCAAATTTTCAGTATTTTCTTCTAAAGGCATTATCAGAGATATTATCGTATTTTTTTCTTTTGATATCTTAATACCAAACTATCCATTTTTCTTTTAAGCTAGAAATAGGGGACGTGAGACGTGTTTTAGTTTGAAATGATTTTACCAGCACTATTGTCTCTGAAAACCCTTTTTTAAAAATCACTTAAAATTTTGCTAAAAAAAATCACTTAAAATTATTTTTTAAAATCATATTATCATGTATTATGTTCTTACTTACAATGATTTAATCTTGGCTCTCTTAGATGCTCAATTACTCATTCCACCTTTTTATTACTTGGGTCATATCTCAAGAGCTAGTTCAAAAAATATTAAAAAGAGAAAGAAATCTATTAAAGAAAATGATTTAGTTAGAATGTGGAAAATATTAAAGAAAATCAAATGGGAATTATCTCTAAATAATTCCTGTGCAACGGGTTTAAGCATGGAATTGGTCTTGATTAACCCATAAAGCTGAAGAAACAAATCAAGGCAGTACTTTGAAGCCATTCTCTAGATTTTCAAAAGCCATTTCAAAAAACGTCCCAAACGTCTAATTTATGTGAAGAATGATCTTTTCAACATCAGGAATCAAGGCTCCAATTGGAATCGGAAAAGTAATAGGAAAAGAAAATAGAGGGAAAAATTTAAAGGAAATGTTCAATAAAAGAAGATTAGGAGGAAAATATAAAATAAGTCTAAACTTAATAAATTAAGAAATTTAAAAATATGAAAGTTTTTGAGGAATTTCGATTATATTTTATATTTTTTATAATGAAGCCAAATATAAGAAAATTATTTTTCTTAGGCTTCGTTCGAAAGTATGGATGAAACTTAGGAAATTTAAACTTAATAAAATTTGGAGGAAAATTAAAAATAAATTTAAACTTAATAAATTAATTATCTAAGTCAATTAAAACTCATTTTATTTGTTTTTCTCCATTATACAAGGACTATAAAATTTAAAAATATGAAAAACTTTAGAGAATTTTGATTATATTTTATTTTATTTTATATTTTTAATGGTGAAATTAAACATGAGAAAATTATTATTTGTTAGTATTTTTTTATTTATAGTAATTTTAGGTTCCAAATGAAACCCAATCGTCAGATGCTTCTGTTGAAAATATTTTCTATTTTTAAAAACAAAAATAAGGACATAAATAACATATAAAACACTAAATTTATAAAATAATAATAAGCTAGAAAACTATATTTTTAAGTGTTTTAAAAATGTTATCAAAAACAGTTTAAAAAAAAAAAAACCAAACATGCCCTATATGTCTCAAGCACTCTCAAAATTACTTCTTAACCAAATCTTTAATTTAAATTTTGAATTCCATTGACCATTAGCAATCGATCAAATACACATTTCATTCATCCATTGAGAAACATGATCATAAATACTTGTAAAAAATATGGATATATTGAATCAACAGTAAGTAAAATCCAGAGAGGAGCTTCATCATATTCATATCACCAATGTCTATTTCTGTTTCGTATTCTGATCATCCTTGGACGAATGGGTAACATTTTCCTGCAAAACAAACACCTCCCTTCATTCAGTTCCCGCTAAACCCCAATCAGTTTAACCCTTAGTTGATACAAAAATAAATTAAGAAGAAACCTGATCATACCTCCTCCACAGGATTAACAAATTTATCTTCAACACCCAAACCCTGTGCACGGGGTGTCTCCATTTCCGATTCTTTAATCAACTTCTCTTTTTTCATGGGTTCTTCACCTGTACATGCATGATAATAAATGTAAGAGAACAACTACAGCCATTGATATAAAACCTGATTGAATTGTTAAAGTTCTGTTTATAACACGAAAAGTATAAAATAAAATAAAATTTAAAGGAAAAAAAAAGTTTTAAATTTGATAAATTAGTTTGAAATGTTTATTCAAACTCATTTTTTTTATATACCTGTTTTATATTGTACCAACAAATTTAAAAATATGCAAAAATTTTAAGAAATTTTGATTTATATTTAATTATCTTATACAAGCCACAACAAAATAAACATGAAAAATTATGGCTTGTTTTATCTACTGTTTTTGTTATGAAAATGTGCTAACACAAGAAATATTAAATCCAAATAATAAGAATACTTTTTTTATGTAAGAACATAAAAAATATTAAATTCAAATAATAAGAACAATTTTTAAAGAAAACACTATTTTTTGTATTCCCTTTGTTTTCAAAAATTGTTTCAAGAACGGTTTAAAAAAAAGAGAAGCCAAATAACCATCATTTTCCGTTGTATTTCCGCCTGGTTTTATCAACAGCATCATCCTCTGTCGTCTCCATGATAATCTCCTTATTACCTGCAGCTTCATGGGGCGGCGAGGAGTACACAGACCTTTCCTCAGTAGAAATTGCGTCAATCGGTTCATCATCTTTCCTGGGCGAGAAATAATGATTTGGGTGACCCTAGATATGGATCTCTCTCCACATCCCTCCTCCTGCCCTCCCCGCTCCCTCACTCTTTCTGGGTCCACCTCTGCCTTCCTTCTTTCCATTCACCGTCACAGAATCACCACCCTGCCGCCGCCGCCAAACCACCGGTCTTATCATCTGTCGTGCCTAGTGGGCAGCACTGGCTTCGACTAATTTCTGCCCTGGCGATGGTGTTGCCGGTGACTACATCCAGCTTTGATTCCTGCAGCCCATTATCGTGAAGATCGAGAGAGAGAGAGAGGAAAATTGACGGGGGAGAGGGTCGATGATGGAGGGGAGAAAGGAAGAGAGATAGTCGGTTTTATTTCTTGGTTTGGGAGGAGGAGATGGCTGCAAAGATGGATAGTCCTTGTACTTATTTCATTTGACAAAGCTGCTTTGTCTTGTTGTGGGTTTATCAATATATCGTCTGTCTGGCTTCCCTCCTGTATATTTTGAAGTTGTTGGTCTTGCATTTCAAACTTTAAATTAATTCTTTATATAAGAATTAAATATACATATATATATATATATATATATATATATATATATATATATATATATATATATATTTAACATAACATAAAATCAAAATCGCTAAACAAAATATAAAATATGAAACAACATAAAGGTTAATAACATAATAATTAATCGACCATAGCCCATACATTTTATGATTCGATGCATACACGTACCATAATACATACGACTCGGGCCAGAACGCATCGACGATCATCGGGACTGATTATCAGCCTGGATCAGATATACTGATCGTCAATCATTCACACAAATAAATGCCAAAGACCACTACCGACAAAAACAAACCACATATCGCACAAAAACGACGATAACCATACACGTATGAAAGCGACAACAGTCACACACACTAAAAAGATGACTAAATTAGGGAAAAACAAAATAGAAACCTAAATTTATATGGAATAACCATTTTATTAATAAATAAAATATGGAAATAAGTGTACATAAGTGATTTTAGGTCAATAATTATAAAAAAAAAATCACTAAAAACGTTAATAGATAAAAAGTTGAGAGAAAAAGTACTAGAGTTTTATTTAATATATAAGAAAACTAAATATATTTTTAATATGTTAAAATCGTATGAATATTGAATAGAAAATTTACCAATTCCAAGGTTTAGGGTTTGAACGAGATCGACTTGATCAAATGATCACCGGTCATCGAGTCAAAACTACAAAAATCAAGCCAAAACATTGATTTATTTTTAATGTTATCAGTGTTTAACTAGTTTACATATCTTGATTAAGCATGTGAGTAGAGCTAACAATTTGAGGTTGACACACCTAGAATTAAAGGGTGAAACAAGTATTTTACAGCCCGAAAAATTAATAATGTACAAGATGTTGTCTCCGTAATCTTCCGAGTCACTAGATCGTCGAACATACACCTTCCCGCAACAACCTCAGAAGACAAACAAGAAAACAAATGGTGGGGGCTTGCCGCCTCCGACGCTGTCGCCCACTTATCTATAAAAATTAGGACTTTACGCTCGTTTTTTATCTCATACCTATCAGGTGACACCCCTTTATCAGAGAGGAAGTGAGATCCGCTTCTGGAAGGTAAGTGATTTCCCTCCAACCCAAGGGGAAGGTGGCGCGCATCTCGTCAGCTGAGGCTAGTTGGTCTTTAAATAGATATGTTTCTCGAACGGAGATCCCGAGAGCGCTGCTTACCCTGTGTGACATCACATCATGATTCATGGAAGGGTGCATATTCTCTTCTGTGGGAGTCCATCCCAAGAAGATTTGTCGAATAAAGTCTTCAACCCGAGAGATGACTGTGAGTATGCTGACTCTTTTCCCGCTGTGGGAGGATATTTGGGTTTCTGGCCTAAATCGGGTCTCGCAAGTCACCCGGTCACAAACAATTATAGCCTGTATCTGACTGCCTGATCACAGAGTGCCTAGCCAAAGCCCATGGCACCCATTAATGCCCCCTCCTTTTTCCTACGAGGGCGATCGTCCCGTTGGAAAAAGGAAGCGCGGTTTAAACTAACATAGTAATGGGGAAACGTAGGCAATCAATGCGCGTATGTTCAACGTGAATTTTCTAACTTTTCGATGTGCATTAGATGTGGTCGCCGATGTCCGACAACCCAGGTCGGAGGTCATATGTGCTGGCCTGAGGGTGACTCGGGTTTGTTGTGCTACTAGTTATCCAATGCTTTTCAATGAGAAGCCATGGTTGGGATGTCGTTGAATCAGATTTGCGGACCGCTTGACCGGTTGATGATCGCATTAGGTCGTTTGAACATGCTTTCTACAACGGGCGCATCAAAGATTGCATGAATTGAGTAGAGCCTAATAGATTCTCTAGGTTCTCGTTGGCCTTTGGGTGGTTCTAAAGCTCGAATGGAATCCTCTGCATCCAAGGACACCCCCTGCCAAATCAACGGGGATTTTTGATGTTATCCTTCTTGAGCACCCTTTCCATCTTTTCTCTTTCCTTAGTTTTTTTTTCTTTTTTTGTAGCAATTTTGCTACTACTTCTTCTTCCTCTTCTACTGCTACCGCTTTTCGCCTCGCACGTCTTTTCGCCTTCGCTCGTATTTAATTCTGAGACGAACTATGTAGCCATTTTAATACGACCGCTTGATTGTAACTTGTAAGGACATGAATGTAATGATGGATGTCGTTTGGTGCAGTTAATAAAATCGTACTTCTTTGACATTTATGTACTTTGTTTTATCTCAATGTTCCTACGCCTTATTTTCTATCTCAAGGCAGGGGCCAATTCACGGGCCATCGGGCTAGGGTATTCAAGTGATCCCAAGAGTGAACACTAGGCTTTCTGGGCCTAGGCTAAGCTGTGATGACAAGAGGGGCCCACCAATCTGGCCCATGTTACCTATCGTGTCTGGTGAGATAGGATCACTCTAAAGAAGCTTAAACGACCGAGGGAGTGAGGGGTCAATGTCAAAGATTTATCACGCTGTAGTCCTAAAGTAAGGAGACAGAGTGAGCCATCATCAGTTTTTCTTATTCTTATCATTCTTCGTTTACACTCCCTTCACCACTTTAAAATCTTCACAGATACACCGGTAATGGACTAAGGTTTTTCGAATCGTTCTTCCGCACGCTACTCAATTCCAAGTTTCTCGTAATTACTATTTCCTCAGAGATCAGCAGAACTCCATTAATGGCCTTTTTTCTACCGTGAGAAGGTTTAGTGGTGAGGGTAGGTCCATAACTTTGATAAACCCAGCGATTCTCATTCAGGTTTCATGGTTTCAGGTTTTAACCTATTTGATATGTGGCACTGGGTCACTAGCCTTCCCTCCATCTAATCTCGCTTCAGAGAATGACGATATGAGGGGCAATCCCTCCACCGTCGAAGTGTCGCAACTGGCTCACCAGACGCCATAAAAGATCGCCTCATCCTTGACAATGGAGGAAAGTTGAGAACCTACTGCGTAGATCCCCTGATAACATCAGACTGTTGATGGAAAAGTTTGACGAGTCTAATTCCTGGGAGGAGAACATAATGCCAGATTTTTACCTGACAGTAAACTCCCTGCTACCAGCCATTTCCCGTGCCTCGCCTTTGAGGCGCTCCTTACATTTACCCAGCACCCTCTCGACTCTTATCCATCCCTAATACTATCCGAATATTAACCGACATCAGGAAGCGTACAAATTTCTTATACCAATCACCTTTCGTTGGTCGATATTTGTTTTATCTTATGTCTTAAAGGTGGGTCAGGTGGTTTATTATTCATGTCGATCCGGAATGTAAAGTGATGCAAATTGTCAACCCATTCCCGATTCTTGGTTCGAGGCGTATGGCGCTTTCTAAAGCAGGGGGCCTTGACGGGACCCCAAGGTTCCCGAAGCCTTTAGGTTAACCAAATACAGCCCTTTTCCGTGTGTGTACCGTAATGGGTTTAGTTTATCGAAGTGTATGTGTGTGAGTTTTTACAAGGTAACCTGACATAGACAGGAAAGTGTAGGAAGGCTGGACTGGGTAGTCGCTGAGTGGGTGGAGGAAAGGCTTCAAAAGATTCGCCGGTTGTTGGAGGTTTCCGAGCCGAAACGCCATTATAAGGTTCTCTTGACTTTAAAGAACTTACCGGGACGCAGTGCAACTCAACTCATACAACCTCCCCACAGGATCCTATGCCCACTACCTCGGGTCATTGGCGAGGAACATTTTGTTAATGCCAATTTGCTACGCGAATACTGCTTACAACATCAAATGATCCGAGGCAAAGATCGAAATAGCGTATCAAAGATCAAATAGCTATGGACGAGATCGTTGGTTCTGGTCACTACGTATCGCCTGTCTCTATCAATGGGTTCCGGGTCGCCTTTTAACCATCGCTTAGAATTAGTAAAGGAGGTGGTCCACCTGAACGCCTGCCTTTACCTAGTAAGGGAGGAAAGTCTGCCCCCCGAGTACTAAAGATTAAAAAGAAGAAGGTAACCGGCGATGACGCACCCGACACCTGCTGAGGACTTATCCTGGTCTGGTCTCCGAATCCAAATGAACCCCGATTTGTAAGCAAGAGGAAGAGAGATGACGGGTTATCAATCGTTACGCTCCAGCGAAAATTTAATAAGAAGATGTTGTGCGAGGCGCACGCCGGCTCCCGATTAGGTCGCCGCAAGAGCCAACAGAACCGGGCTAGTTTAAGAGCATGCAATTATTTCGTTCGTCGGTGACTTGATCCAACGATCACCTGGACATAGGGGATGATGTCTTGGGGGAGGCCGCTCCGACACCGCCCGTGCTTCAAACGATCCTTCCTCCTACTTAAGTTGAGAGCCGACGGCAGTTCAAGTTTTACTCAGACGGGCTGGAAGAGGTCAAGCTTCCAAACCAGATAATAACGACTCCTATCCGTCACAGAAATGGCCTCCTCCAAGAGGAGGTATCGCATCTTCGGCTCGGGAGACGCAACATCGGGTCCAAGGTCGATGCCTTTAATCGTTAAATCTAATACCACCGCCTAAACAAATAGATCCTGATTTATGTCGGATGCCACACGCCTGGGCTAACGGTGGGCGAAGATCACTCAGGATCGTTCGCAAGACTAATAAAGAAGACCTCCACGGCTGGTTGATGATGGATACAGATCCCAGAATCGCAACTACATCCAACTTATCCGACCGTAAGATACGAGCCCTTATTTATAACACGCAGCATCGAATCACGTATAATCGACGCCGCTCTTAATATATCACGTACGCCGCCATCCCCAAATACGGCCTTTCAACATCATGACTTTGAACCCTACGAGGACGGAGGCTCAAGTCATTCGGCCAGTTTTCACTCATGCTGCTGGATGCCTCTTTGAAGGGAGGGGTCACTTTTCTTCGACGCCGAGTCGGGTGCCAACGTTACAAAGGCGGTCCGCCACGAGAGGGACGCCACCAAAGACGGGCACCGTCGCGTCCAAGAGATCGGAGGCGTGAGCGTCAAGCACGTAGAAGTCGAGCTGGCTCGCATTCAGGATGTCTTAGTGGCTGCCCAGGATGCTCGTTTGAAGGAGGATTCTGAGCACGACACTGCCCAACAAGCCTTAGTCGCTGTGGAGGAGGCTCGTCGAAAGGCGGATGAAGAGAATAGTCGTTTGATGGATGAACGACTGTCTTTGCTGATGGAGCTGGAGGTTACCAGGGACGATTTTACGACTTTCCGGGAGAAGACTTCCGTAGAGAATATGGCAATGGAAGCGAAATTCGATGCGAGCAGTGATGTGATCTTCAACTACGGGTATGGCTGTTGTGCATTTGCGCACAACATATGTGGAAGTGAGCCCCTGATCCCCATCGGGATGCTAGACACGTCGACTCTTCTGACTCCTGAATTTTTGAGAACTTTTGATGTCTCAAGTTCTTCATCTGTCTTTCTCGCGATTGAGCCTATTGAGACTTTTGAGGAAGATTTATCAGCCAAGGATCTCCCAGTTGTTGAGGGTGGAGTAAATATTCTACCAGGGCCCCTGGCTAGACCTGATAAGGAACCCAATGTTATTGTTGAGGGCTAAGGCTTGAATTACTACTCGCTCGTCAAGCATGCTTTCTTTGCAAGACATTTTATTTTCTGTTTGTGGTTCTGACATTTTGAAAGGCATTTATTTTCTCGTTTTTTGCATTCCTTGACATTTTGGAAAGGTATTACTTTCTCGCTGGGGTAAAATACTCTTCCTAAGCTTTTAATCGAGTGGTGTAGAGTTATAATCATCCCGATCGAACGGGATATCTTATTCGGCAATGCCAGCCCAAGATTTTATGCTGAGAGTTGAGTGATATCACCCGGGGTGCAGCTGCGAATTAGATAATGGGCAGGATAGACTGACCTGCATCACATTTATCCTCGACTTCGCAAGATATTAACTATGCCGGGTCGATAGGTCATTTTCACGCAATTCGGCTTTGATTAACCAAAGTGGATGCTATCCAAACATTCCACATGTCATTTTCACGCCTATCCCAAGCTGATCAATTCGGGCCAGATGCTATCTAAACTCGCGTAATCAGTCATATCCTACTACCTATCCGGCTTTAGATCGACCGCTAGATGTCATCCAAACTGGGCCTTTGATTAGGTCGGCTTCATCGATCCGGTTTAGATCGACTCAGCTTAAATGCTATCTAAATCGGGATCTGCCAGTCATATCCCGTACATCCGGGCTTTAGATTACCCGCCAGATGTTACTCTCAATCGGGCCTGACAGTCATTTCCCGCTACCGCAATCCAGACTTTAGATCGACCAGCTAGATGTTACCTCAATCGGGGTCGACAGTCATTTCGCGCTTATCCTGGCTTTAGATCGACCCGCCAGATGTTACCTAAACTCACCGACATGTTATTTCTCGCGCCATCCGGGCTTTGGACGCACTTCGCAAGAGAAAAACGGACGCCATATGCGCTTGATATCAATCATTCTCATCGATAATACCTCTTAAGACACAGAATGGCCCACATTCTTGTAGTACGTGAGCCCCATCAAGCCTTGCCTAAGGCGAAGCTCTAGATTCAAACTGGATTGTGTTACAAGATATGGTCCTTTCTATCGGGTTGAAACTCTTCCGCGAATCGTTAGCAGATTTTCAAAACTTCTTTTCAGACCGTGTCCCCCAGTCGAACGCTCGAGTTTAACCCGTTTATTGCAAGAACTCACAACGGCCACAAGATGTTATACTGTGATTAATACTGACTCGGTGAATTCATCAACCGTGTCAAGATCCTGATTACTAATATGGGCCTCTATTTTATGTTCGTCCTATTATAGCATACCGATTTCAGAGGGATTATAACTTCCATCCCGTAGTAATCATGATCGATATAACGGCTTGGTTTCCAGCGTAGCTCAAGAGTCTGCAGTACCCTGTGGAGTTCATTCACCCATTTGCCCTTAAATTTAATCCAACCGCCTTTGGTAGTCACAATGTGGTTTTGTTTGAGGCTTACGTCGCACTATCGCTTTTTACTTGATACCATAGGTGGAGTATAGATTTTTTATCTTCAGTTCCTGACATAAGTTTCGATAAACCCGACTATCGAATTGGGGCCCCGTTATCTGACACAATTGATATGGGGTTACCAAACTGGCATATAATATTTTTCCGGGGAGGAATCAAGTAACATCCTTATCTCGACGAGGAGAATGCTTCGCCTCAATCCATTTAACGAATAGTCAAGAGTCACCAATAATAACTTTCCGACGGGGCAAGGCGTGGTTCGACTATATCGATCCCCCATTGGGCAAAGGGCTAAGGACTCGAAATGGAGATCAGATTCGACCGGTGATTTCAGGATGGAGCCACTGGCTGCGCCGATCGCATTTTCGCTGTAATCGATGCATCATCATGGCTACCATCACATTCGGTACGGGTCTGGTGGGCCAAAGTTCACGCCGTGATACCTACAGGCTCCTCGCAGCGCTCGCACACATAATGACTCTCGCCAGGTCGACATTTCGATACTGGCCGCCTATGATCGCTTCAATATCGCCCATCAACTAAGGAAAATCTACCGACTAGACTTAAAGCTCATACCCTGCCTCTCTCACTAAAGAGTCATCCAGGCTGGGATATGTGTGTTATGGGTTCCATCCATGTGGAGGTCCCATCCACCCAAGCTACCTGGTGGGGATGCCAATAGACTAAAGTGGTCGGAGGTGAGATGTGGGCAAAATATAGTTTCGGTTGATCGCAGAGAAGCTACCACGTGGGTTGCTACGCCCACCTTTCACAGACCCCTATGTTTCAAATTCTCTCTAGACCGAAACTACTGGCGTTGTTTCACCCGAGAGACATATTTTACCATTCTGGGGTCTTTGATCTCAATTCTTCCATTAACTGTAACTGACCACCAATCGGGAATCACTTCGGGATCAGAGTCATTTTGCCAGACAAGGCTACCGGCTAATCTGAAACCGCTAGGGATGGCCCCTCAGACTCGACTCATCGTTAGGAGGCATTAAACCCAAGTCTGACGCTTGTTCGATCTATCCCTGATGGGGATTTTAATTGTAAAACCAATGCCCGCCTAAATTGCCCGAGACTGCATCAATATTAAGCTGGGCCCACTGCCAAGATGTCTAAGGCCTTCGACCGGGGAGTTCTTCTATGAAGTCAACCAACACCTGGCCCTTTTTTGAAAGTTTTGGCTTGTATTGGATGTCGTATTCGCTTAGTTCAATTGCTCAACGAAACATTCTTCTGCATAAGCCCAAGCGATGATAAGGTTCCGAGAGGAGGCGAGTGTACAACAAGTTGGATGTGCCCAAGTAGGGGCGGTTTCGTCAAGTATCCGTGAGGGCTAAGGCGTCCTACTTAAGATGGTTATACCTCAGTCTTTCAGATTGGCCATAGACGTATTGAACAGAATACAAATCTTCGTTTTCAGCCATTCTCTCTTTGAATAATGCTTACACTTACTACTATATCCAAACCCACCAAATAGAGGAAGAGAGTCTCGCCATGTCGTGACTTCATGAACGGGTTCTATTAGATACTATTGATTCGGATAAAAGCCCGATCACACTCTTCATTCCATCTCGGCCTGACATAATTTCCGAGGGTGGCAAAAATGGCTTAAGTGGGTTTGTAAACTGAATAAACATTCAGCAAATTAATCACCAATACCGCTGTAATCTTTTTCTGTAGTCATCGAGACCTTTAATGGCTTTAAGTCGGGAGGGTCAGCCCCTAATCCCCTTCCCCTCCGAGTCACGAATTTACCGAACTGAATTGTATTAATCGACTCGAATGGTTAATTTTGGTGTGGTTGGGTTTCATACCATAAGTCTTAAGGATGTCAAATACCTGTTGTAAGTGAGTAGGGTGATCCGACCGCTCCTTGGACTTTATCAATGTATCATCTATATACATTTCCATAGTTTTTCCGAGCAATGGCCTAAACATCTGCTACCAACCTTCAGGTGGCGCCGATATTTCTTAACCCGAACGGCATCACGCCAGAAAGCAGAGTCGTGGCGGGGTGGATAAAGACGCGCCGCATCGGTACGGGACCGGTACGGTAACCGTGAGAATGCATTTAGAAACGATAACATGCCATGCCCGACCAATGCGTCGACAATCTGATCTATCCGGGGTAACAAGAAGCTATCCTCGACACGCTTCAGATCCGAGTATCACTTATGTTCTTCCACCGCCCATTTTCGTAATCACCACTACGCTAGCGTTATTCTGTATTTGATTTCCGATAAACCCGTACCTTCGGAGCAGCATTCACTTACTAGATGATTTGATGGCGGCCCCGTGGAAGCGTCAGATTTCCGCTAAACTGGGTTCAGACGGGATAACATTCAACTCGCTGGAAGCGTCACGTGTCACGCTGCCATGTCCATCGGTCTGTGCGAACACGCTTCGACGCAATTTTTAATACTTCTTGCAACCGAGCCCTTTCTTCTTCGGTCATGAGGGAACTAACGTAGGTGCCTCTGTTCAGGCCATCTATGAGCATGGATTCCAAGGGATCTACTACCAATTGTTCCCTGTCTTCTAAAGTGACCTAGATAGCTGGCCTTAATTACTATGATGAGAGTCAGTTTCGGAGAGGGTTAATGCCACTACGCCTTTTTCGCGCCATGAACCGACAATCGATAACACCGACGAAAACTAATTGGCTTCCCGAAGGTCAATCCCGCCTGCATGTGGTCGATAACTAATAGATTGCGGTAAGTCGAGGGACCGCCGGTATGTAGCCGTCCCACTTACGATAGTATCAGATGGACCCAAATCTTCAACCACCGAAAACAATACTTGCTGAGTTACTGGTCCTGCACTGACAGAGAGAGCAATATCACCCACTGTCAATGTGGTGGCCCTGTTGAATCTAGATAAAACTCATTTACCGACCGGGAGGTAATCGAAGGGACTTTTCATCTCGCCTAAAGGCCTGAGATTTGAAGAATTTAGCTACGCCGCCGGACAATAAGGACTTATGCACATCAAAATCGTTAATACATAAAGAGGAAGCGATTTAATGGGGAGATAACCCTGGGTCGTGGTTATAGAAGGAAAGGATATGGGGCCATCGACGGCTGAACTGGCCGAGGCCGCTTCTCGGGATACCATCGATATTCACTCTGCCTCTAACTAAGGCCGCCACGATTTTCGCCTCCGCCTGGGGGACCGGTATTGATTATCAACGCCTCCAGCACAAAGTTGATGGTGGTAGGGATTCGACGATGTTCGGCGAAAGAATAGCCCCGTCGGCCGTGGGGTCATTCAGCTTCGCTGCGGCCATTCCGAATGAACCTTCGAGATGCTCCTGTCGTGGATTAATCTTTCCAATAAGATCTCGCCCCGCAATGATTTGTCTTCATGGCCATGGTCTTTTGTGGTAGCCCACACCTTAGACACCGATCATTATCCCGGATTGCCTCAAGATAGGCAAGGGTCATTTTAAATCAGGTCTCTATGAGGGGAGTAGTCACGTGAGGAGATGTCGAGGGGTGAATCGGAGGTCCCTTTTCTTTTCGTCAAGTATCGGGGCGCTTTAACCCTCGGGTCCGACTTCCTTCGGGCTCGTGGTGGCTCTTGCAGCATGCAGTGCAGCTGTCAGCGATGATGATTGCTTAGAGGTAATGATGACTCCAGAGGACATTGTAGTCCACTACGAAGGCACAGCCCCAGAAAGACACAGTAGATTTGGGTGAAGATCTGAGGCAAGAGAGTCACCAGCTTTTAGTTTCTAAACTGATCCAGGACATAAATATATCACACTCATTACAGCCATCTGGGTTCCTCCCAAGAGAACCACACAGATCCACGCTCAAGTTTGAAGATGACTGATGAATGAAGCCTGAAGGCCACATGGCAAGACTAGAGAGCAAACAGCTCACAATTCAGCCTGGAATATTCAGAGACCTTCAAAGCTTAGAAACCAGCCAGAAAGGACCTTCTGGGGAAGAATGGGGGGCCCACAGGTATGGACTGGCTCCTGATTAGCGATCATGGTCCATAAAGTGAAACAAAGGCGATCAATGGATCAGGTCGCCGCGACATGGTAAACTGCAAGATGATGAAATCCCTCGAGTTTCTTATCCAAAACAGGTCAATGTCATAAGATATGCCATGTATCCTGGAGAAGATAAGATGCTGACAGATGGGGCCACCTGATCGGCACTGTTACAGAAACCGGCAGCACTCTAACCCAGAATGTCGTAACAACTGGTGGTCCATCCTCAGCCTTCGGGATCCTTCGAGCGATGCAAATAATCAGAGTAGGGTCTGACATGGTAAGAGGGCCCTTTCTCACTGATCTCATCACATTTTTTGGGTGCGACTGGGAGGAGAATCACCAATATCACTCATTATCCACTTGGGAGATCGAATGGTCGTAGTAAGGCTTCGCCTTATTCCTCCCGACAAACATGTTGTTTCGAAAGCTTCATTGCGTCACAGTCTCCAACCAACCGTAACCACATCTTCAATAAACAAATAGGCTCACTTCACCCACTATCCGTCTGTCTGTCTCTGCTGGCCTCATATCTCAACTGCGAGAACTCATCTTTCACAGTCATATACCTTCCAATGATGAATGAAGATTTGAGCAATCCACTGGCCCATGATAAATGAACTACTTCAAATTTCCAGTAAAGGGAGATCACTAAGTGAAGAACTCAAGTTTCATGATCAGCTGAGGATTTCCTGCCATGCTTCCATGACAAATAAAGAATTATGTTCTGAGAATCTTCTGACACTGAACGTAGGAACATAGTAACCTTCGCTGGTAATAAACCTGCAAGACAATGTTAAAACACGGAGCGTCACTTTCTCCACTCTTAAGTTTAAATGCCCATTATTCAGTAAAATTAGAACTTTGCAAGTTGTTTTTATCTCATCTGATTTACAGCAGATCACCTCCTGATCGAGAGAATGGAGATAGTGGCTGTGAGGATGGCATCCCACCAGTGGGAAGTGGAACGATCCGTCAAAAGGGCAGACTAGTCTCCCAAGAACAGGTTTAATGAGATCCTGAGCTGCTTACACTCTGCATCTCATATCCGCTGAAGACACATCTTCTTCTGGGAGTCCATCCTGTGATTTAATTCACTAAGTCTCAACCTGAGATGACTTATGTATAATGAATTTTTTCCATGAGGGATATCCTGAAGCCTTCCAGCTTCTTAACTGGTCTCATAGTAAAATAATCCTACTGGGGTCAAACAGCCTGTGGTGTTCTCGTTTAATCGGCCCAGCTGGGGCTATGCCTGAAAGCCTCAAAGATAACTGAGCCACAAGACAGCCTCAACTTGCCAATATACTTTATCCCCTCCAGTCTGATTGTAAAGCTTAAGCCAGACTAATAATATTTATCATCAAAATTCATTTAAATTCTGATGAACCTAATCAGCCCAGTGGACATTTGTGCTATGAACTATAGTAGTTTAGACAAACTCAAAGAAGAACTAGACTGAACTCTTAAACCAAGAAGAGTATTCCACCTAATATTGACTAATCGTAGCTCTGACAAATACTTTAAACATTTAGTCATTTTATTAGATTATTTTTAATAAGGACATCTTGAAGCTAGCTTAGTTTGAAAATTTGATCATGATCCTGATCATGAAGTGAATGAAGATAAACGCGTAGGCTAAGAAGGGATTAAACAGAGCCACAAAAACAAATAAACCACCAAACTAGAAAGATTAAACGTAGTTTCAGAAGCAGGAAATACTTCATGCGCATATCAATGAACAGGTCCAGCACTGAGAATAAAACCCCAGACACGGTCCAACTGCCTCTGTTCCTGCCCATGGTGTCAGGCCTCATTCACATCCGACACTGAACTGAACTGAGCATTTAAACTCAAGGGCTGAAGACGCAAAACAAACTCTCCAAAAATCCTATATCAAACTCATTTCAGCCTGTAAATGAATGTGCTGACAACATACCAGAACACAATCTTGAAAAAGATCATGAACATACAGTATATCAATATATTTGAACTTTGTTCAGAACAGATGCATTTCAAAATCAAACAGATATTTAAACATAATCAGTCATAACTACAGCTAAAAACATCAATGCAAGCAACTCAACGACTGAACTGAACAATTGTAGTTTAGTATCGAACATATCTCATTTATCCCCACCGCTTTAAAAGATCAAAATTACTTATCAAAGTTTCATCTCAAATTTATTCAACAAATAAATCAGTCATATACCTCAATCAATGACATCTGTAAATTTATCAAATATCAATAACCCATTATTTAAACTGAAGATAACACTTTATGTCAATCAATCAAAACTATGAAGACTTATTTATCTTTTGAATAGAATCCACTTTACCATAAGAACTTCAAAGCCAAATGATAATTCATATTAGAGACTATATAACAAAAACTATTCAAACATAAACGAAACTATAAGTAACATTTTAAATGTGAAAACTTAATTGAACAGGATGATAAAACATCATGCATTATTTATATTACAACGGCAAATGAGATGTACGAGGCAAATAAAATATATTCTATCTGAGACACTAGTCGCGATTCTGTTCATATTAAGTTGTCACTTAATGCAGATTATTACTATTTAAGCTGGTTAGAATCACATAGCATTGTCATAGACCCATCCAGCTTTATTAAACATAAAGATTTATATTACTTCATTTCGACAGCACGATTTAACAGATTTGGGTACACTTGCTTAATGCCACTGTAACCGATTATATAAAATGAATCAAAGTCATTAATAGAACTAATGTTACTTCTAGATTCAATCATTTAACTAATTATTAATAACCTCCCACACAGTTTGATAAAATATGTTATATTTATATTTAAAATTAATTTTCACAATATTGAAATTAAAAATATTTAATAATTTTGATTTAGTTGGAGCTGATAGGACCCACTTCTCCTGTTGTAATTAATTTAGTACTCATGAATGTGATCCAACAAAAGCTTGTAATATAATCACTAAAATACTTAATTTATCCATTTGCTTTATTGAACAAATAAATGATATTAATTTTTGAGTTAGCAATCAACAGGAAGCTAAACCATAAAACAAAAACTATAAAAAGACTGTTGAGTATCGTGATAGAAAAGAAAAAGAACAGAAGAAGAAAGAGATGATGCACTAAATTGAAGATAATAAGATATGTGAGGTTACAGAGGGCAAAGACTGATGGGGCCACATATGATATACTCAAGTTGTTTGGTGCAAGCAGCAGAGTGATAACTGGTCCATAGACTTGGTGCTCTGGAACCATCTGATTTGAATGCAGATACAAGATTTTAGTTGCTTGTATTATTCCTTAAGGTTAAACCAATATGCACCTTCATGACTTCTCCATGTGTGCTTTCCCTCCAAGTCACTGTCAATAACGCCATCTCCCTCCGCTCTCTGATATTAGCCTCCCATCCCTCTCTCCAGTCCATGTTTACTATAGTTACAAGAATACACCCAGTTAATACGCACTCAGGGTACTTTGTTAAGAAGAGACATTAGTAGAGCAACTATTGCATCTCCGAGTCATACTTAGCCAGTAAGAGATCACTTACATCATTATTTATTTTCATCTTTTCATTATATTAACTATAACAACCCATCTTTTTCTAGAATCAGCACCTAAGAGTTTCTTTCCTATCAGGTCTATCCAAACCTCATGAAGTCATAAGAACAGCTCTGATTTTAAAGATGGGACATATAAGAATTTTCTTTTTGTTATTTCATCCTGTTTTCATCTCCGTTTGTTAGAGTTGTTTATAAACATAGACAATGACTTAATTATGATGAGGTTTTTCCTTGTTATCTCTTGGGGTTTATATATTAGTATTAACACATGGATTTGAGATTTGGAAGCTGTCATATTTATTAATTGTTAATCACTAAAGAACTTTATTTTTATATTATCGTTTATATCAAAATGTAACTATGATTTTTGATTAATGGTTTTTGTAAGTGTATGGATTTAGTGAAGGATGGGAACGCCCTCTATAAATAGATTCTTTCCTGGTTTGTTTTCAATGAGCTGCTGTAGCTGACTCATTCCCCATCTTAAAGGCTGATGGAATGTAACTAGACCTCTTTTATCTGGGTTTTTTTTGATCTTTACACCTGTTTATTCACAGAGCAACAAAATAGTCTTGATCTTAGTCAGAGATGAGAGAAGTCAAAACTAAAAACATACTTGAACCTTTCATGATTATATTCATAGTTAACTCTTCACTTTTATTTAACGTTATGCTTCATAGAGAACCCCTTGATCACAAATGAACTGTCCACAAAATATACAAAAACAAGAAGGAATTAAAACTTCCGCAAGATATGATTCACTGTCTATTACATCATTTTGGATTCTTCAAAATCATATAAATGAAGAGATGGAAACTTAATATTAAACAGCAAGAGAGGTGTAGTCAGTATATCATATGTGTCAGTGAGTGAAGCCATTTGTATCATAAACTTCCATAGAAGGATTGTCTGAAAAATACAACATTTGTTATAAGAACTTGGAAACTTTCAGGCTGTCAGCTTAAGCAATTGTAAGGTTCAATATAAGGAGTACTTGTGAAGTGTAAGTTCTGATGATTAACATGTATCAACACTATTAACCATATTGATATCAAACACAATGAGATTGAAACCAAAAGAATTATTACATCTCAAGTTCTTCAAAGGTTGATTTGATAACCTTTATTTAGAGATAGGCTAATCATTTAAAACTAGATATGACCCTGCAGTCACATGCCTGGCTTCAAGAACTGCTTACAAACACAGATCGTGTAAAGCAAGAGCTCATCAGACACTCAGGATCTAGAGAATGTTATATGAGCAATGATTCACTTTCCGTTCTGATTGTTTATAATACTCAGTTAGAATAAACAATGCTTTTGATCTAGTTCATAATATTTAATTACTTCATACGCACTTTACTAAGAAGTAGAAGAGTTACTAACAGGTAAGTTATATCTAAAATTCTATCATTTAGAACTATATTTATAGGTGTTTTTTCAAATAATTATTATAATATTTATAAAGTAGTTTTCTTCTTTTTCTTTTCTTTTCTTTCTTTCTTTTCTTTTTTTTTCTTATGTCCATTTGTGTTAGTTTAATAACTAAGTTTAATGTAACAAACTTGAAAACCAAATCTTTCAGTGGTGAAATGTAAATTTGTAATAAAAACTGAAATTTTGATCCTATTTAATCTTAAATCTGATTTCACTCATTAAATTCATTTTTAATCTAATAACATATTAATTTCTGAATTAATCTTCTAAACAAATGAATTGTCACGCTTTCGTATAACTATGAGTGTTTTGATACTGATATAGAAAAGAGTACCTAAGCACAACACATGTTATGTGATAAAACAAGAATGTTTAAAAGTCAGCAGAATAACTGATATCTCATATATAAGAAATGAATCCACAGAAGGATAAAGATATGCTAACCCAAGATCACTGACTGAGATGCAAGGATGAAGATCCACTTAACTCAACTCAATCTAATTGTTTCAGATAAGGTGGAGTTAGTAGTATATAGCAGTGTTTGTAGCAGGTTTACCTTTCTTATATCTTGAATCACCCTCCCACAACGGACAGCAGAGCGTTGATCTGCCCAGCGCTGGGACCGAACGGAGCTCACAACTCCTGAACATACAGGTTTTCCCATTCATCATCTTCGCCAACATATCGTTCATATGATGTCTGAGGCCTGGACAGTCGGGGACTGAACTGCAGATCGAATCGTTTGGCGAACTGGAGTCAAGGACAATGAGACTGAGGTATCGATCATTCCAAGAAGACTTTTTCTTTTGTAGAATTTTTGATGACAGTATGCTGCACTGAGACAGAAGGAATCTGCTGAATGATATTTACTACACAGACCTGCGACCCAGTTGAGCGACAAGAGAAATGAGCTTTCTGAAGGATCTCAACGATTACCTTAGAGAAAATCCAAATGAAAACTGAGCGGTTCAAAATTGGTGATCTGTCGTCAGCACTCATAAGTTAATCCAACAATCACACTGAGAATCCAGAACCATTTGAAATAATCAACAATCACCTCCAGATCATCCAACGATTACTTAGAGGTTATTCAGGTACGACTTAATGGTATTAACAGTCAAAACAAAACCATTAGGGATTATTTCACACTAAGATAACGACATGAGGAAATAAATGAGGCCAGATATTGGGAAAGGTGAGTCACATTTCATCCATAACATATAGACATTTGAGTAACATATATACTTATCAACGCCACTGCTAATGAAGAGAAGACTTGTAGCAGAGCCACCCACGTAGAAAATTCAACTATCAAGTATCATTGCACTTATCATGGGAATAACCATTTCAGTAATCGAAAAGTATACCGTAATGGACGATCTCGAGGGCTCCAGAGGAGTAAGAAAATGGCCGATTTGGTCTTATTTCGTGTTTTGTAAAAATCTAGGTAGAAGACCCGGGGCTTTGAGAAATGTGTACTAAAACAAATTGTAATTAAACTGACTTATAATGAATACATTTTGTTGAGTTTTTCCAAGGGGATTTAGTAGCCTTTGTTGTAATAAGGCAATTTGACTGGTTTTACAAAGGGATAGAACAAAAGGAAACGAAAAGAGGAGTGGGAGAATGGGATGGGTTATCGCTTCATTTACACCGTGTCACATACGCCAGGTGGTGTTGGCGATATGGGCGTGGTGGGCGTGCATGCGGTTGGCTGCCGCTTCGCGAATAACGCCAACTGGCCCACGGCACCGGGTACCGTGCACGCGCTGACCGGGCCGCGCAGAACGCCGCACAGACTTTGCGGTGGCTCGACCTAGTTTGGCGGATTGGCGCCGCGCGACATACTTTTCAAAAGTCGCCATGGTCGTTTTCATGGCTGCGTAATCAATCGCTGGTGTCGCGACACCAGGTCAGCAGGGAGAGCCATTTTGTGTTTGCTGACACTTTTTTGTGTCGATACAGTCGTATTAAATTTGCGTTGCAACACACTTTTCGTGTCGCGGACATGGTTTAGTTCGGTGTCGCGACCACGCTTTGCGTCGCGACATGGTCTGGGCCTCAATCGGGTCGCGGACCGAGAAAGGCGTCGCGACCGGGCCAGCGCAGGTGCGTGATGTCACACAAGACACAAGCAAGGTGAGCGCAGTTGAAGATCGCAGTGTGCGCCTCAATGCGCGTACCACACGACCCATCTACCGCCGTGCAATCGGTTCAACGGAAGACTGCTTAGTCATTGTTCATGACAATCGGTTTCACTAACATTGTTCATGGACACCGTGAAAAAAAAAAAATCAATTTCCTGAATTTAAGGCTACATGCAATCTTCCATTTGGTTTTTCAATCCCATTTTTAGTATTTTTATTAGTTTCACCATCCTTTGTTTTCCAGAAGTGTTCTAGTTCCATGGGAATTGTAAATTTTCTAGAGGATACAAAGTTTAGGATGATCATAAACAAACATGGCTGCAAATTTCTAATATATACATTAGAGGTTTACTTGATTTGATTGGAGGATATTTCAGAATCTTCTCGGGGTCTTGTTTCTTCTGGTATTTTTCTATTTTGTGAAATCTTAAATATCAAAACATGCAAATGATAGTAGTCGATCCAACCAACTGGAAGTGGATGGGTAATTTTTCTGATAAACAGCCAATGAATAGGTATTGCTGATTGATGTGTGAGATAGGCATCCTGCATTATTTGAATGTTTCTAAGTGCTTTTAGGCATCTTACCTCCAATATGGTCTTTATGCATAAATGCCTAAAGGCACTTAGAAACATTTGAATAATGCAGTTTGGGGTGCTTTTTTATCTTCTCTCTTTTATAATATGTACTTTTCTTTACCTATCCAAAAAAAGAAAAGAAAAGAAAAAAAAAGAAAAGAAAAGAAAAGAAAAAAAAAGAAAAAGGTCTTCATGCTTAAATGATTCCTGTTGGAGCTGGCCACCACTCAGAAGGAAAGGTTCTAACCACGAGAAACAATCTCAATTCTATTACATGTGTCTAAAATTCCAGTTCCATTTTATCATGTTTATTGTACTTACTTTCCAAAGAAAATTTCGGTCTTTTGCCCTTTTAAATTCTTTCACTTGAAACCTCTTTTCTTGTCACACAGTTGCTGTTTCATGAAAATCAACTCATGGATTTGTTCCGACTTGCCTCTGCCCTAGAACTAACAATGGATTTACCCTTTCTCCATCCCCAAATTTGTGCATAATAGTTCTCTGTCTTCTTATGCGCTCTCTTGTAAATCACCTTATTGCATTAGTCTTATCCTTGTGATGGAAAAATGTTCAGGGTCTCAAGTCATTGCTTGATCTTGCTGAATGGGTTATTGTTTTGGCTGCAACAATGATGTGTTATTTTCTATATTTTCCTTCTTCGTTTAGCTAATTGGTGGGTTCAGAGCTGTTTTTTGTCATGTTCAGGATTGTAGCGCTTGTTTTTCTGATTTTTCCCAATTCTAGGCAAACTGTAGCTTAATGATGCTGAGTTTACGCTTGTTCTACTGACCTGGACAGTTTTTTCCTGATTCCCAAATTTCTTTCTTCAAATTCATTGTACTCCTGTTGCATTGTCATCCATCTAAATGCTTTTTGGTCTACTTCAACCCAATACTTCTTTATTTATTCCCAAAATATCGTTTCAAATTCATTATTGTTTTGGTATTTCTGTTCATTTGTCATCTATCTAATTCTACTGGATGAATCCCTTGCGTCATACCTATGTAGAGGGAATCTTCCTAGTCTATTATCCCATTATGAGGCAAGAATTGATTGACATATAAGACTATTGTCTACATGCTAGTCCTTTACATTTCTTTAGGATAAAATATAACCTGATAATTACTGACCATAAACCTTAAACCAACCACTGCCAGCTCTGACAGTTAAAAAAAGATTGTGTTTTTCTTGCTATTGTTTCTACTAATTATTAATGTTTTATAAGATCACAGGATGTTGCTATGTGGTGGATCTTCGTGACAATCATTTGTGTGTCGAGAATTCCATGAGGCATCATTGTCCAATATGTTATGAGGTTTGTGTTGTAGCCTTATAGGTTATTCAACTATTTCTAAAAAGTTGAAAAGTTGTACTGTTCTGATGCTTCCACATTGGGTTTCCTTAGTTTCTTTTTGACTCACTCAAGGACACCACTGTCATGGTTTGTGGACAATAGACAACAACATTGTGAATGTTACAATGAGATGGTAAACCATAACAAGTAAGCATCCACATATGCTTTGAATCCCTTTCCTTCTATTCCGGTTATCTGCAGGTTGACGACAGTTTTATGATGTTATTAACATGTGTTGGGTTTGCTTTTCAGATACTGTTGTCCAATATGCTCCAAGTCAGTAGTCAATATGTCTAGAATCTGGAAGAGAATTGATGAGGAGGTATTCTTATCGAATTTATGTCCACTGTATGATAGATGGTTGTAGTAGTGCTTTAATCCTCCTTCATAGTCTGTGTGTTCTTATGAAGCTTGGATCACACGTTTGTTGTGCTTGTTCATTATACTGAGAATTGGATATCTTAAAAGTTTGGTGGAGGAACATGTGTTTTGCATTTATTTTACTTTTTTTTTGTTGAAAGTGTCCATGAGGTTTCTAACTTTGCACTTCTTTGTTTTGATGATTACATTGTCATGGTCGTGTTTATTAAAAATAGGCTTAATTTCGCACCAAATGTGATCCCAAAGTTGAATGATTGACAGTAATTTGAATTCTAATTGAAAAAAGAGTAATGAAAGAAAAGGAAAAGCTGAAACTCTATCTGCAGTTGCATTGAAACATATGGTTGGATTTTGAAAGAAGGCAGGCTCTGATTTTGCAAGAGGAAAAATGATTTCATCTCGTGTTTGGTGAAAGAAAAAAGAATTGGCTGCATTGATGAATCATTTTGTACCAGAAGCCATAAAAGCAAAGGTCTTTAAGCTTGCTCAAGTCCCCTCTTGATGCTCTTCTTGGCAGATTACTCGGAAATGTTTTTTCGATTCTTTCTACAGCTTTTCCTCAATGGGCTAGTTGATTATTGTCATGTTCCTACGTCTGAATATTTATTCAACAGCTCCCAAAACATATAATTTTGAATTCTGAACATTGAAATTTTGGATAAAAATATGAACCCATGTGCATATACAATTTATTTCCAATCCAAGTGGGTTTGTTTTTCAAGCACACTATTACATCATTTCAGACTCTTTTTGTTGACTCTCTAGTAAACATGTAATTTAAATGAGTGTTGGAAATCAAATTTGGTGAAAATTATACGGATGTTGGATATTATTCACTGCTTTATTTCATTAAATAAGTGTAGAGAGATGGTCAAGATCAGCAACCTTTTTTTCCCCTTCAAGTGCAACTTTGAACTTTCTATGAACTCATTAGGATTGCGGCTGTTTGTATACCATCGTCTAGGTCTGCATATTAGTGTAAAATATTTCTCTGTTGCTTTAACTGAATTTCTTTTTGCCCCTTCAATTATCTTGGTTGGGTTGTTTATCAGTTCAGCTGTGGTTGTCCTTCTACTTGTTTTATTGGGTTTTACCATACCGCACCGTAATAATTTTACTTGTAAACAATTCTTTTGTCAGATTGAAGCAACCATCATGCCTGAGGATTATCGACACAAGAAGGTTCATTCTTTTTATCCTTCTTTACGTTTAGCTCATGGAGGTCTTTATTGAGATTCACCTTCTTGTTGCATTAATAATTTTATCTTTGAAGAAGTTTATTTTCAAGCATAAAAGTACAACTACAATCTTGCCATAGTGTTCCCTTGATGAATTCTACCCATCCACAAATCTTAAACGAAAGATAAAAACAGGTTTCAACATGTGGGAAGGTACTTAGAACAATCATGGAGATCACATTTATGCTTCTCTTAAGACTCAGTTTTTATCAGCCAAAATCTCATCTAAACATCATAGTATTTCTGACAGCAAAACTTATCTGAAAATGGAAAGGATTTGCAGGTTTGATCCTCTGCAATGACTGCAATGACACCACTGAAGTTTTCTACCACATAATCGGGCAGAAATGCAGCCACTGTAAATCATACAACACTCGGACAATTGCTCCTCCAGTTCTACCTCAATGACTGAGCTTTCAGGACACCATTGCATGATTTCTGTGTGCGCCTCAGAACCCTAAATCGGATTATTCTTCTTCCCCAAACATGGGTAGATACCAAACTTAGTTGATTAATTCAATGCGTACGTTACAATTACAGGGTGTAATGTTTGTTTTTTTGGAACAACAGACCACCTAAATGAGTTATGGGGTGGTTGATAGTGTTTTGATAATTGGGTCTTATGTTATATTTGTACCATGAATATGTGATTCATTTTGGAACTGCTTTCATGGTCCCAACCATAAAAACATGTACGGACTTAACTTAGACCTGACTTTTTTCTCCCAACTTTTCTGGCTTTAGTTGCTTTTTGTTTACTGTATGTCTAAGACTTAGACCTGTTCTTCAAGCAGGTGATCTTTATGTGGTAACATCAAGCTTCAACTGTTCTTCACAAATTTAGTTTGATACATTTTTCACAAACATCATCGTTATTTAATAAAAAAATAAGGATCTTATTTGACTTTAGCTTTGGTTAAAGGTAGAAGCAGAAAATAACCCTGAGGGGAAACTTAGTTATCCGGTCTTGGGATTGCTCTTCAATGATTACTAGTTTGAATTCTCTTAGGGTCATTGGAGGTTTACCCAGTGATTAACTTCAAGGTCCTATGAAATTAATCTATCGAGGTTTGGCAAGTTGACTCGGATGCTCATGGGTTATCCACAAAAAAGAAAGGTTAGAAACAGAACATTATCCCAAATGTGCATTTTTATATTAGGACTAATCTTCTGGCCATCTGTTCTCTTTCAGCTTTTAACTAATCCTTTTTGTACTATATGATTTACCTTGGCTTCTATTCTTTTATAAGGATTTGTTTAATACAAACACCATGAAGTTGAGAAAAATACATTAAGTCACTATTTTTTTTTTTTTTTGACAATTAAGCACTTTGTTAAAATAGGAAACTGTCCCTACGGTGAATATTTGACCTCGGGCTTTATCTCAATGTCCTACATTTTAAATTATCGCTAACGGTTTTAATAATCGGAAATGTACACGCTGATGTGCTACTATTTCAAATTTCAGATAGTTCTTAATCCATATGGATGTGATTTTGTACTTAGTTTTTTTGATGAAAGAGTTTATTTTTAAAAATTACTGAGCATGTGGTCCATCTAAAAATAAAAATAGATGTAGAAAGAATAAAATTATTTTAATTAAATTAGGAAAAGTTAGTATTAAAATCCTGATAAAAAATTTGCATTTTAAATATATCAAATTTTATGAATTTTATTTTTATATCCAAAACTTTCATTTTAATTGTATTTTTAACATTAAAAACGAGGTCGTTTCAAGTTGTACCACATTGGACATGCAGTAGTTTATAGTCCTGAGATATAAACAAAACTAAAAAGTTGCAATATTTTAAAAAAAAATTATTCGGATTTAAATACAAAAATCATTAAGGTTTATAATTTCCAATAATTTCCTGTTAAATTTTGTAGATATTTTAAAGAGAAAATAGGAAACACAACGAAGTACATTGAAGAGTTTGAAAACAAGAAAATTAATTTTATGTTCTTAAAATAAAAATGTTTTTGATTAAAAATTAGATGGATCTATGTTAAATTATTTAGAATAATTAATTATACCAAAACGTCTAAATAGGTTAAGATTATTTTAAAATATATTTAACATATAAAAATAGTTAAAATGTTAAAATTTTAAATAAACTTTATTTTATACAATATAAATAATAAATTAACAGGTAAATAGTTCAACGAATCAACAAAAGCCACGTCCCAAATAAAATTGTAGGTGCAGGGAACGACCGTACCTCTCTTTCTCCTTCGACGGAGATCGACTCACAAAGCGCCTGAGTAACCAAACATGCA